>JAVRXN010000003.1:56058143-56598143 GCA_033556935.1 Timema podura
ATTGTACTTGTACTAATGAGGCAGGTTTGAGGATGTGATGGAAGCGTACCCGCATTTGTCTGGAGGGGGAGTGGGGAACCAACTAGGAAGACCGTGTCTCCTATGGTCTTTGTCTCCCTTCTCAACAGGTGACCTTGAAGTAAAGAATAAATAGAAGATATTGTGTGTGACCTTCCTCTCTTCTCGTACCAGTCAGTGCTTTCTAGCGGTCAGATATGAAACTAGTTTTTAAATTTTCTATAAACTGTTTAGACTTTTGTCCATTTACAAACGTGATCTTTGAGTATATACATTCGACGGTATAGTCGCAATCGGGTGCACTTAAGGAGAAGGGATACCTTCTCCTCCCCTCCAAAAAGTGATGTATTACCCTGCTTTTCCCGTCCTAGCTCCACGCCAATGCGGGTACACTCCCTCAAAATAAGCTTTCTCGTTCCAACCAAGGACGTTGCCAAGATCAAGATACGGTTTCCCATGTTGATGCGTTTACGTTCTTTTAAGTGAGTTTCAAAGATTTTACATTCAAACGAAAACCATATTTTTATCAAATAAGTCTAAAAATAGTCTTACAGTGTCACACCATTATTTTTTATATTGAAGTAGATTTTGTTAACATGATTTTGTAAATCTTCTATTTGGTTTATTCACGAAAATGACTGGAATCTTCTTGCTAGGATGTAGATTTAAAAAATTCCGTGGAATCAAATATATATCTAGAATAGGAAACAGGGGAAAGGTAATTTTGAAATGAAAGTCAATGCTGTACAGGCACAAATAGTAGGGTTAGTGTTTATACTCGTCAGAGGAAGAGGTGAAGTGCTACCAGCAGATAAACAAAAGGCTTAGCAAAGTGAGTAAATAATTTTCATATATTTTTATTTTGTACGATGGTGTCTGATAGGGCTTAGGCGCGTTAATCTAAGATGCAACTCACTTCGCAAAGTAGCTTCAAATTCACCAATCAGGTAACATCGTAAATAACCCCTTGAGTTGGTGGGGGAAGGGGGACGATCAACGTGTCACATATCCCGTTCTTGGACGTACGTGTGTGGCGGGCAAGTATCTCGTCGACCGTAACATCGGGTGTCCTCGCTTCGCCATTTCTACGTGCGTGTATGTATGTGTTCTGCCCATGACCTAACTGTTACATACATTTCTCTCTCTCACTCACACACATAGCTCTAAACTTCTTCCCTCCCCCTCTCTTATTATTCACCCCGTGCACCCCTTACGTCCTCTAACTACCCAGTTGACTACCGAATGTGGGGGAGTTGTCATAGTTTAAAATGTTAACTTTTACTTGTATTCAAGGCTCAACATTTTATTTTGTTTATACATTTATAGTTTGTGTGTGTGTGTGTGTGCGCGCGCGCGCTTTTTTTTTGTCATGTTTTTAACTTCCATTCCCCTAACCCATCACCCACCGTACCTTTTCTCTATCTCTAGTTATTTATTTTGTCTTGTTTTCTGTTCCGCGAGACCTGCAGAAAATTTAATTTTCTCTTTTGAGTGTCTGTATTTTTTTTTCCCCCCTAAAAAAAATGGAAGGCTAGGGGTTGGAAGATCAAGTGGCTTCTGGCTTCAGTGAAAGACAGTGAAGTGGTTGGGTTCAGTTTTTAGGGAAGCGTGAGAGGATGGAGAGGGGGGTAGGTTACTCACGTTTCAAACAAAACTAAGGCTAGGGAAGAAATATATTTCTGTGTTTTGGCAACCTTTGTTTTGAAAACTCGTTCTTTACTTTCTCATATATACGAAATATAGAGGAAATATTGTAAATATAAAAAATAAAAAAAATTACCCGTAGCCTAAAAGTTCTTAAATGTATATTTCAATATGTCCTCCCTATTACTAAAAAAAAATTTTTTATACACCTTTTGCATAAATGACTGACCAATTTTTATCAAATTTGCTATCTAAATTTTTTTCTCTATCTTATCTTAGTGGGTGTCAAATATGAATAACTTATAGAAACAAAAAACATGAAGGAACTTTGTATGAAGCAACAATATTACATTTGTCTGAAAACGACAACGATTTCTTTTTTTCTTGAGGCTTTGGTAAGAAAAAGTTTAATGGTTGTCACCAAAACAATCAAACTCAAGATTTATATTGATGTCGACGTTTTATGACCCCCTGAATGCTCACTGCCGCCTGTTACTGGGACTAGAGCTGAAATTATTTTACAGATCAGCCTAAAACTTTGTATCTAGGGTTTGCTTAAAGGTTCCTCAAAAGGGTTTTTGGAATTAGCTATCAAACCCTAAAATTAAGGGTGGTTTACTTAAAGGTTTAAAGGGGGAAAAAAAAATATTTTCTAAAAATTGGCTCAAACGATTATGATTAAAAATTCGTATCTAAGCACTGTTTAGCTTTACAAACCAATTGAAAAGGACTTTGAGGCTATCTTACATTTTTCATAAATGTGGAAATTTCCAATTTTCTGTAATATCTCCCCCAACTCTTTGATATATAATTTCGTTACAATATCGTTATCGTTACAAAGTTGTTGCCGTTTTAGAAATAAACAACTTTTATTTGAAATAATATTTTATGAGCTATGGGCAAATATATGAATAAGGTTTTTAAATCGAGTTTTGTGAAATGGGGAGTTGAAAATGTATATAAATAATATGTTTCTGTAACAGTCAATATTACTTCATACCTGTTTTTAGTGAAATGCGATGGGTTTTTTTCCCCCCTAATGTTTCTATAACCATGTATTCTATTATATAGTTTCACATATTTTACGAGATATAAGTATAATTTAGACAAAGAAGCGAGAATGTCTCTGCGTTGCACTTTACTACTTCCCCCTTTTTAATCCGAAGCCTACTTTAGAGAGTAGCCCGCATGTTTCAAGAAGAGAGAGGGGGGGGGGGGGTCTTTCTAACCCACACTCCCTTGTCTAGGGTTGTAATCTGCTGTGAGTTTAGGGAAAAGGGTCGTAATATCTAGCCCAAAGAGGACAGCGAGTGAAATTCCTGACCTGGATCTCAGTGGTCTAATGTAATGACCCCTCTTGCTGAAAATAAGGGGTATAAAACTTTTCATTAAGGTCATTAGGCTATTATCTAAAAGGGTTGATTCTATACCCTGTTCATGGTAGGAAGAAAAGTCATAAAGGTTTGTTTTTTTTTCCTACCAAAATCTTACTATATAGTAGAATTCTGACAGGAAAAAACGCCTTTCAGACCTCCCTTCCAAACATGAATGAGCTTTTTTCTTATCTTCTCTTTGACAGTTTTCTCAGTTTTCTTTGCGTCCTCTTGGCTAAATATTAAATTTGTATTAGTGTACGCAACGTGCATTTTCTAAACGGCAGTGAATTACAAAGAAATTACTTACGATCTAAGGACAGGAGCAACATTAAAGAAAGGATGTTTACTTTAATTTTTAATAACATAATAATCTGCTTCGCATGTTCTAAGGCGGGATGGAGCAGCCCTGTCGCCAATCGCCACAAGGGGCGAATTTACTATAAAAATGTGTAGAATTTGAGTTTGACAGCTTTGACATTAAAATATACTTTTTTTTCTGATGATATGTGCTGGTTGTAGCTTGATATTTACTGCATATCATTGGAAGCATCTCATATATGTATTGAATTCATATACTCAGCAAATGTTTCTGCATCTTGCCAGACAAAGTTATTGCCAAATCTCGCGTTAAATTGTATTACATTTTTAATTTTAACAGTTTTAATCGATTTCGTCTGAGGCAGTTGTAACTAAGTGGTCAAAATGTACCTGTCTTGAATAATCATGATCACACAGTGTGTGTTGTTTTAAAGGCTCGATAGAGAATTCTAATTTCTCAAATTTTACAGGGTGTGGCGAATTTCACTTCTCATTCGCCACACCTGTGGCCACATTGAAAAATATGTGTTGCCCCACCTCTGGTGTAATGCGCAACTCTCGATGCCATTGCCAGGGAGATCGGGACTCGAATCCCGGTCGTGTGAACTGAGGCTGGTTTTTCCTAAATGGTTTCCCATTCTCCCGCCAAGCAAATTTTGGTTCAACCTTCTTCATCTCCAACTCATTAGAGTAGTTACAGTACATAATATGCATAACCTGAACAGGTAATAAGACGTGGTGCTAAAACACAACTTAAGAGCTCATTTCTTGTCTCACATTTGGCTACCAGGACTTAAACCATTAAATGTGCATAGGATGTATATTTAACGATTAATTTATACAACCTATAGTAGTAATAGGCTTAGGGGGGTTATTGAAAAAAAATGACATGCACATTTTTACGTCTGGAAAATAAGTAAGCAATTACTTTGTTTAAAATGTTATTTTATACGCGTACACACCACGTCTTGCTAATGGCATATTTACACTTGTGAGGAATGAGGAGGATACAATTGAGAGGAAATGTACCCTAATTAGCATAGAGGGAGAGTGGGAAACTGTTTAGGGAAAACCCCTTTATTTATGCAAAACTATCCTCGTTACACCCGACCGGGATTCAAACCCCAATCTCCCTGTTACCGGCATACTGGTATATTGCGATTGCGACACCTTGGAGCACGTGACCACCTAAGCTGGCTGTTTAAGATTATCAAGTCCCCGGTGGTGGTAGTTTCAAGGGTCATACCCCACAGGCTTCCTAATTGCTTTTTTTTTAATTTCCTTTGTGAAGCAACGAGTCCAATGGCTTCCATGGTGGCTTCGCACGTTGGCCGAAAAACCAGAGCAGAGTAGAAACGTAACCACGTGACGATCTATAAACCAATCACAAGATCTCAGCCTACTCGGCGTTGTCCGCTCGACGTGGCTTGAAATAACTTCAGCATTACCTTTTTCTGCGTGGCAACATCAGCTTGGGGATACCCAAATAAATTGCAAAATTAACGACTCAATCAGTGCCTATGCGCCTAAAAAGTGAGATACCAGCAGACAGCTGCATGTACTGTTATTAAATGATTTGAAATAACTCGTATTTCATTCTCGTTCTGTTTTGGTTTGTTTCACTACACAATACAATAATTTGGAAACATCCTTCGTAATATTAATTACTATCCACTAGAAATTAAAATATGTCTGTCCGAAGTTGTACATTTCTGTTAGCTTGTTAATTGATACGTCTTTCAAGAACATTCTGCTTTAAATTTCCGGCGAACGTGTTAATCAAGCTGTGCTATACCGTGATTTCCTTACGAATGAACTTCTAAAGCACATTTTAGAAAATACAAACTTTTTTTTGTCAACACTGAATTTATTTAGTTGCATTCTCCAAACCGACGGATTATATCAGAACACGAGAATTTCTACTAGTGAGAGCCAAAGGGCCTACCAATTTTCCCAGAAAGAAATGTTAACATACCTTCCAGGGTTCTTTCACATTCCACAATCAACATAGGACCGGTTCTTTCACATTCCACAATCAACATAGGACCGGTTCTTTCACATTCCACAATCAACATAGGACCGGTTCTTTCACATTCCACAATCAACATAGGACCGGTTCTTTCACATTCCACAATCAACATAGGACCGACGGCTTTTACTTCCCCTTTGAAGGAAGCTGTGCAACGGATCTGTATAGCTCGAGAAAATTCCGTTGACCCCGGCTGGGTTTGAAGCCACGATCATCGGATCCTGAGGCGAGCACTTTACCTCCAAGACTACCGAGGCTGACAATCAACGTCGAAAACATTTTTACAAAATTATTAATGTTATTTTATAAGGTATTGGTAATATATATCGAACGTGAGAGCCGCAGATCATATCACTTGACGTCTAAATCTATTAAAGCAGATCTAGTAACTTCTTTCTCTCAGATAATACTATTTGTAAGAAAACTTAGGGTATAGGTTTCAAACTCTTCTGTCCGAATTACATCTCAACTGATCCGGACTATCTGCTACTCCTCCTATCCTCGTACATGCAAATACGGTCACCATGGCAACAAGTTTAACATATTTAATGGTTAGAAGTGACTGGGCCTTTCCTAGAACTTGAAACAAAGGTTTATTTATTTTCTATAAATTTGTAACCACTGTAAGACATGGTTTTATTTATTTCAAAGATTATATTATTTTTGCTAAGAAATAGCTAGCTACCCATCCCCTTGGCCCAAAGGGGTCAACCACGATACTTAAGGACACTGTTTCGATTCCAGGCGAGGCTGACTACGAGTTGGTCCTGCTATCCAATTAGTAAATAATAACTGTGTGTTACATTAACGACGTTATCTTCTTTGAATTCGAAGCTATTTTACTAAACTTGTCTCCCCTAAACACACCAAGAACTATCACACATTTTAGGCACAAATGTACAATACGTAATAGAAGAAAGGGAACAAAATGAACACTTCATCCTGTGAGGCTTTTTTTTAATCTGCTGATATTACTTCCCCTATCCTCTGACGAGTATAAACACTAACTCTACTATTTTGCTCCTGGATAACATTGACTTGCATTTCAAAAGTTTTTATTTTCCCTTGTTTCTTTATCTAATAGAAATTTGCTTCCACGGACTTTTTTAATCTACATCCTGGCAAGAAGATTCCTAAGGGCCATTTTCGTTAACACAATCCAAATCCTGAAATGTAGAAGATTCTAAAATTCATGTTTACAAACAAACTACTTCAAGATTATAAAAATAATGTTTGGACAATATAAGACTATTATTTAGAATTATTTAAGAATCTATGTTTTGTTTTATGTCAATGTTAAGTTATATCCTTAAAACCCGCCGAAAGAAAGCAAATTCATTAACATGGAAATCCTATCTCATCTTACCATGACGTCATAGGTAGGCAACGTCCTTGAATGTATCTGGTTTGTAAATTATTTAGTCGCATGTTTAGAATTTAGTACATTCACGTTAAATACTCCAGTTAAAAAATTGTAATTACGAAATGATTTAGTTGAAATTTATGGAACTGATTAAAATAGTTCATTCTTTACATATTATATTGTATTAATAACCATATAGTTCCACGGATAATTTAGCGATATGCTGATTTCTACCCTGGAAGAACAAGTGCAATCTCAACCTGGTGTCAAATTTGTTTTAACAGAAATTGGTTACTCTACCTATCCATTGATGAAGCATTTATTTAAATCTACACTACTCATCCTGTTCCCTTAGGCTAGGTAGGCAATTCAAGTAGCCAACAGCCAGCACATTAATATAAACCAATAAAAGGTAGTCCTTATTAAATTTGGCCCCGTGTTGGTAGGCAAGCAGACTAAACTTCACGTTCTTCTAGTCTTGTTTGCTGGGGACCAGGAGGTCGGGTGTACTGAGAGTGTTTTTCTCCTCTCCTTTCTCTCTTCTTTCTCTCTCTCTCCACGCAAACGTGGATACACTCCCTCATACCTAAAACTTAGAGTAATTATTACATATGCATATATCCCGAACGGGTAGTAAGATGTGGTCTAAAAAACAAAAGTCTAGACGTCTGCGGTTGGCAGTTCCCTCGAACCCCGCTCTCTCTTTTCAGAGTCGGGCACACTATCACTAATGCTATTCGCACTAATAGCGTATCTCTGTATTATGTTATGTTATTAAAAAAGAAAGGTAGATAAAATTTTCTTTTTAACTCGAGCAATTTTCTTGTTAGTGTTCCGATGTAAAGACGACTGTCAGTTTGGGCCGTGATAGAAAGCCCTCGTTATTATTTTTTTCTGGTTCAAAAAGAGTTTGAAAAAAAAAGTGGGGAGAAGGGGGTTGGGGTAGACATTTGGGTCCAATTAAAGTTTTCTTGAAGCTAAGGGCTCTTAACTGCCTTTACGGTCCATCATAACTTCGATACTAGAACGAGAGAGAAAGAGTACAGATAAAATTACCGTCGGTTCCAATTTTCGCCAAAGATTATCTTTGTATAGTCGGGTCACGAAATGAGGGACCTCTTAGTTCAAATAAAAAAATAAGTATAGGATAGCCAACCTTTACAATATATACAAATAATAAATTTAGCACAACGTCTTACTACCGTTTGGGCTAGCCTATACACTTATGTGCAATAATAATTAGGCTAATGTGTTAGGGATGAGGAAGATTGAATTTAGAGGAAGTGTATCATCATTTCATGAACATGGAAATTTATTTTGGGTACATCTTCATCCATATATCTGAATATTTTTACAGTAAATGCTTAGTTTGTATCTATTTTACTACGCATTTTATTTATTTATTATAAAAGCATGAATTATTTTTAAATTTCTAAATAGCTTAAATTTTGATCTAAACTTAAATTTCCCATTGAAAGCCATTGAAAATTGTAACTTTAAATATCGTTTTTTCAAAACAATAATTTTGACCACAAGTGTCTTTGGTATAAGGGCGGCGATATTTTCACATAGACTCTATAAAGATAGATACTAAACCGAATTACAGCAGTATTCACGATGGAAACGAATCTTTAAGCATTTGGGCATGTTAAACATCAAGTTTTATTTCATTATAAATGTTATTTTATCCCTTAATTTCAGAAAGATAAGGAACTTAACTACATAAACGCAAAACAACAACAAAAAACATAAATTAACCTAAAGCAACACATTTGATAACGAATTCAAAGTAGGTATTGTAAATCCACAATATGTTACCCACACAAATAGTGTTAAAACCATTTTCATGGCTGTAAAAAAAGTCACTTGGCATTAAAAAAAAAAGAACTATAACGTATAGATCGCGAACTTAATTTCCAATGAGAGGGATGGGACTGCTGTGTTTTGATTTGCACGATGTTGCTATATCTTGTTGAATTTGGGACAGCTGCAACCGAATATCTGGCTCTGCGTTGAGCCGGGATCTTTTGTTTTAGTAGCCACATAGGCAGAGAATCCTGATTCACATAAGTAAGTTATTGCAAAGGGAAGAAGGATTATTTTCTCTCTATCTGACAAAGCTTCAAATTCGTCTAGTAGCTGACATCAAAATTCTGATAGTAACTTCTTAGTTACAAAATTCTCTTTATCACAGAATCTGATGTCAAATCATTCAAGCACTCATACTGCTCCGATGCCAGGTTGACTTTTCCGACATTCAAATAAACAACATTGCACTGCTACTTGATTTTATTCGACTCTCGACTGTATACTGACTGAAGGTGCAAAGAAATACGAGTTTTTATTATTCAATAGAAACTTCCCAGAAACTTCTGGAAAAGTGTGGAAGCTAACAATCGTATCTGAAAGCGCGGCGAAGTTCTCACAGAGACGGGGTTAAATGGAACCCTCTAGTCTCTTTGTTTGGTTTCGCCGCGTGCAGTCTGTAAATAATTTCTACCCAATACTTACCTATACACAGTTCGTGGGCACACAAATTCACAGTTTTGATATCTCGTCACATTTTATTTATTTTTATTTCCAATCTATTCGCTGAGCACTTGTAGATGCTTTGCGGAGCACCAAGTGCTCCGTGGAGCACACTTTGGGAACCGCTGATCTAGACTATTCGCTGAAGCGAGTTACATTATCTTAGTGACGGCCTTGGTGGTACTGCGGTAAAGTGTTCGTCTCAGGACTCGAGGTTCGTGGGTTCAAGCTCGGACAAGGTTGATGAATTTTTTTACCGAGTGATGAAGATCCGTGGCACAACTTCCTTCTGAGAGGAATTCAGTGCGGAAAGCAACGGGAAACTACTTTCATGACTTCCCTAGTGAATGTGCTTTCTCCCAGATGAGCAGTCGGCGACACTATCCAGGTTAAGGGACAAGTGCGTGGGTTCCTCCAGCTGGATTGGAAACACGTCAGTACCAGCCCTTAGAGTGTTAGACTCGCCCTTAATATCTTAAACAGGGTGTTATCAGCACATTATTGGCATAAAAAGTCATTAAACAAGATTTCTGTTCCAAGCTCTAACATTTAAGTACATGGGGTCCTCTTATGTTTATATCCACCAAGGTTATTCAAATATATTCCTTGTAAAGCATATTCTATTCACTCCACTTATATCCCCAAGGTATTCAATAATCCTTGTAAACATATCTACTCACTCAGTATATCCACAAGGTATTCAAATATACTTAAAACATATTCTACACTCCACATATCGCCAAGGTTATCAATGTATTCCATTAAGCATATTGATCACTCAGTTTGTATCCAAGGTTAATCAAATATATTCCATGAAAGCACCTGCTGTCCCTTCCTGAATGTATCCTCCTAAGCACACCTATAATTCCTTGTTGCGTGCCAGATCAGTTATGACACTCCCTAAAAGACTGACGCGTGGAAGATTAACTCCTGTCGGGAGGCTTGAAGGGCTGACTCCCCAAGAAGGCAGTGTGGACCGATCACAGAGAATTAGCGGCCTCCGGCGTCAACTCAACAAATCTCTTCTCTACTTTATCCTTTCAAGAAGATCCAGGAGTGGAGGAGGGACTTACAACTTTTTCTGCGAGTGAAAGGATTCTTACTTTCCAATTCCGTCCCGTCTCCCTTTTTCTCAAACTTCCCTATATAATATATACCCAACACACACACACACACATATAGAAGATAAGTAGATTTGTCAAAATATCACTTTTGTATGTTGGGAAACATCATCTTGAGGCTTTAGTCTGATGAACGCATTACTTGGTTTATATTTTTTTACTCGTGAACGTTTAAGCCGAAAAGATAGGCCCGAATTCTCAAATGGCAAAGATTGGGAGTTTGAACAAAAGGACTAAGGATTGCTTTATTTTATAGAGAAAGGATGAATTGAGGTCTTGAAGAAACGGATGAAGTTAAAGGATAAAGAAAAGTTGTGGAAGAGAGTGTATTTCTCTTACGAGGATACGTATCAGAAGCGCTTGAGCATTTTTTTTTTCGCAACTTTTACTTTATTCGTTCTTAGTTCGTTCAACTCGAGGGGGTTATTAACGACTTAATCTAAGGGGGGAGGGATAAGGGAGATAGCTTGTAGGAAACGTTCCCTCTATTAGCTTGGAGATAGGATGAAAATACCACAGCTAAACCATTCCTAAGGCCCGAGGTCAAAATTCGAGCCCCGACCAAATAGAAATTACTATCAATTACATTACATGGTATATACTTCTATTTGTATTAATTGTTTGGTTTTGTTTACTTTCTCGCAACCCCTAGGAAAGAGGAAATATTACGATTGTCAAAAAAAAAAAGAATTAGAGATTTTTATTGATGTCCTTGTTTCCAGAAACAAGCCCGAAAAAGTTGATTTTAGCCATATGTCGTCGCTGGTCACGATGTATTATTCAGTGTCTAGTAACATTGGGACATGGGTATGTTACATAAGAGACACAGTTCCCTCGTAATAATGAAAGCCAGAGTCAGCTAAGATATTCAGAACAGTCCACAATGAGTTTACACAGATGTTTGGAAAGGCTCGTGTATAGTTATATACCAGTAAAATACATTTAGCGAAACATAAGTAAGCATGACACATTTGTAGGTAGGAAACGAGGTCAAGGTTCTTCTTGTTTTTGGAGAGTTTTTGGAGAGCGTTTAAGAGGGTTTTGATAGCCGACAGCGAGTACCATTGAGGTAGGACTTATGTATTTCCTGTCCAGGACGAGGTGGAGTGGTTCACCGATAGAGACGTATTCAAGGACTGTTTGATAGAATTACTGGCTTGGGCTATAACATCCTTAGTATTTTACAAATTAACTAGCTACATCATATATGTACTTTAGTCTACAATAAATCCATCAACTACAACGAGTTTGACTATTTTAAACGCTTGTACCCGACAACTCCCACCAGTTGACAGGCTATCCTGACAGATTGACAGATAGATAATGGGTAGGGGAGACAGGCAGGCTATCCTGACAGATTGACAGATAGATAATGGGTAGGGGAGACAGGCAGGCTATCCTGACAGATTGACAGATAGATAATGGGTAGGGGAGACAGACAGGCTATCCTGACAGATTGACAGATAGATAATGGGTAGGGGGACAGGCAGGCTATCCTGACAGATTAACAGATAGATAATGGGTAGGGGGACAGGCAGGCTATCCTGACAGATTAACAGATATATAATGGGTAGGAGAGACGGGCAGGCTATCCTGACAGATTGACAGATAGATAATGGGTAAGGGAGACAGGCAGGCTATCCTGACAGATTAACAGATAGATAATGGGTAGGGGGGACAGGCAGGCTATCCTGACAGATTAACAGATAGATAATGGGTAGGGGAGACAGACAGGCTATCCTGACAGATTAACAGATAGATAATGGGTAGGGGGGACAGGCAGGCTATCCTGACAGATTAACAGATAGATAATGGGTAGGGGAGACAGACAGGCTATCCTGACAGATTAACAGATAGATAATGGGTAGGGGGGACAGGCAGGCTATCCTGACAGATTAACAGATAGATAATGGGTAGGGGGGACAGGCAGGCTATCCTGACAGATTAACAGATAGATAATGGGTAGGGGAGACAGACAGGCTATCCTGACAGATTAACAGATAGATAATGGGTAGGGGGGACAGACAGGCTATCCTGACAGATTAACAGATAGATAATGGGTAGGGGGGACAGACAGGCTATCCTGACAGATTAACAGATAGATAATGGGTAGGGGGGACAGGCAGGCTATCCTGACAGATTAACAGATAGATAATGGGTAGGGGGGACAGGCAGGCTATCCTGACAGATTAACAGATAGATAATGGGTAGGGGAGACAGACAGGCTATCCTGACAGATTAACAGATAGATAATGGGTAGGGGGGACAGGCAGGCTATCCTGACAGATTAACAGATAGATAATGGGTAGGAGAGACGGGCAATGACAGTATCCAGTTTTTTAAATACTGACCTACTTTTAAAATTAAAGGTAATTCAACTAAAGGGGGGTGAAAGAGTAAAAAAACAAAATTTATAGAAATCGACCCTAACGATTTTTATTAAATTTCGTATCTAGGCTTATTTTTAACACTACAAACAAAGTTAAGTATCTCACTTTCCCGGAAAAATTACTTAGAGGATACTTTACGTGAGCGGACATTTACATAACTCTTTTCAGATGCGAAAAAAAGTAATTGCAAAGTTATAGGATCATTACAGATTTTTAAAAAAAATTTAATGATTTAAACACTTTTTGGATTTGTTGGTGTGTTTCTCTTTTCTTTGAGTCTTGGAATTATTGAAACCCCTCAATTTCCCAAAACTAATTTTGAAATTTAAAATATTAAAACTTTTATGTTTATCTGGGGTTTCTACCTCTCTTCCAAATTTCACACCTAGGAATAGAATATTTTGTTTTAGTTCTGTACATTTTCAGCTCCCTACTTCATACACCTCTATTTTAAATATATATTTGCTTATAGCTGCTAATGATTCATTTTTTAAATCTAGTATTCTTATAGCTATTCAGATATATCTGCTTGTGTAAAGTACCCCCTAAGTCATTTTCCTGGAAATATACATTCCGCAGTTCTTTTTAAGCACATAATATGTGAGATGTGTTGCCGTGTTTACAGGGACTCTAGCTGTGCCACCCTGAACGTCGTCTTATGAGGCGTTCTACCAGCTGTAATAACGTGTCCGTTGGCTACCAATAGTAAATAAAAACAGGAAACAAGCATTAAAACATATGGGCTATCCAAAAACTATCTGATTGTATACATGGGATTTACTAAACTAGTTCAAAAATATTTTAAAATTTAATAACACTTTATTATTAATTACTGCATTCACCATTTTTAAAATTAAACTATTATAATTACATTTTAAGTTGAATATAATTAAAGTATATTTGTGTTTCTTTAAAAAAAAATATTTTTAATATACTGAAACTTTTCTATGCTTAGAAAATTAAAATAGTCAATTATTTAATCATGACTGTACACCATAACAGAAATATTACATTCCTTTCTGAGTCCACCCATTAGTACGTGCAGCACGGCACGTACAGTACGTAAATGGAGGGGATTCACTGGAAGGCCACAGATATTTAATTTAGCTAATGATCTAATCCCACAACTCTCGCAACTCCACAAACACTTCATTCCAACAGTTACACAGGACTGACTACAGCCATAATCTCATTCCCAGTAGAAATAACTTATATTAGTTACTACGTGTAGTATTTATTAATACTTTTTTTTTCACCCGCTTCACTGGCCGAATAGACTAAGCTCTAACTGTGGATTCACACGTTCGCTGAAAATCTCGCGCAGAACAGAAACATGGTCACGTGACGAGCTCTAAGCCAATCACAAGATTTCCGCTTAATCGGCGCGAGCTGTTCTGCTGAAGTTCAACCGTTCTCTACTTTGTCCGCTCTGCTCGAGATGTTAGGCACAGGAGAACCAATCAAATCTCCGAGCCAACTCAGTGCGCACGTGCATACGACAGCGCATGCGCTGTAGAGCTAACCACAAGCAGACAGCTTCGTTGGCCGTTGTGGGGAGATTTGAAAACAACCAGTTAAAGCGTGTGTATCGATGTATTGGATTGTGCCACGACACAGAATTATTTATAATTTGATTGACTGACCCAAAATATATGTCTATCAACTAGAAAATAAAATATGTTGATAATCAGCTGTTTTAAGATAGCGTTGCAATGCATCATGGGTCAACATAAAGCGTGTGAATTGATGCGCCACTCAAACAGATTCTGCTTTCTATTTTCGGCGAATGTATGAATCAGGCTCTACGACGCTACGCTCTCGCAATAGACTGCACAACCGATAAGGGGAAATCGGGGTTCGAATCTTTTAAATTTAAATTATAGCACCGCGTCTTACTACCCCTTCGGGTTATACGCTTGGGTACCAATTACGCAAATGGGCTAGGAATTGGGAAGGTTACATTTAGAGGAAGTGAGCCCACATTTGTGTGGAGGAAGAGTGGAAAACCACGAAGGAAAAACCACCTCCAGTTCACCCGACCGAGATTCAAACCTCGATCTCCCAGTACTCGGCATTCTAGCTCAAAACGAAACTAGCGTGTTAACTAACTATGCCACCAGGCTGGTGTTCGAATTTTGATTGGGTGTACTGAATAAGGTTTTTTTTCTTAAATGGTTTTCCCCTTTACTTCCACGCAAATACGGCTGCTTTTCCTCCATGACAATACATCAATGGTGTGTCCCTCCTATTAAATTACACTAGTCTATTCACAAAGATCCATTCTACGCTCTTAACAGTGTGTTGTGACTATTAAATTACACATTCTATTTACAAAGATCCATTCTACGCTCCTATACCAGTGTGTTGTGACCCTTCTATTAAATGACATAATTCTATTCACAAAGATCCATTCTACGCTCCTATACCAGTTACCTTTCGTTTCCCGGAACATTTAGCATTCAATGATCAACAAAAATATGTGGACTGTTGTAATTTTCAAAGAGGAAAGTGTCAACTTATATTTATTGAGACAGACGAAACCAACACAGACATGAGACAGACGTGATTAAGGGATGGTCGGCTAGATAAAGAGAAATATTTGAGGGTGGAGGCAGTCCAGCGCGCAGCACGTGGCGAGCAGGCTAAGGTAGGGGAGCAGCGCTGTAGCGATGGCCTTGGCGCCCTGGATTCCCGGCCTCATGATGGCCGCCTCTTGGTGGCTGCGTGCCATCTTCTCCTTGTCCACGAGGATGTCCAGAGACAGGTCCGTCGAGCCGACGTTCTCGATCCAGGGGTAGAACAACACCAACCTCTTGAAGACATGCACGCGGCGCCCCTTGTCTACGTACGGCGAGCGAGCGTGCCTGCGTTGGCAACAAAACCCAGCACTTCAGTGCATGTCACCCTCCATGGGTAGTGGGGTAGCTTATCTCTCTCCCCCCACCCACATGTGGTGACGTAGTAAATCTTATAGTACCAAATGGTCAAATCTTAGGATCCCCTAAGAAACACATGACCTTATCGTAGATGAAGGAGGCTTAAAACTTGTCACACACCGAATTGGATCGGAACAGATCGGAACGGTCGGAATCGGACCCTTACGAACGGAAAACTAGTTTTGTCCGCACACTGGTTCGGAATCAAATTCATGGCAATCGGAAGACAGTAGCCAAAGAGGGAGCATCAATTTTAGTGATTTGGTTATAGTGAGTGGCGATAGTTGGTGATAGCAGCAGTGAATAGCAGGCAATGGTTGTTACTCTGTGCATTGCTGCCGATGCTGATTAAGAGGAGGAAGAAACATAAATACAACATACAATTTCCGGGATTTCCTCCCACGCATTTTCCTTCTTAACACAGTCATAAGAATGTTTGTTTCCAATGTCATAAATTATAGGATACTGTTGAACTAAATTGATTATATCTTCGTTCAAAGACATGTTTAAAAGTAAGAAAAAATCGCCGAGTAAAAGAAATAGAACATCAACAGTTGTAAACTGAGCGTGACTGTAGATGATGCAATAGTCCAGTCCTAAGGACGGATGCGCATAGCTTCGGAATCCGTTACAATATTCCCTCCCGGAAAACGGATTCGTTACTTTCCGATCTGACGTTGAAGTTTTCGATCCGATCCGAACCAGTTTGCAGGCCTCCATTATAACACAGGTAGTCAAAAATGCCCGATGCGTTACGTTCCGATTCGATACAGTGTGTGGCAATCTTAGGTGTCCTCTCAGTTGATGGACCTACAAAGAAGTAATCCCACGCGGACAAATTTACCGCAACAGAAGTCGGTTTTAATTCCGGCCTCCATATTTAGATGTTTGGTTACTATGATTCACCCCCTTTTACTTTCACGCAAATTAGTATAATTTTCTTCAAATTCTACCTATCTTGTTCCTTTAAATTTGAAAACTATCCCGGACGAGTACTCTTTTATCAACACAGCCATTGCTGTTGAGTTCACTTTATTTATCAACATTTTATCTTTTGAAAGTTTAAATATTGCCTCAATAAGAGCCACCCCTTCTAAGAACTCATCAGAGCCCCCCATGTCCCTAAGACACATGCCGCCACTGTCAACCCACTCACTGTATCCCCACGACGTCCTTCCCACAGAAGACGGGGTTCCCGTTGTAGCTGATGTACTGCGGGTCGTAGTCAAGCCTGACGCACATCTCGGACTCGTGCTCCACCAGAGTGAACTCTCGGCACGTGGTGTAGCTGACCAGGGTCACAGGGGTGCGGCGCAGCAGGTACCCGTGACTCTCCGTCTTGTTGGGGTACCGGTTGAACCACCTGTCGGGCGAGCATAGGTTCAGAGGCAGTAAAAACAAGAACGGTCTTTGTGTCAGGGGCAGTCAAAACAAGGGCAATCATTGTGTCAGGGGCAGTCAAAACAAGGGCAATCATTGTGTCAGGGGCAATCAAAACAAGGGCAATCATTGTGTCAGGGGTAGTCAAAACAAGGGCAATCATTGTGTCAGGGGTAGTCAAAACAAGGGCAATCATTGTGTCAGGGGCAATCATCGTGTCAGGGGCAGTCAAAACAAGGGCAATCATCGTTTCAAACTAGCTAGTCATGGTGATGGACACTTTTGACCCTCTCCTTGAGGGTTGTACTGACCATCCGACGACCCAGCATTCGGCATCGTCGTCCTCGTAGGGTATTGCCGAGCTGAGAATGGTGATGTGGTCCACGGCCTTGCCCCACTTGAAAGGGGGATCTACCTCCAGGAGGGCGAGGTCCGGGTAAGGATTGTGGCCGCCAATGCCCCCACTGCGGTCCGGGTGCACCTGGATGCTCTGTCCCCGACGAAGCTGTCCAGAGGTCATCAGGCGGCGGTCCTGCACCCCTGCTAACACCCACACGCTGCGAGGGTCCGTTTCGTTGGGGCGCCGGCCGAGACAGTAGGACGCCGACAGCACCTCGGGGGAAAGACAAGTCCGGAGTGGATTTACCGTCATAAGAATCTGGACCGGTGGTCACGAGGTCTAAGGTATCAGACTCATAGTGTACTGAATTATGAAGAGACCATTTTTAGAATATTGGACAAGTGCACTGGGGAATGGTTTATCTTAGTTAGAAAGTTAGGAGAACATCCCTGTAATAAAGTTAGGGGAACAAAGATAAAATCCCTGTAATAAAGTTAGGGGAACAAAGATAAAATCCCTGTAATAAAGTTAGGAGAACAAAGGTAACATCCCTGAAATAAAGTTAGGAGAACAAAGGTAACATCCCTGTAATAAAGTTAGGGGAACAAGGGTAACATCCTTGTGATAAAATTAGGGGAACATCCCTGTGAAAGGGTTAGGGAAACAAGGGGAACATCCCTGTAATAAAGTTAGGGGAACAAGGGTACCATCCCTGTAATAAAGTTAGGGGAACATCACTTTAATAAAGTTAGAGGAACAAGGGGAACATCCCTGTGAAAAGGTTAGGAAAACAAGGGTACCATCCCTGTAATAAAGTTAGGGGAACATCACTGTAATAAAGTTAGGGGAACAAGGGGAACATCACTGTAATAAAGTTAGGGGAACAAGGGTACCATCCCTGTAATAAAGTTAGGGGAACATCACTGTAATAAAGTTAGAGGAACAAGGGGAACATCCCTGTGAAAAGGTTAGGAAAACAAGGGTAATATCCCTGTGAGAAAGATAGGGAAACAAGGGTAACATCCCTGTGATAATGATAGGGGAACTAGGGTAACATCCCTGTGAGAAAAATAGGGTAACAAGAGTAACATCCCTGTGATAATGATAGGGGAACTAGGGTAACATCCCTTTGATAAAGATAGGGAAATAAGGGTAACATCCCTTTGAGAAAGATAGGGTAACAAGAGTAACATCTCTGTGATAATGATAGGGGAACTAGGGTAACATACCCGTGAGAAAGATAGGAGAACAAGGGTAACATCCCTGTGATAATGATAGGGGAACTAGGATAACATCCCTGTGAGAAAGATAGGGTAACAAGGGTAACATCCCTTTGAGAAAGATAGGGTAACAAGAGTAACATCCCTGTGATAATGATAGGGGAACTAGGGTAACATCCCTTAGATAAAGATAGGGAAACATGGGTAACATCCCTTTGAGAAAGATAGGGTAACAAGGGTAACATCCCTGTGATAATGATAGGGGAACTAGGGTAACATGCCTTTGAGAAAGATAGGGTAACAAGAGTAACATCCCTGTGATAATGATAGGGGAACTAGGGTAACATCCCTGTGAGAAAGATAGGGGAACTAGGATAACATCCCTGTGAGAAAGATAGGGTAACTAGGATAACATCCCTGTGTGAGAGATAAGGGGACAAGAGTAACATCCCTGTGAGAAAGATAGAGGAACACGGGTAACATCCCTGTGAGAAAGGAAGGGGAACTAGGATAACATCCCTTTGAGAAAGATAGGGTAACAAGAGTAACATCCCTGTGATAATGATAGGGGAACTAGGGTAACATCCCTGTGAGAAAGATAGGGAAACAAGGGTAACATCCCTGTGATAATGATAGGGGAACTAGGGTAACATCCCTTTGATAAAGATAGGGTAACAAGAGTAACATCCCTGTGATAATGATAGGGGAACTAGGGTAACATCCCTGTGAGAAAGATAGGGAAACAAGGGTAACATCCCTGTGATAATGATAGGGGAACTAGGGTAACATCCCTGTGATAAAGATAGGGAAACAAGGGTAACATCCCTGTGATAATGATAGGGGAACTAGGGTAACATCCCTTTGAGAAAGATAGGGTAACAAGAGTAACATCCCTGTGATAATGATAGGGGAACTAGGGTAACATACCTGTGAGAAAGATAGGAGAACAAGGGTAACATCCCTGTGATAATGATAGGGGAACTAGGGTAACATCCCTTTGAGAAAGATAGGGTAACAAGAGTAACATCCCTGTGATAATGATAGGGGAACTAGGGTAACATCCCTGTGAGAAAGATAGGGAAACAAGGGTAACATCCCTGTGATAATGATAGGGGAACTAGGGTAACATCCCTTTGAGAAAGATAGGGTAACAAGAGTAACATCCCTGTGATAATGATAGGGGAACAAGGGTAACATCCCTGTGATAAAGATAGGGAAACAAGGGTAACATCCCTTTGAGAATGATAGGGTAACAAGAGTAACATCCCTGTGATAATGATAGGGGAACTAGGGTAACATACCTGTGAGAAAGATAGGAGAACAAGGGTAACATCCCTGGAGAAAGATAGGGGAACTAGGATAACATCCCTGTGAGAAAGATAGGGGAACTAGGATAACATCCCTGTGTGAGAGATAAGGGGACAAGAGTAACATCCCTGTGAGAAAGATAGAGGAACACGGGTAACATCCCTGTGAGAAATGAAGGGGAACTAGGATAACATCCCTTTGAGAAAGATAGGGTAACAAGAGTAACATCCCTGTGATAATGATAGGGGAACTAGGGTAACATCCCTGTGAGAAAGATAGGGAAACAAGGGTAACATCCCTGTGATAATGATAGGGGAACTAGGGTAACATCCCTTTGAGAAATATAGGGTAACAAGAGTAACATCCCTGTGATAATGATAGGGGAACAAGGGTAACATCCCTGTGATAAAGATAGGGAAACAAGGGTAACATCCCTTTGAGAAAGATAGGGTAACAAGAGTAACATCCCTGTGATAATGATAGGGGAACTAGGGTAACATACCTGTGAGAAAGATAGGAGAACAAGGGTAACATCCCTGTGATAATGATAGGGGAACTAGGGTAACATCCCTTTGAGAAAGATAGGGTAACAATAGTAACATCCCTGTGAGAAAGATAGGGGAACTAGGGTAACATCCCTGTGAGAAAGATAGGAGAACTAGGATAACATCCCTGTGAGAAAGATAGAGGAACACGGGTAACATCCCTGTGAGAAAGATAGGGGAACACGGGTAACATCCCTGTGAGAAAGATAGGGGAACTAGGGTAACATCCCTGTGAGAAAGATAGGAGAACTAGGATAACATCCCTGTGTGAGAGATAAGGGGACAAGAGTAACATCCCTGTGAGAAAGATAGGGGAACTAGGATAACATCCCTGTGTGAGAGATAAGGGGACAAGAGTAACATCCCTGTGAGAAAGATAGGGGAACAAGAGTAACATCCCTGTGAGAAAGATAGGGGAACTAGGATAACATCCCTGTGTGAGAAATAAGGGGACAAGGGTAACATCCCTGTGAGAAAGATAGGGGAACAAGGGTAACATCCCTGTGAGAAAGATAGGGGAACAAGAGTAACATCCCTGTGAGAAAGATAGGGGAACAAGGGTAACATCCCTGTGAGAAAGGAAGGGGGGAAAGGGTGTCATCCCTCCTAGTGTTTAACCTACCCACTTGGGGGAAATGATGCTGCCGGTACATCCTCGGACACCTTGCTCCGTGGAGAACCCCCCCACCTGGATGTAGACGACGCCCAAGTAAACGCCCCTATCCACGTATTGCGCCTGGAGGGCGTGGCACACCGAGGGCGCGAGGACTAGTACCGTCACTGTTGCGAGCAACAAGAGTCCCATATCTTCATGGGACTCGAACCTGAGGCTTCCCGCACGACCTGTTCGAACTTTATTTAAAACTGAGATCAAACATTTCTGCACGGCTGTTTGGAATCAGGGGTGGAAATAACAATTCCGTTCCTGATACCTTGGAAACGAGACAAGACTGCCTTGTGGACTATCATTGTCGACCACTTTTTTTTAATCTATTTTTGTAAATTATTGAGGTACACTTTCCAAACACACGAGCCCGATACCTTAACTCCTTAGACCAGAATGTTCCCGACACCGGAATACCAATTTATTCACCTGACTATTTGCCAAGTTGGGAATTCTGATTTTTTTAAATGTATTTTTTTTATCCCCACGTCTTACTAACCGTTCGGGTTACACGCTTATGTACTAATTACGCTAAAGAGTTTAGGGATGAGTACATTTGAATTTAGAGGAAGTTTACCCGCATTCGCTTGGAGGGATAGTGGAAAACCACCAGACCGGGATTAGAGCCCCAGTCTATTGCGAGAGTGACGCCTTAGAACATGAGGCCACCAAAGCGTGGAGGAATTCTCATGAGGGATATGTTTATCAAGCAGTAAAAGACAACATTCTTTTACTAGGGTCAATGTATGTATTATGTAACACACTTGAAAAAGGGGGGGGGGGAGGGGCTTCCATCGTAGAGTTACGCTGCGTGACTTGGGAGAGGGGGGTTAGGCTAGCGTAGCGTAACGAAGTTTTAGTTTATAAAACAAACAATACAAAAAGTTTTAATTTATCAAATTAAATTAACAAATAAAACTGTTTTACTAGAAATTCAGCTCATTCTAAAATGACACGAGTAAAAGGTGTTTTTAGTTAAAACCGGAAGCGTTACGTAACTTAAGGGGAGAGGGTTGCCAAAGCATTACGGAGCATGCGTGATATGCGAGTATGGGGGTCAAAAAAGGCTTAAAATTGCGTTACGTAATACACGTATGGCCCCTTAGACTTTGTTTGTCAGCGGTCATCCATAAACCACGTAACTCTGTTCAAAGAGGGTGGAGGCTCTAATGTCTATATAAGGGGATTGGTGGGTACATCACAGTGTTAAGCAGCACAGGTCTTATGCTAGGATTATAATGTTGAATCAATAATATTACTGTGAAAAAATAATAACGTATTAAACCTATCATAAAAAAATATTTAATGTAATTTATATTCAGTATTTAAAATTAATTCTGAGTATTATTAAATCTGAATCCCTGTTTTAGTGTCACAAGGGCCTCCCTATGAGATAGTAACATTCACTCTTGGTGTGAAAAGTTACGTAACATATGCTGCGGAGGTGGGAATGGATCAGGTTAAATGTCTATACATTATTCACGGTAGGAATTACTCTCTGAGAGGTTCTTTTTCCTACCAATATCCTACTATATAATAGATTTATGGTAGAGAAAAAGACCTTTTAGAAAACAATTCCTGTGCTGAACAGACTTTACATAGTGTGATATGGGTGGACGAGGGTAAACAAAAAAAGGCGGTAAAAAAGATTTACGTGACTTATAGATGACCCCTTATGCGCACAACTCCCATGTGTTACTATTTGTGGTGCAAAATCCTGTCAATCTTGTACTCTTTAGCTCTTTTACATTATATTTTATTCCTTTTCTCTATGGTCTCGTCTGCGGGCCACTTGGCATACCACCGTGTACCACAGTTTGAGAACCACTGCCATAAACATAGCTAATGGTAAGATGGTATTTGGTTGCCTAATTTTATCATTAATGTTGGTTATAGGCGGTTAAGAGGTGAACAATCAGATGTTTCATGTGTTTCGTTATAGGCTTGTTTGAATTTAGCACCGCATCTTACTACCCGTTCGGGTTATACGCTTAAGTACTAATTACGCTAATGGATTAGGAATTGGGAGGGTTGAATTTAGAGGAAGCGAACCCGCATTTGCGTGGAGGGAGAGTGGAAAACCATTTAGGAAAAACCACCCCCAGTTCACCCGACCGAGATTCGAACCTCGATCTCCCCGTCCTTGGCGGTCTGGCTCAACAAGACTAGCGCGTTAGCCAACTACGCCACCGAGGCGGGTGGCTTGTTTGAAACAAGTAATCAAACACAATAATTGTGTGTTTGTTTTTTTAGTTCCTAACATGTATTACTATATTATGATGCTGGCTTGCGTATTGTTTTATAATAAGAGGAATGACTACATGTTTCTATTTAATTCGCTCACTATATATGTTTTTAAATTATATTTAATAACCTAAACCTGCCAAATGCAAATAAAAGAACGACTAAGGAAGACTAAAACATTAAAAACACGTTCGCTTTCTAAAGGGTTCCTAAAAAAGGCATTCATTTATGTTTTGGTAGGGATATATCTATGATTTTGGCAAAATTCACTGTACATGAAGTGTGTGGCCTCATGAGGAACACGTGAATTGGCATGCGGGCTTTGCAATACCAAAAGATTCTCCACTCCTCGAATTATGTGGCCTCATGAGGAATATGTGAAGTGGCATGTGGGCTTTCCATTACCAAAAGGTGTCCCACTCGTCGTCTAAGAGTGGTATGCAAGAACGTTAGTGAATGCTTAGTGGACCAATAGTGTGGTACCGAGCATACTATCTCTCCACCTTTTAACCTATGATGACGCAAGCAAATCCACGCTAGTGTCAACAAAGCATCAATTTGGTCAAGTTCTTACATACAGCCTTTAGCAATGTGTAACAAGAGGAGTGAGGAGGTAAAAAAAACTAAAAATAGCGTGACGTAGTTAACGGACAGCCCCTATTTTGGACTAAGTTTTAAGGCTTTAAAATCAAAATAAATTAAACCATTTTTTTTCTCTCTTTTCGTTAATCGAGTCGATCTTTTCCTAAGTTCTTACTAAACTTGTCTGCTATTTTCAACAGATAAATAAAACATTTAAAAGTGAAAAGTGGCGAAGAATAGTAGAACATAACAGCAGCCCTCTTAATACCACCGTTCCAGTTTGTCTAGACCAATGCGACTCATTATATCGGAAACAACCGATATAATTTGATCGACACATCGTAGCTTTTGATATACACTTTACGATATTTCAAATGATAAATATATAGATATATAAAGGAAAACTGCCATCCCTGCACCCAACCGAGATTTAAACCGTTACCTCCTCCATCACTCGGCAAGTCCAGTCTATCGCGATCCTGACACCTTAGACCGCGTGATTTTCTGGTGCGTCTTAACAAGTTTTAGTGGAGGAGGGAGAAGTTGTCTCACATTGTTACCCGTTTGAGGGATTTGTCGGATATTCAAGAAGACATCGGTAGCTTGTTAGAGGTAAAAATATTGTTTTTAGGATTCGAGGCTTTTCCGTGGGATTGAAGGTTTCATCCTGGCAGGGAAACAGGGTATCGTACGATGGGCCCCATCCATCATGTACGACAAACTGCGCCATCTTGTCCTCCCCAACAGACACTTTTCTGTTAAGATTTATTTTGTAGACGTCTGGCACCGTAAAAAAAACTTTCACGCTCCTTTACCTAAAAATGGAGGTAGCCTATATACTTAAAACTTTTTAAGATATGTGAAACCAAATAATATAAATTTTTGCAGAAATATGATAGGAAAAAAGTGCATCACATTCTACCAAAGAACATAAATTAAATAATATATACCATTACAGAAACATGTTGAGAAAATATCTCGGTCCATCCAAGAGCACTACAATAAACTCCCCATTTCCCAGACCTCCATTTAAAAACATATATTCACTAACCGGCCCCGTGGTGTAGTGGTCAGTGTACATGGCTTTGAGTCTAGGGGTCCCGGGCTCGATTCCCAGCTGGTACCTTGGATATTTTTCACCACCGGGGAATTACACCAACGGTCTACAGGATTTGGTTAGTTATTCTTTAGTTGAATTTAAGTGTCTCCACTGGTTCCACGCCCTCATACTCACTATCACCATCACCTCATCTCATCGGGCATTGTCTTCCAGGCAACGGTACATTAGTATGAGCTAACCTTCCCACAAACTGGGCTACGAATGATGTAGTCAAGACTCGTTATATATTATTATTAGCTATAAAACTATTCGGATGCATAAAAATATATTTCAAATAAAAGTGGGTTTATTTTTAATAGTACTACGGCTTTACAATTAATATGTGTTTCGTGTCTCAAAGAGTTTCAGAGATATGATCAAAATTGGAGATGTCCTCTTAGGTAAAGTACCCTCTCCAGTGATTTCCACGGAAAAAATGATTTGCGACATTTTGTTTGTAGTTAAACGATGCCTAAATACAAATTTTAATCAAAATCTTTAGAGCCTATTTCGAGAAAATCACTTATTTCTCTCTTCACCCCTAAATAAACTACCCTTAGTTTTAGGGTTGGATCGATAATTTCAAAAATCCCTCCGGGGAACCTTATGAAAAGTCTAGATAGCCCTAGCTGATTGGTAAAATGGTTTCGGCTCTAGGCCCAGATGCAGACACACAGGTGACATCGCAAAAACAGTTGTTTTTTTCTGTTCGGGGTGATAACACGTCCACATACATCAAAATCTCAAATTAGATTTTCTTACGATCACAAGACCTACTCTCTCCGAGGGATCACGAGAAATTAAAAATAATAATCCACAAAACTTAAAATAACGGTGGTTTTTCTTTGATTCTGAATCAAATTAATTTTCTTTAATCACCCAATAAAACAAAATACAACTTTTAGTTTCAAACTCTAGTGCTCCTAACAATTAATATTACTAGCTTTGGTGGCAGCATGGTCTAAGGCATCATTCTCGCAATAGACCAGACTGCAGATGACGGGGAGGTTGAAATTCGAATCTCGGTTGGGTGTACTGAGGGTGGTTTTTCCACTCTCCCTCCAAGTAAATGCTGATACACTTCCGCTTAATATAACCTTCCTAATCCATAAACTTATAAATGTAATTAGTACATAAGCGTATAATCTGAACGGATAGTATGACGCGTTACTAAAAAAAAAACTAATATAGGCGGACAGAAAATCTAAAGCGTTAGTCTCATCATTTATTGGTCCTAGGAGGTTGGGTTCAAAACCCTGCTTGCAGTACTAATAATATCAGAGCATGGCTATGCAAACAAACTTAACCTATGCCAGCACGTCTAATGCTCCCCACTCAACTTTATCTCCTATTAATTAGACAGTAGGACCTACAAGCTGACTGAACCTAGTATAGTTATATACATATAATAGACTGCTACACACTTAACCCAATCCTATATATTCACTTAAGATGGGGTGCTAGTGAGCGTGAGTTTAGGGAAGTATTTTTGAAGTTTTTATAGCATAAACATTTTTTGCGAAAATAAATCAAATATTTCTTCTATAGAAACATACAGTTTAGTTTTCTGCACATGCTAATCTCAACAGTCCTTGAATATCTGTCAGATGTGTCCTGGAATTTAATGACAACTTTTTCTCTTAATTTAAAAAGTTTGTCACCAAATGCCACCATGCTCATGCCAGATATTCAAAAACTGTTGAGATTAGCACGTGCAGAAAGCTAAACTCTATGTTTCTATAGAAGAAATTTTTTATTTATTTTGTTCAAAAAATGTTTATGCTATAAAAACTGCAAAATTAGCGCACTAAATTCGCGCTCACTAGCACCCAACCTTAAGACCATTTCACACCACATGACAAGCTACAACGGCCATATAGCGCACGCTGGCTCGCTGTATCTTTCGATTGTGCATCCCCTTTATTGATATCCGCCTCTATGGATTGAAGGACCTGCACAAACTGTTCGTGGTTTAATCTAAAGTAATGTCTGGAATTTGTCATCAGCAAGGTGTAAGCTATACATTCAATTTTTATATCCACCAAATTATTGCCATCGTTGATTCTTCGGTATACAGCAAACTGGATCGGACACATCCTAAGGAGGAACTTTCTTCTGCATGACCTCATAGAAGGAAAAGGTTGAGGGAAAGAGAAGCTTAGGAAGAAGGAAAAGGATTCAAATATTGGGTGACTTGAAGGAAAGAGGAAAATGAAACTCTGTTTGCTTATGGAGAAGGCATGGGACAGGACGCATTGACGGTCTGAGTTCACTGACAAAAGGAATGGACCTGTCGTAATAAAGAACACATAATAATAATAATAATAATAATAATAATAATAATAATAAGAATAATCGTCGAGTGATCCATTTTCTTCTCTTTAACAACGAATATAAAAGCAAGAGCTGGTCATCAGTATCGGAATCGCTATTGTCACCAATCCACAGAATCGAGAGGGAGGAATTCGATTCACGCCAAGGTACCTCGAGCAACATTTTAACTAAACAAGCGTGAAGTAAAAACTGACACATCTGACTAGAAACATAATGCTTGGTGGAGAAGGGAGAGAGAGGGGTGGGGGGTGGAAGCGTTCTTTACGCTCGCTTAGTAATTTTGTGTGAACAATCAAACTGATTAGCTCGGCTACTTATCGTATAACGTGTGACGCATAATATTTTGGTGTGAAATGGCTTTAACTGAATAGCAGGACCGCACCCGTAAACAAGTTGTAAATATATCTTGTTAGCCCCAACCAGAATTGAACCTGGACCCTCTATTCTTGCGGATAATCAATCTAACCACTTAGTTACGGACCTTTACATGGTTACTCGAACTCGTTAACAAATTGAAAGTGGGGGGGTAGAGCCAATCAACATAGTCAATTTTTGTGTCCTCCGCTGTCTAAACAGACGGACTGTTATTTGAAAGGGAGAGAAGACCTATATTTTTCCGATGGGGAGGTGGATTTTGAAGGTACAAGTCATGTACGATGTGTGGGAGGTACTTCTCCCCTCCTTCTAACCCATCAACTCCATTCAACCGGTCGTACCCTCTCCTACGTGAATTCCCTGAACTCTGTAAAACAGCTGTTTACGTATTCAGCAGTGCCCGACTTTCCAGTTCATCGCTCCTTTATTTGCCTGTTCATCCTCCCCCGACCCCTAACCTCCTGAACACCCCCCTGTACCCCCACTAAGCACCCCCTCACCTAAAGCAAATTGCTTCTCAGTCGCTACCGGCTCTAACGCCAACCTCCCCCATGGGAGCTATGAATCGCGCGCGGGGGGGAGGGATACTCTTCTCTCCATGGAGGAATTAAATCCGAAGACTAAAAGAAGGAAATGAAGTGTTTCGTTTCCTCTTTGTCTCCTTTTTACTTTTTGATTTTCCGTTTGGCTTTAATGTGGACAGTCATACTTGAGGTATGCATGTGTGTTAGATGGTTTTGTCACTAGATGCAAATATTTAATGGCTATATCCCGTAATTTTTATGAATTGGACACATCTTACAGTTAGGAAAAGCTACTAGAGATAATTTAACATATTCATACGTCAAGTCATGTGATATTAACCTGTTACTATTGTATATTATCATCAATATCCAGATTTATCTGATTCCCAAACCCTTCCTTCACCTCTGACAAGACGTGTATTAATCACAACTTGTGAATGTGTGGAATGCCAGGCCTCCACCGTGGTTCGGATCCCACGTTAAACTGTAGGTCCTCCATTTCATCTCACAATCACCCTACCATTACACATTAGCGTAAGTGCGTATAACCCGAACGGTATAAGACGCGGTGATGATGATAGTAATAATAATAAAAAACATACAAATAATAAATAATCTTATCAATGATGCGTGCAAACATAATATATGTTTGAGTTTTTTAAAAGATGCTTGTATGTCCATTCGTAAAATGAGGAACAATTTGTGAAGGGCTACCAGGGGTGGATCCAGGGAGGAATTTGGGGGAAGGGGAGGATCCTGTCTGGGGGTACACCCTTCAGTTTAAGGACTTTTTTTATGCTAACCCTTAAAAGTGGCATTTTAAGGCCCTCCTGGACACGAGATAGAAATAAACGTAAATGAGAATAAAACAAATCATTGTTAATTTTATAACTTTTTATAATAATCCACTATTCATGGATAAATGTTGTAGACGAATGTGTGGAAAAAAGAAACAAAGAGTTTTAAGAATAAAAGAGCATGTATGACTCGGTGTATGGATGTTTGAAACAAATGAAGCATGCAAGGATAGGGAAGTGTGGAGAAAGTATGTATGTATGTATGTATGTATGTATGTATGTATGTATGTATGTATGTATGTATGTATGTATGTATGTATGTATGTATGTATGTATGTATGTATGTATGTATGTATGTTGTATGTATGTATGTATGTATGATTATGTATGTATGTATTATGTATTATGTATGTTTGTAGCATGTATATATGTATATTTTTAAATGTAGGATACATACATGATCATTCTGTTTTTTTCTAGTTTTTACAAACGCTCAATTATTTGTTGCTAGTCTAAAATGATCTCATTGTGACATACAGAAGAGTCAAGACATTGTCTGCTTTCCACTATAGTAACAGCCATGTATTGATTAGACGCAACATTGGCTCTGCCAGGTACCCTTAACCATCTTGCAATACCTCATTCTGAATTTTCCTGCTATATTATCAATTATTGTATGTTCGCCTGGTTCTTTTCATGACCCCTTTTCCGTTGATCTGCTCAGATTTGTTCATTTCGGTTTGGTTCCAATTTTGTTTTTTGTCCCTCTCCTGACCATTTGGGAAGTAAATTTCCCCCTTCTCGCGTCACCCCGTGAATCCACCCCTGAGAGCTGCATATGGAACATAGTTTTGTATGGAGTTGAAACATGAACCATAACCAAAAGGAGAGTAAATATTTGGACAGTTTTAAGGTGGGGGCTGAAGGAGAATAGGGTCACATTATGAGAAGAAATTGAGTATCGAAATGACGTCATAGAAGGCAAAGTGGGAGGGGAAAAGGGACCAGAATACCAGGAACAAAACTGATGGATGACTTCAAACAAGAAAATAAGATGAAGTTTCAGAATATAGAAAAAGGAGGTTGTTGATAGGACATACTGGAAGACTCAATCCGGACCAGACAACGGACCTGTCGAAAGACGGCACAACTAAGGAAAAGAAGAAAATAAAGTGTACTAAGGAGCTGCCTGCCGGATAGGCTATGACGCGTCGTAGAACCTGTAGAAACCTCGCGATATTTAAAGAGTGGTTTGTTATTTTAGAATATGGTTTACGCCAAAAGATAGAGACGTAAGATATCATAAGATTAAATAAAACTTACATTTTAATTTTTATAATAGAAAAAATCATTATAAGGTGAGATTAGTTAATTCTCAACAAACTTTCACGCGAAATTGGTTACTTGACAAGTTTATATTATTTGCCTTTAAAAAAAATTGCCTCCATGTTGTGAACATAAATGAAATCAGCTGTATTCACTTTATTTTTATCACGTGATAATATTTCACTCCCATCATACATCACAGAGACAAGATAAACCAATATGGCCGCCAGTACTCCACCTCATAATCCAAAGACAAAGTTGTCCTTTGGATCATACAACTATGGTGTATATAAAGGTAAAGAGAATAGAAGGTAGTGCCAGATGGCTGATTTTGTGACGTCACTCAATACACGAGCCAGTGCGTTACATAAACAAAGCTATATTGAAGACAACTAAGTTGTTAAAAATTAGGTTACATTTTGGAACTTTTAATAATAAATAAACAATTTAAATTCCACACCAATGTCCAATTAACGTCATTACTCTACTTATTATTTATATATATATTGTGTGTGTGTGTGTGTGTGTGTGTGTGTGTGTGTGTGACTAAAATTCCGATCAAGTGTACTGAAGGTGTTTTTTTTCTATTCTCCCTCCCTACAAACACTGTCCTCCAAAACTATGCCTTTATCGTCCCTGTCTCCTTAGATAAATCTACATTTTTATTGGTACTTGATTAAATATACCTTCAATGTGTAAAAATATAGCCATGGTTTGATATGAGTCAATAAAGTGTTCCTTTTTATTTAGTTGTCCACTTAAAAATCTTTATTAATTTAGTTCTGGTGAAAACAGATATCAATATTAAAAATGGGATAGTTAGTTTAACAGCTTAACTTACCCCTGTACCTACTTGGGATGTTAATTCATTCCATACACCATGATTGTTCAACGAAAAACCTTAAAAAAATCTACCCCAACCACTCACTGTGGCGTCGTTTCTGAACCCGAATGGTTTTGTTTTTCTGGATTCGGGCACAAAGCGTTAGTACCATAGTTTTCAAAAGGTCTAGGTGCTATTTAACACAACTGTACTTCAAGGCCTATTGAACACGTTAAAAGTTTATTATGAAACACTCAACACCCACTACATTACCCCTACCTCTCACCACAGTAAAATCATGAGAGAATGGTTGGTTTAGGGGTTGGTCTTGGATGGTTTGGGAAGGGGGGGGCGGGAAAAAAAGCTTTCCACGCTAACAGCGCAAGATATAAAAAAAACTCGTTTCCTTCCCCGACCCCCTCACCCCTCTCTCCCCATAAAGACTACCATCTACTGCCGCGACATCTGTTCGAGGGTTGAATTTCGGAGAAATGTCGGCGAGGCATTCCTCATTAACTGCAATTTAATTAACTTTTTTTTATATTTTTGAAACGTCTCCGGGGAAAAAGAACAGTTATAGACTTTCGAGAGACTGGACAGAATCTTTATTATTAATATTATTATTATGATTATTATTATTATTATTAGTCTATTAAATTTTGGGGTATTTAACGGGCACTTTTTGAACAAACTGATTTTATCAGCTCATGACTTATAAACTAACTTAAAACTATAACAAAGTCCCCCGGACTTTATTGAGCATTGTTAAAGGGTTAACGCACATTTGACCGATGATAAATTTCTCTGCCATGCCGGGAATTGATCCTAAGGACTCTTAGCTCAGTAGACAGACACGCTACCGATTAACTTGGGCGAATTTCTTTCGCACCTCTTGAGCTAGCTACGTCCCAAGTCACACCTCCTGAGCTAGCTACGTCACAAGTCACACCTCTTGAGCTAGCTACGTCCCAAGTCACACCTCCTTGAGCTAGTTGCGTCCAAGTCACACCTCTTGAACTAGCTCGTCAAGTCACACCTCTTGAGCTAGCTACGTCCAAGTCACACCTCTTGAGCTAGCTACGTTCCAAGTCACACCTCTTGAGCTAGTTGCTTCCTAAGTCACACCTCTTGAGTTAGTTACGTCCCAAGTCACACCTCTTGAGCTAGTTACGTCCCTTTTAGATCACGATGGATGTTTTCTAATTATTATGTTGTGAAATGAAACAAATCAACAGATTGAAAATGACACACGCGTTTTTTTATCGAACGAGCTATTTCAAATTAACTCACAACAGTAGAGGCAGCTGTATGCTTGTTTTTCACTATACAGGCCAATGTGCATAAAAAAAAGGTCGGTTGCCTTAGTTGCATGCGTATTAATCGAGTCGGTCGGTTGGTTTTGAAATTTGATTGGTTCTTTCACGCAGATTTTTTTGAGAAGTGCGGACAAAGCTACAGGGAAGATATACTTGCATGGTTCGCGCTGATTTCTTGTTATTTGTTTTATAATTATATTTTATACATACTTTTGATTAACTAGTACCTAAAAATAATCAGATCCGATCTAATATGATAATATTCAAAATTGATTTAATTAACACTATCCTTAGCAGTAAATGTTTACGTGATGCAGCATCATTCTTTCTCTCTATCAGCCACCCAGGTGAAATCTTCTCAGAAGGCAAGAAGGGAGGGACAAAGGATGGTTGCATCCTATTACTCACAGAATGTTCTAGAAGCCAAGTCTTCGTAAACAAACCTTTCGGCAAGCGCAGGTGTCGTCACTCGCTCGGTAGTCTCCGAGCAGTCCGGGCGTGCGTCCGTCAGGAGAAAACATATTTTTCATTAAACTCACATAATCTTAATCGGGGCGGTAAATATTCCGCGCTGGGGCAACAATCGAGGGTCACTTTTGATCAAATCCAATTTTAGTCATCAGTAAACCACTGTTCCCTATAAAGTTAAATAGTATCACGTGTGATAATGTATCACGTAATTACCTTGTTCACTGTAGCATTGACGTTAAATAAATACTTATTAGAATTACATAATTGATTTCAATTTTAGCCTGATAAAAAAACACAACAACAAATCCTTATAATATTGTCACGCGAAAAGTGAAATCAAATTTCAATAACGAGCAATCCCCGGATGAATTGTGATCAAGACATCACAAAGTGGTTGCCCAAAGTGGTGGCACAAAATAACAGATAGGCCGCTACCCTCAGCGCTGGTATCGGACGTTCATAGAACTGGCTTCCAACGTTAAGGCACGAAAATTATTCACATTGTTAAAGAATTCATCACGTGATCACAAATTTTTGTTCTGCTCTTGATTCTCGGCAAACGTGTGAATCCATAGTAACGCATCCGAACCTCGCCGGCAAACCAATCTATTGCTAGACTTACTCCTTACGCCGTGTGACCACCGGTGCAGTACCGTTCGTTCATCTGTACTTTTCTTCGTTTGGCTCGTAAAATATATACATAAGAACGAATACACTATGATAAGCTTCTATGTATAAAAATATTGCATATATTTTTTTATCTGCGCATAAAATTCGTCGCCACGTAAGAAAGCGTCGATGTTCTATATTGGCCTCTATTTTATGTTCGGAACCCTCAAGGAAAAGGCAGAAAGGTGTAGGGGGAAGGAAAGGGGGCGTTGCGTGATGATAAAAGTGTTGTGGTATTGGGGCGCGATCGACTGAAAATGGCTTCGAGCGCCTCGTTCTAGGAACTATACCGGATGATAGGAGGAACCAATTTTCTCAGGGATGGCCAACTTGTCGGTTTCACCTGCACGATTAACGACGTCGCCTACTTGGAGATCTTGAAGCTCTTTGGCGAAGTGGGTTGCATCCTAACTTGGACTACCTAAGCTAGTAATAAGGCACTCACTCTATATATTTTCGTCTGAACAGCATTGACTTTCATTTCAAAATTACCTTTTTTCTTGTTTCCTATTATAGTTATACATGTATGATTCCACGGATATTTTTAATCTACATTCTGGCAGGAAGATTTTTACTGGCGATTTTTATGAATAGATCAAATAGAGTTGTATAAGATTTAAAAAAAAGCTACTTCAAGATAAAAATAATTGTGACGATTTAAGGCTATTTTTATAGTTATTGAATTTATTTTTTATTATTTTTTTGGCTGAATAAAACGTAAATACACTGACATGGGAAAATCCTATATTGATTTATCGCTGTGTCACATTCACAACCGCCAGGTAACGGTGATCTCCTTTACTTTCTCGTATAGAGAAATGATTGAGATCGCGAACAATTTCCACCCCGAGATTATGACGAGTCTTGACATTTCATGTGCCCCCAAATTTAAAAAAAAGTGGGGCTTAATTTAATTTAATTCTTTTTTTTTGCCCGGGACAATTCACGAAACTGTTTATATTTTAAATACTCCACTTTCAAAACCACGTATGCTAAGTATCAGATGAAATCTAAGAAAATAATCTACAAAATATATTTTCCTCCCCCCCCCCTCATTTTTAGCTTTGAGTAATTATTTCTTTTGTAGTTGCTTGTTCGTTGAAAATTGAGATTTTTTGAGATTTCATAGTGCTATAATTTAAAAACTACTCCAAATACAAATCTGAAAATTTGGATTTTTTTTTAAATCTCTGGGGTTAGGCCCTACGTTAGGTGAGCCAAATTTGTAAAAAAAAACATCCAAGATGGTGAGATTCAAAAGTGTTAACATATTGGATAACTTATCACGGAATGGCCTAATTCCACACCACTTATTAGTCACCGCTAAAATAGACCAGACGATACCCACGCCCTTGTCCGCGTGCCCACAGATGTGGGGTTAGAGTAGATTGCCTTAGCCGACAAACATAAAATGTGAAAATGTTAACAAGTTTGTACTATATTTTATCTTTTTTCGCACGGTTATTTTTATTTGAACAATTCTTCTTTGCGACTCACGAATTCATTCGATAAAAAAAAAAGAGAACATCCTCTTATTTTCGTTTCCTTGAACTTGTATGTGTATGTGTGTGTTATCCTCATTCTCTTCTCTTCCTGCCCACTCCATGACGGTAACCCCCCCCCCCTCCTCTCTGCCCCCATCACTTCAACACTCGCTGAGATCCATCAAGCTTAAAGGCCCTCCCCCCCCTGTTCAACGCCTCACCCCCTAGCGCCCTGATGACACCCGTATTTGAAACTACGTGAGCAGCCGCTAGAGTGTACCACTAGACAATATACCCGTGGACACACAGCTCGGTGTGGTTTGACAGCTTCTTTATACGTGGAGAGAGTGCTTGCGTGTATGGGCAGGATTGATGGGAGAAAGATGGGGAGAAATAGGAGATAGAAGAGAAGGAAGAAAATGGAGTGACAGAGGAGAGAGACTGAAATAGGAGAGGCAAAGAAGAAAGGAATAGGGAGAGAGATAAAGAAAGACAAAATAGAAGTGAGCAATGATAAAAGATAAGAAAGAAAAAATAAAAGGGGTAAAGGGTGATAAATTGGTAGAACAGAGTGAATAGAGAGGGAGGGGTGACAGATGAGAGACAAGAACAGAATAGACAAAGAAGATAAAGAAAGACAGAAGTGGAGGGAACAACAATAAAAGTAAAAAGAGCAAAGAAATAATTAACAGCATAGAGGGAAGAGATAGGTGTGACAGAGAAAAACAAGGACAGGAGAGACAAAGAAAGATAAAGAAATACAGGAGTAGAGAAAACAATAAACATGAAATGAAAAAAGAGAAGGGGAAATAGAAAGAGAGAAAGATTAGGATATAAGACATAAAGAGAGGAGAAAGAGAAATGTGTGACTTAGGAGAGATACATGAACATAAGAGGCAAATAAGACAGGGAAGAGGACAGCGATAAAAGTGAAGGGGGAGAAATAAAATGAGAGAAGGGGAAGGATAAGGAGAAACAGAAGCTTTAGTAAATGTTAAAGATTAAAGTAAAGCTAATTGGATAGAGAAAATAGCACAGAGCTAAATAGAGAAGGGGCTGGACAAAACAAGAGAGAAAGCGGAGGGTAGAGGGATAAGGAGAAAATATGCTTAAGTAGGCCTACACCTAGGTCTGATAATACCTAGAATCTTCTCGAAAATAGACTAAGCTAGAATAAGTCACAACTAAACTATTTATGGACCTAGTTGTAGGAGTAGACTAGGCTACTAGATTTGTAGAGGAAGCTCACTTTCAATCACAAACATAGATTAAAGTCACTAAATTGTGGCATTCTGGAAACATGGCTTATTATTTAATTTATGAATTAAAAAATTTTATTTTGAAATTTATCAAAAACTTCCAATATAACTTCCTCCTCATTGATAACTGTAAATGTTTTATTTACATCATCAGTTAAACGGATTAGAAATGTAATATTTTTTATTCCTTCCCGCCATTGTGGTAGCGTGAGTTTCCAGTTTTCAAATAACGGACTGTAAAGTCTGTTCACCGTAGGAATTGTTTTCTGAAAGGCCTTTTTCCCTACCATAAAGCTATTATATAGTTGTATATGTATATAAGTTGCCTTTCAAAGAGTAATTCTTACCGTGAATGGAGTATACAATTAATATCAGCTCTGAGGTAACTGCAAGTCTTATGGGGGAAAGTTATATCGTCGCTCTCTATCAGTTAACTCTCGCCGAAATCTCCTCGCTTTCAGTTACGGAGGACAAGGGTAGGGGGTGTTCTGGGAATTATTCTATAAGTACACAATACGATGTATAAGGAAAGGGTAGGGGGGAGGAATAACTGACTTTCATATACCTTTTACATCGGACTCGGTGAAAAGCCTATTCTAGAAACATTGAAATTTTACCCAGATAATAAAATGTATTTTTGGGAATAAAAGTTTTTCTACTTCATTTGCTATTCATACGATTACTCCTCTTGTGTATATAACTTTAAATTACTCATAATTACTTAACAAACATTATGGAATATCTTAAAACACACGTTAGCTGTCCACAATACAAAATAAAAATTAGCGCGCACATAATTTTAATTTCCACAACTTTTCATGCAAAAAACAATAGATACACACAAAATATAGATTTAATAAATAATAAATACTTTTTTTTTTGCTAAACATAGCTTACCCGGAGTGCTAGTAAAATAAAAGCATTAATCCAGTGAATTTGGTTTTTCATAATTTGAACTATAGCATGGATGCTACGTAAGGCAATGTCATCTACCTTTGCGCGTGCTAGCACCACATCCTTGGGTCTATATTTTATCAGAACGGCGTGTACAAGGCAGAATTATGTAGCACCCCTTACGACCTAAGTCTTGCTAGGTTCCTGAAAGTGAAGGTGGTGCAGCGTAGGTTGTTTATTTTTTTAGCGGAAATAGCCGTCATATTTCACCGTGGCAGACCTTCGCATTTTAGATTTTAATTAAATTACTCCTGCGCGTCTGAAGGTGGATATCGTAGTGTCACAATAAAAGGCTTGGTAAGGGTGGGTGAGAGGAGTTCGAAGCAAGGACCATCCCCACACCTGCCATCCCTTTCCCCCTACTTAAGGCTTACGAGCCACGCAAGACGACAAACAGGAACGAGTAGATCAAGCACCTGATTACTTTCTGCCGGTCCACAATATTAAGAACTGGTCCGAACTTTTTGTTTTTAACTCGGTTATTTGAGAAGTGCACTTTCTTAACACTCGGCTTACCGTGTTTGACCCATTAGTAGCCGGGGTCCAAAATATAATAGCTGGGCTGACTTAATTGTAACCGGGACATTGGTATTTCGAGAATTTTTTTTTCCATATTTTTCCAATTTGAACTTTCTAATATAAAGAGAAAATATGTAATCAATAAAATTTTCCCCCTCGATATTATAATGAATATTTACGTTTTATATGCGCCCGAATAAAAAAAAGTTTATTTTATAATTCTGTCTGTTCGTCCATGGCCATAGATCTGAAACAGTTTGATGGATTTTATTCAGACTTGACTTTTGTTTTATTTTGACCATAGCCCTCCAATTAAGGGTAGTATACCAAACACCCTGTGGGGGCTCTATCCCTAACTTCGTCACCTGCAAACAAGACGAGATTGACATTTAACCCTCGTGCCCACCGATGCGGACAGTTTCCGTTTTTAACTTGAACTGTTCTTATTCTGAGTCACTAAAATATGTTGCTTGCCACCCCCTCCCCGCTATCTACCCCACTTTCCCCTCTCCTACCAAACAGAGTGAAAATTCTTTCTCCAAGGAAAGACATCTGCAGTGATTCAATTTAGAGAGTAGATAGTCGCGAGCGGCTAGTCTCACATCATTCTCTCTCCATCACACACACACAGTCATCTTCCCTCTCTTTCTGTCCGTGTCCCAGGCTCTTAAACCTTACCCTCGATAAATATAATGAATTTATACTTCGTTCACCTGCAGTCTTACCTTGAATGACTATGCCATGGTATTATCTTATAAACTACACCATACGGGGAGCAAAACAAGTTAAAGGTCTTACATGTATTGATTACATCATGGTATTAAAAGTCTTACATTGATTGACTACACCATGGTATTATCTTATAAACTGCGTCATAGTGGGAAGAAAACAAGTTAAAAGTCTTACCTTGATTGATTACATCATGGTATTATCTTATAAACTACACCATAGGGGAGAACAAAATAAGTTAAAGGTTTTAAATTGATTGATTACATCATCGTATTAAAAGTCTTACCTTGAATGACTATGCCCTGTTATTTTTTTATAAACTACACCATAGGGGGGCAAAAAAGTTAAAAGTCTTACATTGATTGACTACACCATGGTATTATCTTATAAACTGCATCATAGGGGGAAGAAAACAAGTTAAAAGTCTTACATTGATTGATCACACCATGGTATTATCCTATAAACTACGCTATAGGGGGAGCAAAACAAGTTAAGAGTCTTACATTGATTGATTACATCATGGTATTATCATATAAACTACACCATAGGGGAAAAAACAGTTAAGTTTTACATTGATTGATTACATCTGTAACATTAGCATGTATTGCTATATCACTAGGATACCACCCACTCCGAACAAAGCAAATACATATAGACATCCTGCAATAGTAACACTAGCAAGACTAGCTAGTTTAATTGAATACTACCCACTCCGAATAGTGCTCATACTCATAGATTTCCTGCAATATCAAATATCACAAACTTACTGTCTAATATATGTGCTTTACTCACTCATTGTATCTTCTGGATTAGCACGAGTTCCATGAGAAACCTGTTCGCACCAAATTCTAAAATTAAGAGAAGTCCAAACAAGCTATGAATGCTGCAGCAACAAGACGTTCCAATGGAGGGATCCAAAAATCATATGATTGGCCCGGCTGGGCTACAAATGGGCCACTCATAATCTTGAACTACAACTAACCAGCTGTCTGGTGTACGTGACTCGATGGACGTAGCTAGAGTTAACAGCCAACTCACCATGTGTCCGGCGTACGTGACTTGGGAACTAGCCAAGTTTAACTACAACTAGCCAAGTACCTGGTGTACGTGACTCGATGGACGTAGCTATATTCTACAGCCAACTCACCATGTGTCCGGCGTACGTGACTTGGGAACTAGCCAAGTCGAACTACAACTAGCCAAGTACCTGGTGTACGTGACTCGATGGACGTAGCTAGATTATACAGTCAACTCACCGTGTGTCCGGCGTACGTGACTTGGTATCGAGCCAAGTTAGGCAGATGCTAATGTGGCATTGTAATTTTAATATGAAAAACTCTCACCTCTTTACCCATCAACTAGACCTATGTAACGAGGGAACTCAGTAAATATGGTTGACTATTACATCCGACACTTCCACGAGAAGTTTTGTTCTGGACTTGGAAATAATCAGCTAGCATAGTTAACTATTGTATCTGATGAGAAGTCCTGGTCTGGACTTTGACATAATCGACCCAGGATGGCAATATACAGACTTTATGTATTTTATTGATTATTTAAAATCTAAACGATCTTTAATGGGTTTGAGTGTTTTGAACAATTAAATTAATTATGTGATTGAAATCGTTCATTGAAGGCGTCTGTAATTTTTCACTAGAAGATTTATTTTTAAAAATAAATTTGTGTTACGGGACACTTATTGTTCCTTTGGTCGCTTGGGCGCTAGTTTCTTTGTAATTTCCAGAAATATAAATAGGCTGCCACATTTTGATTCTTTTTCTAGCTTGGAATATTTAGTTTAAATATAATTTTTTACTGCTCTTATGGCTACCAATAATTATTTGAAGAAAATATTAAAATAATTCATTTTTGTTTGTTTATAAGTTTTTAACTTTAACATTTACTGATTCGTTTAGTGAGAAATTACAAGTATGCTAATGTAATATTGCTTTGTTTTCTATTATAATATTAAATATTAAGAATTCGGAATCTTATCGATTATTTCAAGAGTGGTTGAAGTAATAGTCCCACAAAAGTTTGAGTTATGTCGGGAAGTCAAAACCTTTGTGCTGGTTATTTGTATCTGAATTTATATTTAAATTTAAATTTGTTTAGTCTGAATTCACAATGTTGATTCAGGCGCGTTGTTAACCGTTTAAAATAGGCTCTTTAAGCTCTTTATTATAATATTATCGATTTTGTTATTTAATTGGTCTCGTCCAGGCTAATTCAAATAAATGAATCATTTACTTTGAGGTTGTGAAATATACTCTCATATGTACTGCCATATTTATATGTTTTTCAACACTCTTCAGTTTGACTTGTAAGGCCATGTAATTTGTTGTTTACCTCTGTTGTTTAGCTTGAATAAATAATTCAAATATTTCTTAAACTTGCGAATTCTCTATTTTTTGTTATAATAATTTTCTTAGATTCCATCCACCCTCTTTTAGTCTATTGTGCCGTAGCTATAAGAAGTGGCCGGTATACATCATGGTATTAAAAGTCTTACCTTGAATGGCTATGCCATGTTATTATCTTATAAACTACGCTATAGAGGGAACAAAACAAGTTAAAGCGGTATACTTTGACTGCGATGACGGGGAGATTGAGGTTCGAATCTCAGCCTTGTGTACTGAGGGTGGTTTTCTCAAAATGGTTCTTCCCTATTCCTCCATACTAATGCGGGTACACTTCTATAAATATAAACCTCCCTAATCCCTAAAACCATTAGCGTAATTAGCACATAAACGTAGAATCCGAATAGGTGGTGGTGGTAAAACAAAATCTTGTTCAGCTTTTGGATTGTTAACAATAAAAAATAACCCTATCTTCCATACTTGAATTAATTGGATATAATTTATAATAAACTATTTAACCAGCATCAAATTATTAAGAAAAACAGCTACAATTTAAAATTATATTTATATTATAATAAAATAAATAACAAACTCAATATATTTATCATATATTTATTTACTATCGGTTTTTATTCAACCAAAAGCAAAGGAACTATTGCATTGCTCACAGTATGTGTGCAATAGCATATGCCGAGCGAACACTCTTGAGGTAGAAACTTGTATGCGATCCATGTGACCAAGATGTTGTACAATTTCTTGCACAACTTTCTGTACAAGAAACTGTGTCGAGTGTACCTGTCTTTAGACCAAACGACCACCGCAGGGAGTAGTATCGTTAATACTGGTTAAAATAATGGTTTCTAAATATTTACTTCTGTGCTGAGGGTCCGGGGTTCAATCCTCGGTCCCGGCACAGATTTATCTGATTGCCAAACCCTTCCTTCACCTCTGACAAGATGTGTATTAATCACAACTTGTGAATGTGAGGAATGCCAGGCCTCTACCGTGGTTCGGATTCCACGTTAAACTGTAGGTCCTCCATTTCATCTCACACTCACCCTATCATTGCACATTAGCGTAAGTGCGTATAACCTGAACGGGTAGTAAGACGCGGTGCTAATAGTTCTAAATATTTAATTAACCCTACTAAGTTATATATATATTGTTCGCCAGTAAGTAATCGCGGACCTGAAAAATAACATAACCCCCCTTTTTTCATTTGGGATATCTCATATCATTCGACGCACATAATGAATGCTATACCAACTCAGCGTCTCTTATTAAACCCTATCTGAAGTGCCCGTGCCTGGAGGAGGTATTAAGTCGGGCGACTAATTACATGTTGTTGGCGGTCCCTCCCCCTATTCTTCACATCCCGTGCAATTAGCGTCACGACGCCGGTGTCTTGTCACCGTGAATGACATGACAAAGCGAAGTGGGTGACTTTCAAGCTATAGAGAGTTGAAGTGAGAAGCAGAAGCGGTCTTTTGCTGTTCTCGCCTCACCTGATCTTTAGGTTAAGACGATGTATTGTAAACACCCTATATTTGTTATACGTGTGTGTGTTTGTTAAGGTTATCCGGTGCATGGGACAAACCTATATAGCTCGCTTATACAAGGATGTTCGAAAACTCAGCCCAAACTGCACATATAGTTTGTTTGAACCAAAAGTAATTAAGTTTTTGTCGTACAGCACCGGGAGAGCCAAGCTGTGTAAGCATGCGTGTACAACAAGTTGCATAGTAGTTAGGCGCGCGTCACTACACATGTAAATAATGGCAAACACTCTCTGTTATGTAGGACCGTTAATGATGACCCTCGAAAGGTATTCGCATTTCTTGTGTATTATATACTATTAATTGTGATATATTCTGCTGCAAGATGTCGAGATGTGCAGTGCCGCGCACCTAACTCCTATACAACCTGTTATCCACGCATGCTTGCACAGCTTTGCTCTCCCAGTGCTGTAATCCGAAACTTTGAATACAATTTAAAGCATTAGCATAGTTTTCCGGATGTAATTTTATAGGGGTTTTATATTACTTTTGGTTCAAACAAACTATATATGCAGTTTCCGAACAACCTGTAGATCCATTGGTGTTTTGAAAGCAAAAGGTCTTGTTATTTGATTCCCAAGTGCTATTGTCACTTTTAAACATTATATTTGTTAAAGAGAAAGCGTTTAGAATGTATTATCGAAGTTCAAGCTAGGGGTTATGGTGTTTGACGTAAGTCAGATAGATTTTTTAATTAGCATCGCTCAACTAACTGATTTAACTACATTATCTGATTGGTGAATTCGAAGCTGTTTTTTGAAGCGGGTTGCAACTTAACTTGACGCACTTAAACACTCTAAACACCATCACACTTTAGACACCAATGTACGAAAGAAAGAGAGGAATAAAACGAGCACTTCATCCTTTGAGGTCTCTCTCTTGTTTATATGGTGATGAAACGTACCCTCTTCCACTGACTAGTATGCACACTCCCGCTACTATTTGTGCCTGGACAGTTCTAACATTTCATTTTAATATTCTTATCGCTTCCTATTCTAGACAAACATTTGATTCCTCGGACTTTTTTAATCCCCATCATGGCAGGAAGATTCCTACTGGCCATTTTCGTGAAACAGACTGAGTTGTAGACGATTAAAAAAAAAACATGTTTACGTAAAAATTACATCAAATAAAAAAGTTGTGAAAATATAACACTATTTTTTAGAATTATTTAAGAGTTTGTGGTTTTTGTTTCAAGGTTATGTCTTCAAAATTCACCGAATAAAACGTTAATACATTAACATAACGAAATCGTATCTTGACTTAACGTGGCTTCACAGGGGAAATGTAAGGGTGCCTTAAAACAAATGCACACGAATCATTTTGAGAGCTGGTGATAACTCACATAAATAAAAAACTACATTATAATGCAACCGGAGGAGATCTGAACCTCAACCTCCGTGTTAACTGAAAAAAAACCCGAGGATATTGCCTTTTCCTGCGTGTCCACCGGCGGGGCTAAATTACTTTGCTCGTTTAACAAAATAGTTTATTTTTTATTTTACTTTTTAGTTGATTTGGTTACATATAAAATGAATGAAGAAAGTCGAATTTACGGCATTTATTTTCAAACTCTATCTCTCGAACAAACAAAAAATGGTTTGCTTTTTAAGAAAGAATATCTCCCCTAAATTTTGAAGAAGAGATATCATGTTGTTTTTTCTCTTCACTTGCGATAGAAGTTCTCATGAGGTGCCCGTAGTTTATGTAAGGATCTCTACTTGTAACAGTTTCCGCCAAACTGGCTGCCTTAGCCCCCCCGCCCCCTTCCTTTCTTTATTTTACTCCTCTCTCAAAAAAGTTTTTGGGGGGAAAAGATAAAGTTTAGTTTCCTTAAAGTTCCCTAACCTCAAAGCCTGCGAGTCCGCGTGTTGCTTCAACGGACTTTTAACCCTGGCACCCCCCTCCCCCTTCATTTAAACCACACACTAATCTGTCGCGGGGATTCGAACCCGTGGTGACCCGACATTGTTCCACCGCACTAGATGGAGCGAGCGATAGAGAATAAAAAAAAAAGTGTCTGTGTGTGTTTAGTTTGTCCGTGAAAGTCGTTAGGGCGTCATTAATTAATTACCGCGACGTTAAGTGCCGTCACTGGGTGGGTTCGGTGAGGGGGTGGAAGACGCCTAGCGTCTCATGGGATCCGCCTCCCTCTCCCCCCATTCTCTCTACCGTTATTAATAAGGGGAATTTATTCCAATTAATAAATAGCGGGGTGGCAGCCCTGCACGATAGCACTTCGCCCGACTAAAATGGAAAATGGCTAAGAGAATGAGATTGGGGAAATGTGTATTTGATAGCCTTTCTCAGTGAGGATCCTTATTGACGATCGTATTGTTATTCTCATTGAGGATTTATTATTCTCAGTTATGATCTTAATGTTATTCTCAACGAGGGTCCTAATTTTATTCTTAAAGATGATCGTATTATTATTCTCATTGAGGATTTATTATTCTCAGATATGATCTTAATGTTATTCTCAGTGAAGACCATTCTGTTATTCTCAGTAAAGATCATAATGTTATTCTCAGTGAAGATCATAATGTTATTCGCAGAGCGTATCTGATTGTTATTTTCAGTGAGGATCCTATTGATACTCTCTGTGAGAAGCCTGATATTATTTTTAGGCTTGAACAGAATTGTAAGACCTATTCTTGAAACGTCACGATTCTTCATAATTTCGAGATCAAAAATGTTCAAGATTATAAAAATTTTGCTATAGTAAAACGAGGAAAAATATGTTCAGGTTGTATTTAAAAATGTACCAAAACGTGAGTTCCTTCATCTCGGAAAAAATTTCTTCTTATGCCCTTTAAATGCCCATTTTAGCTCTGGTTAAAGCTATGTTGGGGAGTAAAAAACACACCCGCCATTTTTATTTTATTTGTGCTCCCGTTTTTAATTAAAAGGGATGTGTAATTACGTAAAGTTGTTGCTGTCGTTTTACGGTTTTGCGACACCGCTAAGGGATAGAAACCGGGGGGAGGGTGAATATTCAAAAAGGGTCCAAGTAACCTTTAACAAATATACGTAATTATGTGATATATTTAGTGAATAATGTCCTTACGCCTGTAAACTTCATATATTTATAGTCCTTTAAATTTTTTTTATTTCTTGCGCCCACTCCGTATCCTTAATCACGTTATATCGTGTCAACCAACGATAAATTATAATATTGTGCTTATTCAAACTCTTCAAAACAAAACTATTTCAGCAAATTCCATGAACCCATCATATCTTCATAGTTATATTTTTTATTAGGGTTTCTAGTTAAACTAACTATAACCATTGAAGTTTTTTAGGGCTTGCTATTGTAGGTAGAATACATTAAAATACTATATTTAGAAACTATCACCGTTTCCTTTATTATCACTGACGCTTTCATTTCTATTCGCACATCGATGCTCTTTTATTTGTCTGTGATTGGATCTGCATAGACTTACGTAGCGATAGTCTTTGGAAAGTTAAAGTTGATCCAGCTTCTGCGCAGTATTACAGACTACGGGCTATACGGATTGGGACACTGTGGACAGAGCAATCTGTTATTGTGGACAGAACACTCTCGTGTTGTGGACAGAGCAAGCTTTTGTTGTGGACAGAGCAATATGTTGTTGTAGGCAGAACAATCTGGTACTTTGGACAGACCAAGTAAGTAAAGATACCTTCCCGAATAACTGAATGATGTCTGAATGGATGGAATTTCAAAATTATAAAACGGGAAATAAAAGAACTCTTAAATTGATACAACTAAATTAAAAATTGTAACTAGGCAAGCACGTAAAATAACCATATCATATAAACAAATAAGCCTTAAAATTTTAAAATGGTAATGTGTGAATGGAAATGGGTTGGAGGAGGGGGGGGCGCAGTAGCTTGAAATTCCTCCAAAACTTGTGGAAAATCTACCCTTCAGTGCAAAATAAAACTTAAATTGGGGGGGATTGGTAAAAGGATCACCCCCAGATAAAATAAAAGTTGAGAGGCTTAGAAAAAAAAATGGAGTCTGGGAAATGGTTGAACAATATGGGGTGATGGGGGGGGAGACTCAAAACCCTTAAACTAATAAAAACAAAACAAAAATATATATATATATACATATATATAGTAGACAGTTTTAATTTTGTATAGGCAGATGAAACCTAAAAATAAAAAACAAAAGCTATCGCCTGTATAGGAGTGACATAATAATGACAATAAACAACTTGTGGCGGCATAGCTTGATGAACCATGATGCTCATTTATTCTATATTAGTATTTTATTTAATTTAATTATTTTATATTGATTTTAAATGAATAATAAAGTTATTTTATTATTTCAAATGAGTACAATCTCCCTGGCGAAGATAGGCTTAACTACTAGTATTTTAATAAAACCAAGAGTTTCTAGCCTGTAATCAAATATATATAATTTTTTATTGAACTCTTTGAAATGTGAAATTGATTGTTTTGCTCTTTGGAGGAAAGAGGTGTTCCTTCTTTCTCATTGTTTCTGTAACCGTATATATTATTTCATTTCTGCTCTTTGGTGGAGTGTTTCTGCAACAACGTAATGTTATTTAGTTTCACGAATCTTAAGAGTTTTTAGTAAACGTCTCTAATTTAAGATAAAAGAGAGAAAAAGTATGCGCGGAGCACCGTACCATTTATTTTGTATAGCTTATATGTATACACTCAGTGCTTCAAAATTCCTTTCTCCTGATTAAATACCTGGGACAGAGTTCAAAACCGTCTGACATCCAACTTCGCCAAATATTTCAACTAAACTCCTTCCCCTCCAAAATGATGTTCGTGTAAAATGACCATTTCCTTACCGTTGTTCTCCTCGGAGGAATGTTAGTCGAGGTAGGTTGGTAATGAAACCTTTTGTTTTAAAAAAATACAAGGGAGTTTTCTGTTAGTAAAGATAGGGTGGGTTGAAGTTGGCAGTAGTGTTCACGAGGGACTGGGGAGAGAATTGTTAATTGAGTTGCAGCGGCTTGTAGAGACTTTGATAGAGGGAGGTAGAAGTACAGGGGCGCTGTCAATAATGAAACAGGAGGTGGGAGGGGAACCCCAGTTCGTCCCTATGAGTCATCAAAGAGGGAGGCTACATCACCGAGGTTGAAAAAACTTCCTCCGACTTGCTATAAAAAAACATTTAAATGACTAACAGCAGGAGCTTTGGGGTTGGGTCCCCCCCCCCCTTAACCCCTAATGTTGTAAAAAAGCTTGAAAGTTGGGAATTTAGCGGAGAGTCGATATCTTGGGTTGAGAAATTCTAGAATTACTTTGTACCACGGTACTTTTGATCATGAAAGTCTTTTTACCGCTGACTTGTAGAGACAAATTTTAAATTTCCCAACTGTCAATCCCTACTCTTTAAAAGCCCAATTTCATAACTCATCAACCGAAATGAGAAACCTTCTGTAGTAGATGGTATAGAAAGCTTAGTCGATCAAGTTGGCTAGTAGTAGCGCTCTTGTCACTGCCTACTACTAGCCTACTAGACACTAGTAGCCTTAAGAAGGTTAGGTACTGTTTTAAGTTGCCTGAACCTTGATTCAAGGCCCAATTATCGCCTCGTATTTTACCATTTTCCCGGGGAAATTTACCCCTGTTAATTTGGAGGTAATCCAGACCCCCGTCCCCCGATGTTCTCAACGCTGCCCTTGTATATTCCTGGCCACCTGAGATAAAAAAAAATTCTAATTTAAAAACGCCTAGGGTTGTGAAACTATTTCGCCCCCACCCACCACTCCCCCAAAATATATTTCAGATGACGCCACTTGTGCACGGAGCTAACTACCCGTCCGGGCAACCTTAAACAGTATAACAAAACAGAAAGATGGACAAATTAGGACTACGGCCAGACTGATAGTAAATGTTTCTTGAGAAGGAACGACAAAATAACGATTGCTATAAAAAAAAAAGCAGCACATGGTACAGGAGTGTGAAATGTGACTTGAATCAGACGTGAAAATGTCGCCACATTTGGTCGTAGGCGTAGGTAAAAACTTATGCACACATAATAAAATACCAGTACAGGCATCACTCCTCTGCATATAGCTCTTCGGATGAACCACGGCCTATTCGAGCAGTGACATGTCTTTGAAGACGTTCCACCATGATACATTTATTGACCGGTCTGAATCATTATTATTATTATTAGCACCGCGTCTTACTACCCGTTCGGGTTATACGCACTTACGCTAATGTGTAATAGTAGGGTGATTGTGAGATGAAATTGAGGACCTACAGTTTAACGTGGAATCCGAACCACGGTGGAGGCCTGGCATTCCTCACATTCACAAGTTATGATTAACACACGTCTTGTCAGAGGTGAAGGAAGGCTTCGGCAATCAGATAAATCTGTGCCGGGACCTAGGATTAAACCCCGGACCCTCAGCACAGAAGTCTGACACCTTACCCCTAGACCACCAGGTCACCTCGGTCTTAATCGTTACAGTTTAATTCACTGGGGGCATTATTATTCCGGCGTCATTTGTCGCTACCTTCAAGCGACATATTTTATTGCTCGTCTGGTCGAAGCCTTTGTATATTTCTGTTAATTTTGTCAGTTTTACTAATATTTACTATTTGCTGTGAACGTATTTGTAATATTTTTTTCCTCCTTCAAAAGTTGGACGTAATATGATTCCCGTGCATTTTGTCTCATATTTCTTACAGTTAACTAATTTCTTAATACCTTTTTGTATTAGAAACCTTATTAGTTATTACTTTTAAAATATAACAAGAAATGGTGGAGGCTTCATCTTATTGCATATGAACGGAATCCTCCGCCTGTACTCCAACTCTTCGCCGCCCACCCTCGGCTTTACATCCAGCTCACAATCCTCTTTTCTCTTCCAAGATACCCACAAGTGAAACCCTCAGCTTTTCTAGAGTTTTCCCCGTCTTTTCCACGTTCTCTCCCTTCCCCTCCACCTTGCCCAGTTGCTATCTGTGGAAGTCTCTAGTTCCATTGGTGGCCGCACACAGCGCTGACTAATCCACCTGTCAGCGCCAGGAAACATGGAGGCGCTTGGTCTGGGTAACATCGGCACAGGTCCTCTATATCCGGCCGCACACAAACACGGACCACTTTCTACTCCTTAATTTGGTGGAGAAACTTGTATTGAAAAATTCGTAGAAACTACCACGAGACGCACACCCGAACTTTCTTATAAATGGACATATCTGAAACCTAGTAAAAGCTACTATATCTACTTTCCTGTATTCATAAGTTAAGTCATGTGATATGCAGCTGTCAATTTTGATGGATATTTTCAATATACATAAAATTACACTTTTGTTTATCATCGTGTTTTAGTTAGTACCTGTTCATGCTATACTCGAACGGGGTAGGGATGAGGAAAGAAGCATTTTAGAGGCAATCCACCCGCATTTTCGTGGAAGAAGACTGGAAACAGTTTAGGAAAAAACACCCTCACTAGCTCTTACTGAGATTCAAACCCCGATCTCCCCGTCATCAGCAGGTCAGTCTAACACGTGAGTGACGCCTTAGACCGTTCGGCCGTTGAATCGGGTAATTGGCTGTTCTTAATTAATGCTGCGTCTTACTACCCGTCCCGTTATCCGCATATTTACACTAATGGGGTATGGGATGAGGAAAGTCTAAATTAGAGGAAACGTACTCGTAATTGCGTAGAGTGAGAGTTGGAAAAAACGTTTTGGGGAAAACTACACCCGGCCTGGATATAAACCCCATGACTTCACCAGTCACACGCAAACCAGAGGAGACCGACGCCTTAGTCTATGTTCCCCACCTATGCGGGTCTCGGAAACGTAGAACACAACTCGAGGCTTACACCAAAACGTGGAAGTTATATTGTCTAATTGGTTGGACCTCATCTACTTCCCCGTCATTTGATTATCGTCAGTCTTCTTCACTTGGTCCTCCGCACTGTTACCAACATCAGCCAGGTGATATTCTCATGACAATTCCCTTCGCCGAATGTAAAGCTAACTTTCACAACTAACTCATATTTAATTGTTTTAAAATACTGAACAAAATTGTGGAGTTATAACCATAATATAAAAACCATTATTTGAAGGCTTAACCATCTTCGTAATTCATTAAATTAATGTTTGGCCCCTTAGGTACAGTCTCTCCACGTTAACTTTGGACCTTTTAGGCAATTTAAAAGTCTTTTAAAAATAGTTTATTATTATTATTATTATTATTATTATTATTATTATTATTATTAGGGAACTTTTTAATCATCTGATTATATTATCTGCACACAACTTACAAACTGATTACATTCTTGAACATACACAGCACCCAGTCCCACTTGAAGCAATGATGACATTTTAGGGCCATGACAGTTCTAGAACCCGGGACTACTGGCCCAGACAAACGTGCTGCCAATGGAACTAATGTTACGGAGTTTGATATCCATCCGTCTCGCAAATATGGGTTTTCACTTTTACAAACAAAACTAACTAAATTGATAATGTTTCTGGTTTTAACGTCAAACGGGGGTTGAACATTTAAAACTTGAGATAGCTCTATATTAATTGTTCAATCTAAGTAATTAAAGAAGAAGAAAAGAGATTTTCCTGAAAATAATAAGAGAAGATTTTCCAAAAAACTTTTAGATACAATCCTCAAAGCCCTTTCGCTCAAACTCACCCAAATATTTCAACACCGGTGATAGATTTTTTTTAACGTTTTTGTGAACATTGTCAGTGGAAAAATTGCTAGGTTGGCAATATTAGTCCCTTTTTTTTTGTTCATACCGTGAGGACTTTATTCAACGCAAGACATTATGTTCGTTTCTTTCGTCACGCAATCTTTCTTCGTTCTCTTTCGGCCGTTCTGACTAGGCTCGCCTGTAGAGTGCTCCCCTATACAACCCGCATTACAGAGAGGTTAGGCGGGCTAGTATAGAGATAGTTAAATGCAATGAGCATGCTGAAGTAATTTTCATCATTCATCAGTTTCATTGTGCATCATTCATATCTAATTATTTCAAACTAAATAGCTATTATGAGCATATATAAGTAAATTTAGAAATCTTTGATTAAAAGCTTCTGGTGAAAATATGAGTACTCAGGAAAAATAGAAATTAAAATTCAAGTCACACAATTTTATTAATACAACAAAGTACAAGAACAAATATAATTTTTATCAGTGGTCAAAAGTCTCAGATTTGTCCACACTTTTGCCCAATGGCTGCCTGTTTCCAGTTGAACAATACATCCTCGTTTGAAAAAACATGACTACAAAATAAAAGCTTCACTTTTTTCGTGGCATAGTTTATAATTCTTATGACTAAAACATAACTTATGTTAAATTTTTATAAACATAATTAATTAAACGTACTGTCAAAATTATAGAACATATAATTTGTATACATCACATAATCGATGGTAAATTTGTCACCCGCTTCGGTGGCCGCATGGTCTAACGAAAATAAACTTTAATCTGTCGTTGCACATATAAACGTTTGGCAAATATAACTTGTAAATAAAACTTCTTAAACAAAACCTACCTTAGTTTCAGGGACATACGAAAGACACAAACACTAAAGAATTGGTTTGAATCCAACTAAACTTTTACAGCAATTTGTGTAGTTTACATTATGTAAGGTTTATTTAATGTGCTGCCCAATCAAATTAAACTAAGTAGAGAAATACTAGATATTTTATCTATATGGCATCCTTTCTTATTCGTAACAATACACAAACAAAGTAAAGGAGAAGAGAGCAAAGGTTGATTGTTTACTTTTAGTCTCAAATAAGATGTTAAGTCATATAGTTCTACTTAGTGGAGGAGATTAGGATTGATTGTTTATTTTTAGTCTCAAATAAGATGTTAAGTCATATAGTTCTACTTAGTGGAGGAGATTAGGATTGATTATTTACTTTGAGTCTCAAATAAGATTAGATGCCATGTTATCAGGTAAAGTCTGAATTAAATCTCTAAAGTCTCAGGTTTGAAACCAATGTGCTGGCTTGGGTGTTTCACAACAGCCCTCTTAGGTTTATGAACTGCAACGAACAGTGCTTATCATTTTACTTCTCTACCGTTCCTTTCGTGTTCAACGGAAGCCCACGTCCGACGCTGAAACTGCAGCTCAATACTGACTTCTTATTTTTATTTATGTCATAGGTCGACCCGTTTTGTTCCCCCTGCAAGACGCAACCGGGCTTACTGCCATGACAGCTTACTTTTGCACCAAAGAGACGGAGAACTCTTTTCCTTAGAGCGGCGTCGCTCAGGGATATCCAAAGTGTGATCTTGGGTCGAGGACAGGGTTTTTGTTAGAGTTGAAATTAGTATTTGTTGTCTACTCGTTTTATATCACATCATTGAATCCCAAGGAAAGGGGATGTATTGGTGTAAGCATTATTATTATTATTATTATTATTATCTGAGCGTTCTAACTTGAGTATTTAGGATTTCATCTTTCTGTCTGTTCCTTTTCTACGTGGTAGTTTCCAAACGCGTTGACTAATTTTAACGAAATTTACCAGGTACATTCTTTAAGCTTAAGACGAACGATGCATGCACATAGTTTTAAAATCTTTTTATCCGTTTCAATATGGCGGCTGTTCAAAGTTTTTTACGTATAGTAACTCGTCTCACATGATTTGAATTTATGTAATTCTAAGGAATCGATCGAGTATCTAGGGTTTGTGTGTGTGTGTGTATATATATATATATATATATATATTCAATCTCGACAAATATTGCTAGACTGACGTCTAAAGCCAAGTGAACCACGGTTTTTATCAATGAATTTAATGTACTATTGAGTATAGTATTCATTTATTTTTTATCTAACTTGTTCACCAAGGAAAAATATCAATTTCTAAAGCAAAGAGAAATGATCGGAGGTATTTCAACTTGAAATCCAAATATACATCTTAGTAACGATACGAACATGGAGGGAGTGAGGTCTACTGTTCATAGAACTACTAGTATTGAAGTATTAAAACATTTGCTCTACAGTAAACATTGTCGGTGACACATTCAACCACCAAGCGCTGTAGTCTATGTACGTGAGTGTGAGAACAGAACTGTAATCTCTGTTATTACTTTATTGTAACTCATTTGATAATGTTTTTGGTGTTAACGTCCTTGGAAGAAATTAAACTGAGGTGTAAATATTTGTATGTATTGCGTTAGCTTTATTAAAATAGTTGAGAAATTTTAACAGTCAATATCTGTTTGTTAGGTACTAAAGCTACTAGAAAAATTCTTGATATATTCATACGTAAATTCATGTTATCTGCACCTGTCACTTTTGATAGATATTATCAATACCTATAAAATAACACAAATAATATAGTAAAATGTTGTCAATGTTGACCGCAAAGAAATATGTTTGAATTTTTTAAACTGTTCTTCCAACCAAAATCAGCCTATACGTAACTAGTTTAGTTTTAAAACCTATAAATCAATGCAAATACAATTTTTTTTAACTATTTTATTTTCTAATCGAATCCTAGTTTGTCTCCGTTAGCTTTTCTTTTTTCACTGCGTCTCCCACACCGGATTGAGCTGTACGCTTATATACTAATTACTATAACGTGATAAGGAATAAGGAAAGTAGAATTGGTAAAAAATATGTACCCGTATTTAATTGGAGGAAGAGGAGGAATCCATTTAAGAAAAATGACCCTCACATAACCGGTTGGGATTCGAACCCCGACCTCCCGTCACCGGCAAACCAGTCTTGATGATCTTGACGTTTAGACCGCGTGCCCTCGTCTCTTTAGAGAAAAAGTATAATTAATTGCATGTTCATATCGAAACATATATTTGAGATTTGAGCATCTGTGGGGAAACCCCATACAATTTTATATTTCCTCCCCTCACGCTCTGCGTCTTACTACCCGTCCGGCTTGCAACTCCACGCTAAAAAGAAAAAGGATGAGTAAGGTACAGTTTAAAGGAAGTGCACCAATATTTAAGTGTAAAAGAAGTTTAATATGACCCGCTTCAATGGACTCATGGTCTGAGGCGTCACTCGCATAGACTGGAGTGCAGATGATCCTGGGAGATTGGGGTTTGAATCCCGGTTGGACGTACTGAGGGTGGATTTTTCCTAAATTGTTGCCCACTCTCTCTCCACGCGAATGCGGGTACACTTTATCTAAATTCAACCTTCCTCATCCCTAACCTATTAGCGTAATTGGTGTATAAGCGTATTACACGAATGGGTAGTAAGACGTGGTGATAAACAAACATCAATACAATGGCCAATGTTGACCGGAAAAATATGTTTGTAAATTTACCAAAAGGCCCTTCCTATGAAAATTAAATTGTTGTAGATGAGTCTGACATTTAGTCCGCTTGTCCATCAATGTTGGTCTTTGATAACCCTTGTGTTGGAACGTGTAGATAAAAACACGAGAGGAGTGTCTCAGGCCGCCACTTTGTGCACCCACGACGTCCAAACATGGCTTTTATACAGTACTTATTCTTTTTGAGTGAGAGATAAGAGAGGGTGTAGGGGAGGGGTAACTCTCTCTCAATTTTGACAGAAACTTGCAAAGCTCTGAAGGTAGAAAAGGAGAAGGGATGTTTCCACGACCCCCTCTTGGGAAATCTCGGATCTTGTGTATGTATATATCCACTACACGCCAGCACTGACTGTTTTTTTTTTGTGTGTTTTGTTTTTTTGAAGAAAAAAAAACTTACGAGGCTTACAAAGTTGCAGCGTTGGTGTCGGTAGTTTGCGTACTTTGTGGGTGGGGAGGGGAGGTGAGGGGAAATACATACATCCCAAGCGAGCTAAGCCCGCCCTCTATATGACCTGTGTCGTAGCTTACTAGTTTTGGTCTGGCGTGTTGGAGTAGGTCACTTCTCTTAGTACTATCTCTCTCTAGTTTTTTTTTTACCCCAGCATCGGTGGTAGCGCGGTATAAGGTGCAAGAAGTCAGTTTAATTTTGCTCCACGTCTTAATACCTTTTAGGATCATAGGCTTTTAATTACATTAGTGGGATAGGGATGAAGAAGATATAATTTAGTAGAAATGTACTCGCATCGCGCGAAGGAAATTGGGGAACGATTAAGGAAAAACAAACTCAAATACACCAGGATGGGATTTGAACCCCGATCTCTCCGTCCGCGTGCTCACCAGCACGTGTGGCTTGAACTATACTGGATTGTTGGGTGGTAGGGGTGGTCAAGGTTATATTCTCGGGAGAGAATGCACTAGGGAGCCGTGGGCAAATTACGGGCCACATGGGCCCACCACGTATTTTGATGCGGCCCGCAAGCTATAACATTTATTAGAAAAAAAAACTTCTAAAATAAAAACTAAACAAACAAATTATGAAGGAAGAGTGACCTTTAGTAAAAAAAGCTATGAACATTTCAAGTTTTAAATATTGTCAAAAACATGAAGCAGGAAAGTGGGCCTTGAATGTAAGAAATGTGACAGTTGGATGACTGAATACTTTTGTGAAGCAGCAGTTAACATGGACATTGATGTAAGAAGAAGGACAAGATAAGCATAGGAATAAGTATCCGGGAAAGAGTAGGGGTACAGGAAGTACATGAGATAGTAGAGGAAGCAAGCTGAGATGGTATGGGCATGTAATCAGGATGTTGGAGTACATGAGATGTAGAGGAAGCAAGGACTGAGATGGTATGACATGTTATGAGGATGTTGGAGTACATGAGATAGTAGAGGAAGCAAAGGAGATGGTATGGGCATGTAATCAAGATGGTGGAGTACATGAGATTGTAGAGGAAGCAAGCTGAGATGGTATGGGCATGTAATGAAGATGTAAATAAAGAGGATAGCAAATGAAAATATGTGAATGAAGTATGCGGCAAAAAGACCGAAAGAGGAGGTCAAAATGAGATGGGAGGAGCAGATAACAAAAAGTGTGCAAGTGGGAGGAGACAAATAGAAGAAATTAAAGGAGCTAAGACTGGTGGAAGGATAGAGGAAGATGGAGGCATTTTACTGAACTGAAAACTGGACACAGATGATGATGATGATGATGATGATGATGATGTATGATGTCGAACCACAAAATTTACACCTGGCATTAAAAAATACTGAAAGATATAAAAAATTTGCACTCATCTTATTGCGGCCCTTCATCCCAAAAATTTACCCAGACCTGCCCTAGGGGATGTTTTCCACATCGTATTTATCATTGTGGGTTTCCCATCCTCCCTCTACGCAATGCCAATTTACACAGGCACTGGTGAAAATAGTTCTCCTAATCTTTATCGCGGGCAAGAGTGAAGAACATTTGTCTTTAATTTACTTCACATGTCGTGATTATTAACGACGTGATAAAAGAGGTGAGTAGGTAGGATGATAGCTTAAGCTTTCAGAGGAAATGCACCCGCATTAGTTTACATATTTGGTAGGAAAAACCTTAATGCTAAATCATACTCATGGGGGAAATCCTCCGGTGGGTCTGGTCGAGATTCGAACCTTCATCTCTCGTCATCGGTAATCCAATCTAATGCGATCCTGATGACGCCTTGTACTGCGTAACCACCGATGCATGTGCAAGCCAATGTCAACGTCATAAACTGCTCGGAAACTCAAATTTGAGTCTAGTTTTAACTATTAGAACCTGACTAAAATTTGTCCATAGCTTAAAACATTTCGAGTAGGTAGGTAGGAATACTCGGAAATCGTGAGTTCATTAAAAAAAAGCAGTTTATTAAGTTTAATTCAATTTTAAGATATTTTATTACCTCCACGTGTTACTACTCTTTTGGTTTAAACGTGTATGAATTAATTATTGTAATGTGATTACTAAGGTTGAATTTAAAGAATATGAATCCGTATTTGGGTAGAAAGAGAGAAAGTGGAAAAACTATTTAGAAGAACTAGTCTCAGTACACGCGACCGGGATCCAAACCAATGGTCTCTCCGTCATCGGCAATACAGTATATTTCGAGAGTAGCGCGTTAGACCATGTGGACACCGAAGTGGGTATTATTTCTATTTCAAAATTATCTCTCCTCCAATATTTATTTTTGTCTGATTTAAAAAACTAAAAAAAAAAGTTATTCGGCAACATTTGATTTGGTTAAAATATCTGGATTAGTATGGTTATCACTTTTTATGTTGCTTTTTTTATGTGTGGATCTTAAGGAAAATTTATTTTGAGATACTTGTAGTATAAATACATTATTTTTTACTCGACTAAAACCCGATGTTTTGATCCAAATTTGATTCGGACTCAACTTGAAGTAGAAAATGCCTTCTCGCACTAAAATAAACCAAAGTGTCGAAAGTTGAAAACGTTGCATTAACGTAAAAGCCCTTTTAATGGACTCTCTTTATTTTTTCCCTGAGTGTAAATTTGTTTACGGATCATCTTGTGTTGTATATAATTGCTTTAAAGCCTTAAAACTTACCTGTCGCGTATTAATATTTCCCTCCGTATTCGGGAGGAAGTAATCCGAGATTCTGCCAACTTTTGAAAAATAATAATAAACTCAAGCGTCTTCGCCGTATCTTAATTATGGTATGGGTTTGCTTTTTTGTTTAATCTTATCACTCTCGTCTTAAGCTGTCTTCCCTATTATCCACACAATAAGGAAGAAAAAGGAGTGTAGAGATGGTAAAAATAAAAATTAAGTTCTCAAAGGAAAATTGCGAATCTTTCCTCCTTGTTTTAATTTAAGAATCATAAAAGCTATTTCCTTGGGAAAAGGCGAAGATACCACCGGATTCATCACTGAACCGAGAAAGAGTGGATTATGTCGCTTATAAAACGGGTTTTAAAATAATTATAAAAATCTAGTAGACACCACACACAGCACTAATAAAACTGGTTAAGGAGGCCATCTATCTACCTTATCACCGAGACGCGTATCAGATGTCTAGGAATCCCACAATAATAATAAGGTGGTTTGTTATTTCAAAATATTATTAACGCCGAGATCGGAATGAAAGGCATTAAGAGGACAGCCTAGGTATCTGAGCTATTGCCAATCAGATTTTTCACTTAGGTTAAAGATCTACATTATCTTTAACAGAAGACGAGTTTGTTTTTTACTGGAATTAACACAGAAACTATGTTCTATGACCCTATACATAAATTATATAGACTTGTACATAGTTTAAAAGTAGACATTTTCCACTCTGAAAATACAAAAATCTACATATTTATTTTGATCATTAAAATCTAAATGTCCGTAACTGGTATAGGAGCGTAGAATGGATATTTGGGAATAGAATGTCATTTAATAGGAGGGTCACAACACAGATTGTACTGTCTTTTGTATTTTCCTCGTCTCCCGTTTGTTCTACTTTTGACAGCTACACCCAGGAACGTTATATATATTCACTTGGTTTCTGACGTTTATTAATTCCTGCTCTACTATTCTTTATTAATTCCTGCTCTACTATTCTAACGCTTTAACATGTCACTTTAAAATTAAAATAAAACTTACATTTGAAGTATTATGATTTAAAAGAAATCATGAAAAGGGGTAATCCATTTCAACGACGCTACCAACGGACTGTCGAGGTTCTGATATCAAGTTAATAGTTTACCTAATCGGTAAATGTATCTACGCTATCATGAAATAGTTCTCAAAGTGATTAAGGTTTCTAAAAAATAGCTTTTGAGCTGTAGATTTGAATGACTGATTTTTTTTTTGTATTTACTATCAAGGCCGTGTTTAAAGCTATTGACGCCCCAGAGCTGTAAAAAATTGGAGACATCAACAATAAACAAATCACCTGCTTCAGTGGCTGCATGGTCTAATGCGTTATTCTCGCAATAAACTGAATTGCCGATGATAGGGAGATTGGGTTTGAATCTCGGTTGGGTGTAGTGAGGGTGGTTTTTTAATGGGTTTTCATCTCCCTCCACGCAAAATCGGGTACACTTTCTCTAAATTTAACCGTCCTGATCCCTAAATCATTAGCGTAATTAGTACATAGCGTACAACCTGAACACGGCCTGAAAGTAGCGCAAAAGAAAATATTTCTTTTCGACCTTTCGAAACTAACAGTTAATTTTATAAGGAAAAAATAATTATAAAGCATAATGAAAAACATATTATTTAAATAAGGAAATATTATAATCAAAATAAATTGGACTCGTTTGGAACAAAAACTAAACCATTATTAAATAATATTCTGTCAGATATGAATAAAAATTTATGTATTAAGTTACTGCATAATATTGATAGTTTCTTAAGATTATAGGCATATCATGACTGTAATCTATAAAACTAAAAGAAAAATAGACCTATTATTTTTATTGCAACAGTTTGTGGGGGCCCTGATTTGTATCACCTTCCCTTGAATCCGGGCTTGTTCAATACAAAAAAAAATATATAACTTAAATGTTTTTTCACCAAGGTACGATGGTTATCAAATAAAGTAGAATTTTAACGGGGTCACAATAGAACATTCTAAGATAATTGAGGATTTCTTTTTTGTGACTTTAAAGCTTCAGAACTGACATTTTCATTAAAAAAATATGTTGAGAATATTTTCCTTCCAGTAGGCTGGGTCATTATTTATTATAAATTACTTGAAATTTCAATTAGTAGGCTATGTACACGCTGTTACAACTTAATATAGAACATTTCGTAACTAGATAATGGTAACGTTATTTTTATCATTTTATTACAAATAAAGTTGCGTAGGTCCTCTGCGGAACAGATTAATCTACTTTTACTGTGGTTTCACGCGTTCGCCAAGAACAAGTGCAGAGCATACACGTGGTCACGTGACGAGCTCTAAGCCAATCACAAGGTATACCCCTCATCGGCGTGAGCTCTTCTGCTAAAGTTCAAGTCATCTCTGCTTCGCTCCGCCTAAGATGTTAGGCACAGGAGAACCAATCAAATCTCAGAACCAACCATCACAAATCAGTGCGCACGTGCATACGACAGCGCATGCGCTGTAGAGCTAACCACAAGCAGACAGCTTCGTTGGCCGTTGTGGGGAGATTTGAAACAACCAGTTAAAGCGTGTGAATCGATGTATTGGATTGTGCCACGACACAGAATTATTATAATTTGAAACATCCACGGAGAATGACCCAAAATATATGTATATCAACTAGAAAATAAAATATGTTGATAATCAGCTGTTTTAAGATAGCGTTGCAATGCATCATGGGTCAACATAAAAGCGTGTGAATTGCTGCGCCACTCAGGCAGATTCTTCTTTTTATTTTCGGCGAAGTTGTGAATCAAGCTTTATGCCTACTAGCAATGCGTCTATTGGATCTACCCATTCGTTTGTTTCTTGGGCAGCCTCTCAAACACGAGAGGTTTTTTTATTTATTTTTTTACTAAAATTTACTATTACGGTACCGTATTCAGGAATGAGACAAGTTTAATTTATAGGAGTTGTGCCCGCATTTGCCTGTGAGAATTGTAGACACCCAATTAGGGAAAACCACCCTCATTACGCCCGACCCAGATTTGAAACCCGATCTTCCTGCAATCAGTTCTATAGTTATCTCGATAGTGATGCCTCATACCAGGGATCTCAAACACACGGCCCGTGGGCCACATCCGACCCGCGAGACATATCTGGCCAACCCGCTCGTCTGTAACACTTTTGTATTAATATCCTGCCTGCAGTCATATACGCACACAGACCATGATAGTTTAATTTTAGGGTGTCAATAATTTCTTACAATAACAAACACTTTTACCATACTAATACATAGATTGTAATTTTACATTATTATACATAGACATTAATACATATGTTAATAATTTTAAATACTTATTATTATCAAACAGCTATTATATACCAGCTTCGGTGGCCGCGTGGTCTAACGCGCTACCCTTGTGTTGCACTAGACTGTTGAAGACGGAAAGATCGAGGTTCGATCCCAGTTGGGTATACCTAGTTTTTTTCCCTAAATGGTTTCCACTCTCCCTACACGCAAATGCGTGTGCAGTACCTCTAAATTAAAACCTTCCAAATTTCCTAACACACTATAGTAATTAGTACACGGCGTATAACCCAACGGATGGTAAGACGCGGCGCTAAATAAAATAAAATATTGAGAGAGTAGCGTCTTAGACCATGCGGCCACCGAAATGGGCTGTATATATTTTTTTTATTTTTTCCTACAGTCAAGAAATACGTACATAGAAACAGGAAACTAACAAAGTATATTCCTCTCCTTCAAACCTTCCCTCACCCCTTGTGAAGAAATGCGTCAGCTCCAGACATGGTGACGTACTCCAAGTAAGAGTGGTCTATGTGTCAGAGTCCTCTAGAGACCAAGATAACTCCAGTCGCATCTCTTCATAAATCCTTGGCTTACGAGAAACGTTGGTCCAGTACGGCTCTCTGCAAGTCATCACCGGGTTTGTGTTCTCTTTTTTTTCCTTAACACCTTCTTCTTCTCTCAATCCTCTGTGTGCTTAATATTTATATCTGGCATCTCCGTCGACTGCTGACGTGTGGAATGACGTAGGAAAAGGGTTGAAACTGGATAAATAACTTGGACAGAAACATGGACTTGTGTAAATAATATAATATATTCTGTGCGAGTCCTTTAAACATGAGGTACATCTTGAGTTTATTTAAATAACATATAACAAAACCCGATTAGAAATATTCACGATTTTTACATACGCCTTTTTTATTTCTTTTTTTTTTTTTTTTTTTTTTGTACATCTCATCCTAGTTAAGAGATGATACATTTTTCCGGTAAATTAAAAAAAATTTTCTGGTGAAAAGTATATCATAGAATCTCAGGGGAAGGAGATATATTCGTAAAAGTTTTGATTATAATATTGAAGTACTGTATTAACATATCTGGTTTATGGCAGACCCAACGTTAGTGCCACATTCAACCACCAAGCGCTGTAGTCTATACGTGAGGGTGAGAATCGAACTGTAATATCTGTTATTGCTTTTTTTGGAACTCGTGTGGTGATGTTTCGTCTGTTAACGTCATCAGGAGAAATTTAACTGAGGTGGGAACTCTAAAACTTAGAGATTCCATTAGTTACATAAATATAAATTGTAAAAAAAAAAAGTTAACATTTTAGGTCTGAATTTCTTTCACCTAACATATCTAGTGCTACTACCCTTATTGACTCTTTTTTCTTAATAACCCTTATGAGTTTTATTAATAGATAAAAATGTGTGAAAATGTGATGGTAGTTCATTTTCAACGACTTTTTAATCATATTTGCGTATCCATGAGCCTAAGCTCGATGAAAAAGGGCTCTAGGTTTATCCTTTCTCTAGCAAATACAATACCGGTAATTTTTTGAAAGGCTCACAAGAGAAAATTTGAGAACTTTAAGTGAGCTCTCCTCTTTATCTTGAAATAAGTTTCGTAGCCATCTTTCCCCTCTCTCTTATTGACATGACAAAGTGTGGTTGTAGGCTAAAGGGCGTATAAGTTGAGACAGAATAGAGAAGTAGTTCCAGAAAACGACTCTTTCCTGAATACAGAAAACTCTATACGTAATTTCTATAATGCAATACGCTCTTGTAGTAAGCCTTGGTACTAAACTGCATCGGTACGCTTTGAGGTTCATTTTACACACTCGCTTTGCTCGTTGGGGGCTCTGCCCCCAAACCCCCAGTGAGTTTTCTTTGCAAGTTGATGTAAACTAATGTAATTCCAGCGTTGTTTTGAACGTAACAACTTAAAGTTACCGGTATTGTATTGTATTTTTCACACATTATTTTAGTTTATCCATACTTATAGGGCAGCTAGAATCATCCAATTTGGTACGCTTATGGCAATTGGATATTCCTGCCAAAATTTATAATTCCAGCTGTCCCATAAGTGTGTCATAAAATTAAAAAATGCGTAGAAAATGTGCAAAATTTACCTAAAATCAAAAAATCTAGCTCTATCTAAGGTATAACCGATGGAGATACGACAAAAAGTAATAGGACCAAACTTGTGGATCTCGCCAAATCCGTGGCTGCTGGTGCAATCCGTTTTTTGATAGGTCTTACCGTTTAGCCACAAGAGACCTCCAAAGAAAGGTCCGCACCGATTTTAAAGTTGCTCCACTATTTTGAATTATTTTCGGGGGTTAAAAACTTAAAATTTTAACTCTTTGGAATTTTCCCATCGGTGACAGGTTAGAAGCTATAAGTTTGCCAAATTTCAAGTTTTTTAGCTCATCTGGAAGTGGGTAAACATTGATGTCTTTTTTTTTTTATGTATTTACACAAATTCTCCTTCAGAATGTTATCTGAAAGTCTTGCTTTTTATTGTTTTTTTTTTAAATTTAGCTCTGCATCTAACTACCTGTTAAGGTTATGCACATATGTACTATAGTTACGGTAACGTGCTAGGCATTAGTAAGGTTAAATTTAGAGGAAATATAGCCGCATTTACGTGGAGGGAGAGTGGAAAACAGTTTGGGGAAACACCACCCTCATTACACCCGACGAGGATTCGAGCTCTGATCTCCCCGTCATAGGCACTGTCGCCTTTTACAAGAGTGGCGCCTTAAGAGTAATAGACCACGTGATAACAGAAACGGGTGTGTATGATTAAAGCCTGCCTCACATTATTCTTTATTATCTCATTTAATTACTGTTGTAAATAGCAACCAAGCATAAACCAAAAACCCATAGACTCCCACGAGTATAAAGTATCTCTTTCCTTGATGTCACTTTTTGACATTAGGCCTAACTAGAAACCATTGACAGCGCTATTCCCCCCTCCCCCCTCTTTTTCAAGCCTGAATATGTAACAGTCGATAAAGTTAATTAACCTTTCTATTTTTGTCATTTCATAGTGCGGTCGCTTGTATTATTTCACCCTCCACCCCAACCCCACCCTCACACGCCCTGTTTCGAATAGCCACCGGCCTTTAAAAGTGACGGAGATTTTAAACGTTTATTAATTTAATTTGATTGGTAATGTTTGGCTTTTAAGCGAATATGTGGTGCTCGTGTTTGAATCCCGTTTGGTAATATGAGGTTTAATATATTAGGAAATGGCTGGATTGATATTTACCATGTCACGGAGGAAGGGGGGATGTCACCAGGGAGGGGGGTACGTATTGGATCATAAATGGGTTGGAATATATTCGGTCGTTGGTCATGATAAAAGGGGGCCGTTGGCCTTGGTAAAAGTGAGCCATTGGCCTTGGTAAAGAGATCGTTGGCTTGGAGGGAGATGTATTGTCCTTGGTAAAAGTGAGCTATTAGCTTGGAGGAGAGGCGTGGTTGACATTGGTAAAAGCGAGCCGTTGGCCTTGGTAAAAGTGAGCCGTTGGCTTTGAGGGAGAGGCGTTGGTTGACATTGGTAAAAGCGAGCCGTTGGCCTTGGTAAAAGTGAGCCGTTGGCTTGGAGGAAGAGGCGTTGGTTGACATTGGTAAAAGCGAGCCGATGCCTTGGTAAAGTGAGCCGTTGGCTTGGAGGGAGAGGCGTTGGTTGACATTGGTAAAAGCGAGCCGATGGCCTTGGTAAAAGTGAGCCGTTGGCTTGGAGGGAGAGGCGTTGGTTGACATTGGTAAAAGCGAGCCGATGGCCTTGGTAAAAGTGAGCCGTTGGCTTGGAGGGAGAGCGTTGGTTGACATTGGTAAAAGCGAGCCGATGGCCTTGGTAAAAGTGAGCCGTTGGCCTCGGCTTGGGGAGAAGGAACTGTTGGCTTTGGGAATGAAGGCCGTAATTTTGGAAGTGATCCGTTGACCTTGGTAATATGGGGCCGTTGGTTGACTGGAGGACTAGGGGGGAGACGTTTTTCTTGGGGTTGAGGCTGGTTGCCATCGGGGAAGAACCTTTATCTTGTCTGAGGAGCGGAGACCAATGTCCCAATGTCCTCGTGGGAGAAAGAGATGAGTAGGCTGTGACTTGAATCGTTGAAGCTTCATAAACTTTATACGATGAACAAATTATTTAAACTTTCTATAAACAGGGGAATATCCATAAAAATGTGATTTGTCATATAGATGTCCATATTCCCAGCCTCTCAATCAAAAAGCCACGTGACCCGGTGTGAAACAAGTCCCAGTAACGCTTTATACCGTTCGAACAAACCCTCTCCAAACGTCGACGGACGTTACGGGCGAGCATTCAGACTACTAAGCTACTCTGTTACTAAACGAGGCACTTGCCGATATTTTCGAAGGCTTCCTTACTACACCCCGTACCTCCCCTTCCTATCACTCCTCTTTTCCCTAATTTAATTAGTGAGTAAGTACACGAGGTAAAGTTATAATTACTTACCAAGCGAAATCGTTTTCGTTGGAGACAGGTAGACAGACAGACAGACAGACAGACAGACCCTTGTGCGTTGCCTGTGATGCGTCATTAATTTTAGGCCCTAGAGTTTCGTCGTAACTTAGATTTCTTATCCGCCTTTAGAACGTAACTCTTAAGGTAGGAATGTATAGAACGCTAGAAAGGCTCAGTGTTTTATCATTTCTTATATCAAAACATTTTTATGACCAAAATAAATAAAATATCTCTCCAGTAGAAACATAGAGTTTAATTTTCTTCACGTGGTGGTATCAACAGTTGTTTAATATCTTACATGAGCATAGGGACATTAGATGTGAAACTTTTTAAATTAAGAGAAAAAGTTGTCATTAAATTCCAGGACGCCCTTGAAAGATATTCAACAACTGTTGATAACACCATGTGAAGAGAATTGAACTAAATTTTGTACTGGATAAAATTAGCTTTATTTTGACCAAAAGGATGTTTTGACATTTAAAAAAACTCGCGTTTATTACACTCCCACTTTAAGGGGTCTGCCCGAATAGCCGCGATATCACCAATTAGATGCGCTTAGGTTTAAATATCGACGAAAACTTTAACAGCTCACGAGTTTGTTTACTGGAATTAACACAAAACTATTCTCTATAACCCGATACATAGTCTTGTAAACATAGTTTAAAGGTTGAACGGAAAACTAGAGGTGACTGATATAGGAACATAGAATGATGTAATTAGTATTGGGTCACAACACACATTGTACTATCATTTGTATTTTCCTCCTCCTCTATTTGTTCTCCTACTCCCGGACAGATCCGCCCAGGAACATCATAAAACCACTAGGATACTGGCGTTTTATGAATTTTTTATAGACTATTCTAGAACCTTAAGAGTGCCGTCATTTGAAGGGCAATATAGGCCTACTCGCAATTAGGTATTTCTTATGGGATGCCATAACCACTATAGTAATTCTAAATTATCTCAGAGTGTTATGTTGTGACCCTGTTTAGAAAAAAATATTACTTTATTTATTCAAGGAAGGCCAAATCTTTGTTTCTAACCATTTACTTTGATGTAAAAACTGAAACACTCCGCGTCAAAAGTCTTTGAATATAAACTAATTTTTCACATTTTAGTGGTTTTTTTAAAAAATAATTATAAAACTTAAAATTTAAGGTTCTCAATGATATAAGGAAATGTACTTGTTATTCATGCATACATTTTAGCGCGAGTCTTATTTTATAATAACAAACCACTTGTTAAATAACGTGAGATTTCTCCACGTCCGTAACCGGACCTGCCTAATGAGCACCGACAGGGATTGCAGACGTTCAAATGTCCTGAAATAATAAAGTTAAGGCTTGTTTTATTAATCCCCGGCCGGGTTATCTGTATATTTACACTACTGGGAAATGTAGCCGCATTGGCGTGAAAGAAAGAGGGAAGCCACTTTTTTTTTGTTAGGACAGGACATGAGGACTGATACTATTCTGTTTTAGAAAAAAAAAATCCTATATTCCCTTTATTTATTCCAAAAAAATTTCCGTTTTAGAAAATGTTAATTTATTTATTATTTTCTTTAAAAAATAAATCGGTACGGAACTCCGCACGGACTTTCTCGCTCTCTTGTTTAAAAATGGAGATATTTACTCAAAACTTGTGATATATGTGAAACGAAATAATATACACTAGCAAACCCAAGCATAAATGCACTATACTTACATTAAACATTTTTTTGAGCCCCGGTTTTAATTTATAATTTTATTTTTAGAGAATGTCCTCATTTGTATGTTTGGACCAATAAAAATGATCGATTTTGGGTTCACAAGGGTCAACACTTCGTATTAAAATTTCGAACTTCGGTTAAAATTTTAACATTTTATTAGGTGTTGCACATCTTCAGGTCATCGCATTGCTATTCAATTCCTCATTTATAAATTTTGACCAATAAAAAATGTAAATATTGACTATTGAGTCTAAAATGAAGGATATAGGTCATTGTTGTATAAACATATTCATATTCATAAACATAAACATATTCAGAAATTGTTGGTTTTATTATAATATAATTTATTTCAAATAAAAGTTTTTTATTTTTAATAGTACTACAATTTTGCAATAATAAGTTATTTAGTATCTCAAATAGTTGCGATAAATCCGGAAATTTACGATTCTGTAAAGTACCCTAAAATTAATTTTTATAGGAAAATGGAAATAGCCCTTTTATTTATAATCTTAATCAACGCCTAGATAATAATTTTAATCAAAATCGTTTGTGCCTATTTTGAGTAAATCGATTTTTCTCTTTTTGCCCTTCAGTAAACTAACCTTAATTCTAGGGTTAAATATTCAATTTCAAAAATTTCGTGGGATACCCTATGAAAACCCTAGATACCAAGTTTTAGCCCGATCGGTAAAACAGTTTAAGCTCTATCCAAAGTACAGACAGACGGAAATTCAAAAACCACTTTTTTGGATTAGGGGGGGGTCATGAAACGTCAACATTCATCAAAATCTCGAGTTCGATTTTTGACGATCACAATACTTTTTCTACCTGTAAGATAGCGAGAAAGTAAAAAAAACCCACAGACATTTAATTGGAAGGAATGAACTGGAAATATCCCAGGTTTTTAATTGCTAACATCTCAGTTTAAATACATCCCAAGGGCTTTAACACCAGAAACATTTTCAAACTAGTTCCAATAAAGCAATAACAGAGATTACAGTCCTCTTATCACATTCATATATCGACTACAGCGCTTGGTGGTTGAGTGTGTCACCAACGTCAGGTCTACTGTTTGGCAGATAAGTTAATATTTCAAGATCATAATCGAAGCATTTACGAATAAATACCCTTCCTCTGAAAACTCTACCGGAAAATGTTCATCTCTAATTGCCATTATTTGTCTGCGTCTTATTTTACGTATATCATCATCAATAAGATAATTTAAAGGTCGGGCTAAGTTTTTGCTAACAATCCCCTCTCCCCTTGTTCATCCTCCAACCCACTATTTGATGACTTTATGCAATGGACTTCATGTACCGCCTCCCCAACCCAACACCTTCACCTACTTAGATCTCAAGCCACCGATGCGGGTTTGAAGTCTTTTAAAGATGTTGAGAACCCAAGCAAATAAAAAATACCCTCTTCAGGGGTCGCATGGTCTAAGGCTGGTGTCAGACGAGGTCGCCGGGTCGCGCCACTTATTTTTGTTGCCACTTACTCGCGATCCGGGTGGCGTGATTCGAATGTATAAAGTTATTTAAAAGTGGTCTAGTTGAAGCCGAAAAACTAGCAGCGCTAGCATATCTTTCTGTATCTGGTTAGGAAGAAAAATAACTATCAGCGATTTTGGGTGAATACTATTCTAACGCAGAAAGACAGGGTCAAGTTTATTTTACACAGTGTATTCACGTATCGAGAAAGATGGAATAAAATGTTTCAATTTTTGCCGTCTGTCCAATGCATCATTCGATGAACCGCTTGATATGTTAAGAAATAGTTTGACCCGTCAGGACATCCCATATTGTTGGACGCTCTTGAATGTTACAAATAAAGGTTTCAATGTCAAGCTCCATTGCAAAGGGGCCGCTCCTTGTGGTGTCTTGTGACAGACTGAATGAAAAACAATAGGTTGATGAAGTGGCGCCACCTGTAGGTGGAGCGCTGAGTCGCATTTGGTCGACCCTCGCGCGCGACTTGGTGGGTGGCGCCACCCCATATGACAGGGGTAATTAAAATGTTCTTACCCATTGGTTCGCGCGACCCGGTGGCGCCTCCCAGGTAGCTCCGTCTGACACGCGTCACTCTCGCAATAGACTGAACTTCCGATCATGGGGAGATCGGGGATCGAATACCGATCGGGTGTACTTAGGGTGTTCTAAATGGTTTTACACTCTCCCGCCACTCAAATGGGTATGCACGTTCTATAAATTTAACCTTTCTCATCCAAAAGTAATTTAGTACGTACGCCTATAGCCTGAATGGGTAGTAATACGCGTCGCTAAAAAATAATTATCGACGTTTTAACAGATTTGTCCCTCGTGAAATGAATGACCTGCAGTCGGTCAGTTCAAACACAAGCGTGCGCCGCGGCCGTTAGTTCTGTCCCATCACTTGCTGCGTGCGTGCGTGCGTGGGTGCGTGCCGTTCACCCTACATCAGGTGTCTGCCGGCCATCGCTTCTATATTAATGGGTATCATCATGAAATCATAAAATACACTTAGAACATTTTTTTTTTTTCCCAATGAAAACACGCAAACTGCTTTTAGAACTTAATACACTACTGTTTTTTTTTTTCTCCTCTGACTTTTTTTTATTTTTACTTTTTCTCGACTCATCGGAGAGAGGAAGTACTGTGATCTTAAAAAAGAAAATTCCAAATCGAGATTTTGATTAATTTTGGAGATTTTACCGATCGGGCCAAAACTTGCTATCTGGGGTTCCTCAGAGGGATTTTTTTGGAATTAGGTATCTAACCCTAAAATAATTAAAAGTATTTTACTTAAGTGTGAAAAGAAAAACATAAATTATAGAAATCGGCTTTTACGATTTTGATAAAAATTCTTTTCTATGAACTGTTAACATTACAAACAAATGTCACTTCTCATTTTCCCGGTAAAATGACTTAGAGGGTAGGCGTACTTTACAAATGCGGATATCTTTAATTTTGATATCACCGTAGTCTTTTACTATCTTTGAAAAGTTATAGGGCTATGACAAATAAAACACTTTTATATGAAATACATTTTTACCAGACCTATAATTATTTTCAATCTATAAGAAAATATTTTATTTATATAGAGGGGCTTTGAAATGGGGAATTGATTGGTATACTCTTTGGTAAACATAGATATTCCTCTTTTCTCAATATTTCTATAACAGTGTATACTATTTCATACACGCTCTTTGGTAGAATGGGATAATCTTTGGTGTAGTGTTTCTGTAACAATGTATATTATATCCTTTCACACATCTTATTAATTTTAAATAAATGTTTCACTTTTGACTAAAGGAGGTAGAGAGTCTGTGCGGTGGGGCGTACCATTTATTTTCTTCTGAAATTGCTGTTACCTTTATTTTTGTATTATTGATAACTAATTTGGTACTCATGGACGATATTATTTCAGGTGGATGTCTAAACATTCACACGCACCTTCACTTACACTAATGGATACAGTGTGATACGCTCTGTTTATTAGGATTTATTGAGCAAGGCCATTGTAGCCCATTTCTTTCAACTTAAAGGCGACGCCTAAAACATTGCAGATGTTAGGAAAAACCCTGTTATTTAAGAAGTGGTTTGTTATTTTATAATAAAGACAAGGCGGATACAGGAAAGAAAAACCTGGAAAAAGTCAGGACTTTTTTATGTCAGGGAAGACAAACAAATATCAAGGATTTTAATTAAAAATTAAGCAAAAAAACAGCTAATTTAAATACTTGGCTTAAAAAACCTTAATTTTGCACCTAAACACATTTATTTTATGTATTTAACGTACACTTTCTGAACCGACTGATTATATCAGCAGACAAGAATTTCTCTGAGCGAGAGTGAAAGAGCCTACTAAATCTGCCGGAAAAGGTATTTTCACATACCTTCCAGGGTTCTTTTATACGTCCACAATTGACATGGGACCAATGGCCTTAAACCCCCTCCGAAGGAAGTTGTGCTACGTATTCTTATAGCTCAAGACAAATTCGTCGCCCATGGCTGGGTTTGAACCCTCAAACCTCAGATCCTGAGGCGAGCACTTTACTCCAAGACGACTGAGGTCGGTCGACAAAACATAATTGAAATATTTTGTTTATCGCGGGTCAATGATATGTATTGCCTGGATATTGGTTAGTTGTACAGTGTCTGTTTTATATTCCATATATAATGCTTTTAAAATTTTATTTTTTAATGTTAATGTTAAGTAGCTACTAGCATTTTTTGTTGTAAACGTTTGAAGAATGTAAAAAAATCTTCATTTACAATTTTTTTCAGCACCACGTCCTACTACCCGTTCGATATACTCGCATATGTAGGCCTTCTGATTTCGCTGATGGGTTAGGGATGAGTAAGGTTGAATTTAGAGGAAGTGTACCTGGAGTTGCATGGAGAGAAAAAGAGTGGAATACCATTTTGGATGAAAACACCCTCAGTCAGCCCGAATGGAATTCGAACCTCGATGTCCCCGTCATGGGCAGTCTAGTATATTGTGAGAGTAGCGCCTTAGACCATGCGGCCACCGAAGTGGGTGTCATTTACTTTACTAATGAATACTGGAATAGGGTATTCAGCAAAAACATTTAAAAAATGCTACCTAGAAAACCAGGAAAGGGGGGGGGGGATTGTTATAAGTTTTATAGCCACCCTTATGGTATTCGTAATGATAGAGCAGAAGGGTATCAAAATCTCTGACTGTAATTAGAAATTTAACATTTTAAGGAGTGATACAAGCATGACAAAATATTTAATAACCCTGTCCGATAAATTAGTAGATTTAATCTTGAAGATCCTTGGTCTCCACTTTCAAGAGTTTGGTTGATATTATATCAAGTTGGTATCCAAGGAATGGTAGGCATTGAGTTAATCGAACCTTTCAGTATAGAAAAATGAAATATATAAAAACAAGTTTTCCATATTTTTAAACATTTATTTATTTCAGTGATTACCAAAAAACATTTTTTGCAACTTTTGTATGTTTTTGTATCATTCGGCCGAAAAAATTATAGCAAGTGCATCATAAGTGTTATTCTTTCTTGGGAAAACATTTTGTTTGGACCCTAGAAATATTTATAATACAGACAAATATATGTTATTAATAATAATTCTTCTCCTTCCCTAACAACATTTTGAATATATATATATATATATATATATATATGAATATATATATATATATGAATATATATATATATATATATATATATATATATATATATATATATATATATATATATATATATATATATATATAAATCTTCGTAAATGGCTAAAATGGAATTTACTGCCCACATTGTTTATTTTAGAAGAGAAATAACAAAGTTTTGCTCTAAAAAAAAAGCTTTTATTCTGAATTAAGGATCAGGTTACAAACACATTCACAACAAAAGAAATAGTTTATAATGGATAGTCGCCCACGCTCCTTAATATTAGTGAGCGGAGCTACACCATGCATCGCTGTCACTAAACACATTTTAGAGGAATCGTAAAATCGTACTGTTAATAGTCGGTATTTTGGCGGGAAATTGTAAAAAAATAAAGGTCATATCATTTCATAAACACTGGTGATATGACTTCACACCTTTCAATTTCACGAAAAATTAAATTTTCGATCCTATTCTTTTCTCTCTAAAGGAATGTTTTTAAAAGTGTGGTCCGCGGGATCCCAGGAGGTTGAGTAATAATAGCCTAATAATGAATTAGATAATGTTGATCACAAATAATGTAAAAATTAGAAATGTAAAATTTGAAATATGAATTATTCTTACTAGTTTCTATTTCTATCCTTGGTAGACACAAGTCACATAGAAAACGAAATTTGTACCAAGCTTAAGTCAACAAATCTGAACTATTATTAATATAGAAAAATGGGGGCTAGGATATTTAAAAAAATAATTATAAAATCTCTTAATTTTTTTCTCCCCTACAACGTTTCATTTAACATTCTTTTAGCACCGGGTTTTACATCCCATTAGGGCTATACGTTTATGTACTAACTATGCTAATGTTTTTAGCGATTATGAATGTTATATTTATAAGAAGTGTACTGCATTTGCTTGGAGGGAGAGTGGAAAACTATTTTGGAAAAACCACCCTCGGTACACCCGACCAAGAATCGAACCTCGATCTCCCGTCAACGAGTCTTGTCTACTGTGAGAGTAGCGCGTTAGACCACGCGGCCACCGAAGTGGGTTTCATTTAATACATAAATTAAATAGTATTTATAGTCGCAAAATAGAATTGCCTGTAAATATTTATTTTTTCTACTTAACATCAAACAACCTTCACCCTCATCCCTTTCTACCAAGGCTCCGAGGGTCCCCCAGAGCATGGATTCAATTTATTGGTCCTCCACCATCAAAACTTTTTAAAAAAAACTGCTCTAAAGTGTATGAAAAAATTAGAATTCCTTCTGTAAAACTTAGAAAACAGTGGCAAATCTAGGTTAAGATATGATAGAGGGGTTACCAAATTGTTTGTTTCTGAAATAATGGCCGGGTTTTCATTTTTCCTTCGAGAGGAGGATGTGATATTTTATTCGAACAGAGTGTATTTAAAAGTGTCGCTTGAGGTATCTCTCAGCCTCGTAAGAAGAGAGAGGGCTCTGGGGGTTGTGTAACACACCTTGAAAGGTGTCCCCTGTTAAGACTAAGAGGAACCGCCCTTGTCTTCCATCCGAGCTATAAAACACGGTTCTTGCATTCCGTAGACAAGGTACGTCTACTTCCACCCTTCTCCCTCCGTCCTTACAAGACCCCGCCCCCTTTTATACCCACCTCTCTCCCCTCCCGACATTCCTCCTGAGGCTACATAGGTAAGAGACATAAGCTTCCTCTTTTTATTAAAAAAAAAGAAACAAGGTAATTTCTAGTTCTCACGTATTAATTATAATACGACATGCACGCAATGGTGGACACAAGGACTTAATTTCATGTTAATTAAATATGTGCTGATATGCCGGCGACTGGCGATCAGAGCTCTAAGTACATCTGGATGTACCGAGGTTTTTTTAAATAACGGTTCCACACTCTCCCACAACGCAAACGAGGGTACATACCTTCAAAAGTCTACTTCCCTTAAACCTATCCTATTAGCGTAGTTAAGGATGGGTGGTAAGACGTAGAGAGAAAAACGTAAGCTCACCAATTGAGAGAGCAATCATCATTAAATACATTTGTAGTTAGTTATACATCCATGTAAATTTAAGAACTAGGCCTAATGTTTTAACACGTAGTTTTTTAAATTATTGTTTAGCGCCGCGTCTTACTTCGCGTTTGGGCTACACTCATATCTACTAGCTACGTTAATGTTTTATGGATGAGTAGAGTTGAATTTAGAGGAAGTGTACCCACTCTCGCGGGAAGGGAGAGTGGAAAACTACCCTCAGTACACCCGACTGGGATTTGAACCCTGATCACGTTGCCTTAGACCATTCGACCGCCGATTTGGGTAGCATATAATAATAATAATTATTATTATCAGCCTACGAGTCATACTCCCCGTTCCTGCTCTCTGCAACTTATAATTTAAGGGAACCACCTTCTGTTTCACTCCCCCTTCTACTCCTCTCCACCTTCTATTTCGCTCCACCTTAGATTTCACTCCACCTTCTATTTCGCCCCACCTTATATTTCACTCCACCTTCTATTTCGTTCGCGTAGGTGACCTGGTGGTCTAGGGGTAAGGTGTCGGACTTCTGTGCTAGGGGTCCGGGGTTCAATCCTCGGTCCCGGCACAGATTTATCTAATTACCAAACCCTTCCTTCACCTCTGAAAAGACGTGTATTAATCACAACTTGTGAATGTGAGGAATGCCAGGCCTCCACCGTGGTTCGGATTCCACGTTAAACTGTAGGTCCTCCATTTCATCTCACAATCACCCTACCATTACACATTAGCGTAAGTGCGTATAACCCGAACGGGTAGTAAGACGCGGTGCTAATAATAATAATAATATTTCGTTCGCTCCACCTTCTTCTCTGCTCCACCTTAAATTTCACTCCACCTTCTATTTCGTTCGCTCCACCTTCTACTCCGCTCCACCTTAGATTTTACTCCACCTTCTATTTCGTTCGCTCCACCTTAGATTTCACTCCACCTTCTATTTCACTCCACCTTCTGTTTCGTTCGCTCCACCTTCTACTCTGCTCCACCTTAGATTTCACTCCACCTTCTGTTACGTTCACTCCACCTTCTACTCTACTCCACCTTATATTTCACTTCACCTTCTATTTCGTTCTCACCACCTTCTACTCCTCCGCTCCACCTTCTGTTTCGCACTGCCTCGTTCTTACGTACGTGCTATAATCTTTGCGATTCGAGTATCGGTTTCTATGAGTTTCTCAAAAATAGCTGAATTCATGGCTGTCATTTCAACCGAAGAATTTGGTAAAGGAGGGGATTGTGGGGGTAGCTCAAGCATTCATCCTCCTATCTACTTCTTGTAAACCCTCACACAAACAGCTCTCCAACATCTAGAACACCGCCCCCCTTTTTGGTTGGATGGTGAAGTAAGAGTTGTGTGGTGGCTGGGGGGGGGGGGGGGTGAAGTGTGTTAAAGATCGCGCACAACGCATTGTATCCCCTAATCTTCCCCCACCTTCCCTCTTCCCTAGCTGTTATTTATTACCGAGCTGAGCGCAACCCTTGTAAGTCTTCGTCCTCCTTTCTTACACCCTCCCTTCCTCTTCAACCCACCTGATCCTTTAACCACGCCACCCAATCTCTCCCTCTCCCCTTACAAGGGTTTTGGTATATCAGACGCCGGGAATGTGGGAACTACGCTCTCAAGGCAACCTTTTGTTTTTTAAGTACCTCATTTTAAAAGCTCGTGTTTTTCCTTTTATTCTACATTTAAATCTATTTCCCTACGCAGACACCTGAGACCGTATTCAAGAAAGAGAATGAGTAAAAGTGAAGAGTGAGTTAGAAGTGAGTGGCGTTGATTTGCTTGCTTTTGGGCACAAACGTACCCCATTAGATGCAAATAATAATTATTATTATTATTATTATTAGCACCGCGTCTTAATACCCGTTCGGGTTATACGCACTTACGCTAATGTGTAATGGTAGGGTGATTGTGAGATGAAATGGAGGACCTACAGTTTAACGTGGGATCCGAACCACGGTGGAGGCCTGGCATTCCTCCCATTCACAAGTTGTGATTAATACACAACTTGTCAGAGGTGAAGGAAGGGTTTGGCAATCAGATAAATCTGTGCCGGGACCGAGGATTGAACCCCGGACCCTCAGCACAGAAGTCTGACACCTTACCCCTAGACCACCAGGTCACCTAGATGCAAATAAGCTCCACTCATTTCTCATTCCTCGTATATGCTATAAGTAGGTCAAATACACAGATTTCAAGGTTTCTAAATGTTACACCTCAGTCATATACATTTTTTAAATTATTATTTGAGGTATTTAAGGCCCTGTGCCCTGTTGAGTGCAAGTCTAAAACCCTATTTTTTGGGATGATGGGCGGGAGGGTGAAAGGCGTGGCGTGGCTTCACAACCGATCAAAATATCCTTCCGCGCCAACAAGAACAGATGGATCACGGAAACCATAGATGGCGCTAGCTACCGGACAGGTCTTGCGGAAAAATCATACGTTTGGAAATATCAGTTTTCTCTAAAACGAGTGGAATTTTTATGTTAATATTTTCAACACATCTTACAAGATAATGTATCGATGTTTATTAGGTGTTACATTTTCTTATTTTTTGCTATTAAGCCGGCAGTTTTCTATTGAAAAATGTCAATTTTATCGATATTTGATGACTGTTAAAATTATAGAGAAGGTGTGTATATAAAAAGTATAACTTAATCAACATGCTTCTATTCTTGAACAGCCCGTTTCTGAAAAGAAAATTGCAGAACAATAGACATTCTTGAAGATAACCGTTTGTTCCCATGACTCTGCATTTCCACGCCAAATGAAAAGGGCCAATCGCCTTAACGTGCACTTTCTGAACCGACTGATTATATCATCACACGACTTATAACTAACTTAAATCTAGAACAGACACAACACCCAGCCTCCGGTCGTTAATTCATCCCTGTGAATGAGTAAACCCACATTTCATCAACGATAAATTTTTCGGCCATGTCAGAAATCGAACCTGGGACCTTTATCTCAGTAGACAGACACGCTACCAACTGAATGCACAACATTTAATAAATTATGGTTAAATCAACTTCATGCATTGTACTCTATTTATAATTTATCGATTATAAATGCTCTCATTGACAATAATGTATTTCAACTTCTTGCACAATATGTGTTATACACTATTCGCTATTAGTTATGCGTTATGCATGAATATAAACCCAGTCTTAAAGCCGTTCTTGACTCCTGGATAAATATTAATCCGGCCGACAAATGTTTATCGGGCCGATAAGTTAAAACTGCGTCTTTATGACTGCCATATAGAGTTTATCGGCTAGATAAAATGTATTTATCCCATTTTTATCGGGAGGTTTAAACAGGCCCACCGTGATGAGGGGTGAGAATAGGGGGTGGAGGTAACAAAATCCCCGGACATAAGGGGGCCGACTAAATGATCTGGAAACACTATCCATTGAACCGAGACTTGCACGGACATTGAATTTTGACTCCATCATTCAAATGTTCGCTGATAGCCCAAACTAAGCTAAGAGTTCTCTCACATTGACCAATTGGATTCCTTTCAAATCCCACCCCTTCAGTACACATTCATTACTGACTCTGTCCATACGAGTTTTTCCACATACATTTCTTATATATGTATCTCACTCCAACCACATTCACCTTGTGTTTCTTCTGAAAACCTCACACTTTACATACATAAAACAATAATAACATCAGAACCAAATAGAAAACCGAGTTTGATTTAATAAGTACAGACTAAACTTAAATCTAGTTTGTTTCACGTTTCAAAAGATACAATTTGACTAGCGTGTTTTTTTTTTTTTTTTTTTTTTCGATTGAACTCTTTTTTTTAGAGACATTGTCTAGTAGTAAAAAGGGTGCAGGTCTATGAATAAAAGACAATCGCTCTAAGAAAAACATAATAAACTACGTTTCATTATAAACCGATGTATTTTTTTTTTCCTTACGGATTGTGCACTGAGCGCTATGAGTTATGCGTTATGCATGAATATAAACCCAACCTAACAGTGATAAAAGTGACTCAGTGCATGTGCTACGGTTTAGAGTCCCTCCTCTACCTCACGAGACAGACATCCTCATGAATTAGTTGGTTGTCCGTGTGGTACACTCACCTCTAAATAGTAGTCAACTCTCCACTATCCTGACTCGCTTTGTTATGAACCAAGGTCAGGGAATGACCAAACGGAATTATTTAACGACGGGGAAGTTATATCGGATTTAACACTAAACGCAACCCTCGAATAACAGACCGAATTTACCCAACTCGCATCCGTGGGTATTTGGGCAAAGGCTTCAATCTCATCTTGTCTGGTTTTATAATGACTGTGGAGGCTGGGGTTTGAATCCAGGTTAGGCGTATTGAGGTTTTTTCTAGAGCTGGGCCGATCAGCTATTTTGCCGATTAGTCCGATGCCGATCATTTGTTGCCGATTAGGCCGATCACCGATGCCGATTATTTTTGTTTTCAATTTTAATAAAGTAAAATGACCCTTTAAGCAAAAAAAAGTTACTTTTATTGGTTTTATAATGTCCTAGATAGGTTTGTTTTAATAACATTTAAATAGAAATTTTTAAAATGTAAAGGTTGTTTAGTTATTATTTTATATTGTTACTGTTAAGACAACTGAACATGTCACTAAACAAAAACAAATCACAATAATAAATAGCAAATTTAAATATAATGTTCATGAAAAAAATGAAGGCACACAAATATACACAAGGAGAATACACCAATTTTGATTTAGATTAAACACAGACTTATATACCGATACATGTTAGATAATTAAAATATGATTTCACATTTATGATTAAATAGGCCTACTGACCCTTTCATTAGACAAAGACAAATCAATCAGCAAATTTAAATTAATTTTAATGATAAAAAATAATCAAGGCACACATATTTTTGCACACAAGGAGAATAGGCCTAGACCTATTTTGTTTTTAAATGAAATAGGAATGTTTACATCCAATGTCTATTAAAATATGGCTTCAATATTTTAGTTAAATAACTGTTGCTAAGATCATGTTTGCCTAAATGAAAATTGGTTCGATAGTATAAAAAAAAATTCTTGACAAATATTACACCTGAATAAACTTTTACATAAGTAGGCCTATTAAAAGTATGTTTACTTAAGTGTGGGCTTTAAATTTTTATTTAAAAATACGAGCATCTTGACTTTGTTTGGGTGGAGTGAGCTTCTTTTTCTATCACTGACCAATCCCGCTGTGCTAAAGAGTCTCTCTGATGCTACTGACCCTGCAGGTGAAGTAAGGTACTTGCTCGCCATTTGTTTTAAGTTTTTAAAAGGGGAGCTTCTCCAGTAATCAAAAGGGGATTGGTTGGCAGCCAATAATGGTTCCGACAAATACCTTTCTAATTGTATTTTGGGTGACATTAAATTATTAGGCCTAGTCTGGATATTTCCTTTGGACGCTATTAATCGGGAGTAAACAGAAGCCATAGGTCCTGATGCAGTCTCAACTCTACTCAGCTTAGAAGGTGGTTCTGCTTCCTCCTCTTCTTCCTCTTCTTCGCTTAACTTAGCTTCCAGTTGAGACTTTGCTTCTTTTGAAGATTGAGGGGAACTGAACACATCAACTTTGAATCTAGGATCCAATATTGTAGCAAATGAAAAAAGGTTATTTTCTTCAATGTTGACATAGTAGGTTTTGAGATTGTGCAACACATCTTTCACTATGGGGCCAAGAGATTTGTCCTGGTTGGACTCCATGTCTAGTTTGATACCATTGACTATAGGGATTACTTCTGATATGGTAGTTTGTTCATTGCTGATTGCTAATGTAGCCCTGTGAAATGTTTCTAAGACTGTGAGTACCTTCTCCATAAGGGACCAATCATGAGTTGATAGATCTACATTCAGGTTTAGGTCAGGGAGAAGATACATCACTGATTTCCTTTGACTGTGCAGTCTTTCGAGCATAAGGTAGGTGGAGTTCCACCGTGTTGGTTCATCCTGGATTAAGTGGCATTTGGGTAAGTTGTTTGCCGTTTGAAACTCATTCTTTTTTTGTTGGCAATTAATGAGTGTTTGAAATGACCAACTACTCGTCTTGCACGGGCACACATGTCATTCACACTTCTTGGTTCAACAATGAGTGATGAACCACAAGTTGAAGTGTGTGGGCAGCACATGGTACATGATTCACTTCGGCTTGTTGCAGTGCAAGAGTAATGTTTCGTGCATTGTCACTGACTACACTATGGATCTGAGACTTTGAAATACCCCAGTCCTTGATGGTATCATTAAAAAACTCTGCAATGTTCTGTGCATTGTGATATTCTGGAGTAAAGGGTATAACCTCCAAACAAAGATTTACATAAACAAAGTCTTCGCTAAAGAAATGGGACGTCAATGACATATAATCCTGTTTAGCTATAGATGACCACATGTCGATTGTTAGACTAATGTACTGAACATTGTTTAGCTGTTCCTGTGTTTTATTTCTCACTTCTTCATACATTTCTGGTATTACTTTCCGTGAAAATGTAGTCCTATCTGGTAATTTATAGCGAGGCTCGATATAGCTGATTAAATTCTTGAAACCTGAAAAGAAAAGGATTTGTTTGTAAATTATAAACATAAATATTGGCTTATATTGTTTTGCCAAGCAGCAAAATAATATATGTTTTAGGTTAGGTAGAGTTAAATGTGATTATTGTAGGTACCTAGGCCTAAATGATCAACACTAGAGGTCCAGGAAACTTTTTGGTAAGTGTAAATATTTTAATTGGCATAAAACAATGAATATTGAATGAAAAAATTAAGTTAATTGAATAGGCTAAGTTAGACCTTAGACTTACCAGCATCTTCAACCATACTAAATGGCTGCAAATCAAGGCACATCATTTCTCCAATCCGCTTAGTTATTCCTATAGATTTTGGGTGAGAACTGCTGTACTCAGTTTTTTGCTCAAATAGTTCAGTAATTGTTTTTTGATTAGCACATTTTTTTCATTTGAACACCACTCCCACTAATCGACGTAGATGAAAAACTATGTGTAGAACCACAACTTGAGCCATCAGAATTTTCTCCGGATGTTATAGGCTTACTACCATTTGAAATCTCACTGTGGTGAAACACGCTCAAATGTCTTGACAAATTAGAGGTTGTGAAGCCTCTTGAACTTGTGCCCCCACGTGAAATTGTTTTTGTACAAAATGAGCACACAGCTTTTGAATTATCATTTGGATTTATCGCAAAATAATCCCACACAAAACTGTTTTTAGTACTTCGAGACATATTTGAAGAAAAAAAAAACCTCACTTCAATATAGAGATGTGTTGTTCTTGGACGAAGGGGTCAATATGAACGAAACAGTAAAAAGAATGAACGAACCGGATCTTGGTTTGAATGGTCAACTTTATATAGCATTCCAAAGTATAATAAAAAGGCATCACCATTTTTAAACATTAATCCGATCTTTTTATTAACAACTTAAATAATCTTAATGAAAAATAACATTGTTTTAACTACATTTAAATAAAAAACTACTTTTAGAAAATCGAATGAACGGTGAACGGGTCAAAATGAACGGATCATTGAACTGAACCAGATACTATGAATCGTTCATTTAAAAGAACGATTTTGCCCATCTCTACTTTAATATGATAAAACAAATAATAAATAATATAAGTGCAACGAAATTTATTTTTCGTGTTTTTTTTAAGAAATACTATAAAAATTATTTTAATTTACTTTTAACTACTAAAGAAAATGTAAGATTTAAATATCAATATATATATTGATTCAATTCATATTGAAATATGACCGAAACAAATTCCCTCCCAGTGGAAAGTTTTGTACTCTCATTAAAAGAAATACAGTTTTCATTTAAAACAATGTGCGCACTGCGCATTTGCGAGATTAATACTTCCGATGTTTCATTTTATGGGCATCTTTAACAAATCGAAATAAAACACCACCATTCTGCTAATATTTTATTTTATGATTATTAGATTTGTTACCCGTGAGCGTTTTTATTTCTAATAATGTGCATCTGCATAGATTGGAATAAGATCTACGGTAGAAACTAAAAATACATATTCTCATTTGTTATTTTAGGAGAGTTGGTTACCCTGTTTATTGCAAACTCAAAAGAGAAGCGATGTTTATATATGTGGGAATGGATGTTTAAATTTATCTTTTAGTTTTCAAATTTATATTTAAAGTTTATGACTTAAGATTTTAAAATATACCCATACATTTTGAATGAACAGCATTAAAAAAAGAAAATAGAATCTCTTTCCATGTAAAACAAAATTTAGTGCGCATGCACGGTATATTCTTGCGTCTGATATTTCATTTTATAACTATCTTTAACAAATCGATATAAAACAATGCTGATCTGCTAACATTTTATTTTGATGGTTAATAAATTTGTTACTTGTGAGTATTTTTATTTCTAATAATGTGCATAAATTGGAAAAAGACCTATGGTAAATATATTTATTTTGATATATTTTGTTTGGAATGTTGGAAGTACTGTTTGTTTCAAATGTAAGTCGCTAAGAACAAGCTAATTGTTCAAAGATCACATACGAGAGAGAAGTGATAAAAATTTTTTTAGGACTCGAATATACCTACACATTTTGAATAATCGGCATAAATAATCGGAGATTCAAACACCGATCATCGGAATCGCCGGTTATGCGATAATCGGCCGATGATCGGATTAATAATCGGCATCGGCCCAGCCCTAGTTTTTTCCCCCCTTAAATGCGTTTATCTGCCTTTTTGAAACAAGTTTGAGATATTCACTCTAAATTCTGCCTTCCTTTCTTACCCTATTAATGTAACCATGTAGGTCATCGCCTAGATCCGTTTCGGTGGTCGAATGGTCTAAGCTTTAAAGGTATCACTCTTGCAATAGAATAGTCTGACGATGGCGGAGAGATCTGGGTTCGAATCACAGTTGGGTGTACTGAGGTCTTTTTTTTCCCCGAATGGTTCTCCAATCTGCCCCCACGCAAATTCGTCTACATTTGATTTAAATTCTACCTTTTTAGCCTTTACCTAATTTTTTGAAAAATAATGAATAGCCTGTAGGGTAATAATACGCGGTGCTTGTTTGAAAAAAGAAAAAAAAGCATTCTCACTGCCTCATTTCTCGGCAAAACCGTTCTCAATGTCTCCGAAAGGGGTTCCAGATTTTATCACGACAGACTGTACGTATTCCATTTTAATTCCATTCATTCTTACACGGACACGCGTAGGAAAGTAATTAAAATACGTTACAAAAAGCTTGTATTAAATCTTGTATGCAGCACGATATGACCCTAGGTTCCTTCTTCGTTTACGATCCATTTGGCCTTGACCCTGAAGTTGGTGGGGGGGGGGGGGAGGTAGGGTTACCCTCGAACTCGGAACAATGCGACCTAGTCATAAACTCACCAGTTTTATGACTTAACGAAGTAACTTCTAGGAAATGTCAAGCACATATATTAGGCCTATGTGACACATTAACCAATAGGGGAGAGGGAGGGGGTAGTTTGCACAAAGAAGAATAAGCCACAGACCCCGTGAAAACTACCAGTGTGTTTTTAGGGTCTCCCACAATAACTAATTACCTACGGTATGCAGAGGGGGAGCTATCTTGAGGTTAACACGACTTTGAGTTATTATCATCTTCTGCGTTTGATTAATAATGACGTATCTACACAGGCCATCTCGATTATGGGAGAGTCGTTAAAAAAGTGAGGTTGTAAATTATTATAACCGAGTTATTATTTATACATGCGACCGCTGTTCTTGTTTACTTGGAAAATATCACAACGTGTATAATTAGAGGTCATCCATAAACCAGGTAATGCTTTTGAGAGGGGGAAGTTCTAATGTCTACATGTGTTACATGTGGGAGCTCTAATGTTTACATGGTGTTACATGATGAAGCTCTAATGTCTACATGTGTTACATGAGGGAGTTCTAATATCTACATGGTGTTACATGGGGGTATCTCTAATGTTTACATGGTGTTACTCTAATATCTACATAGTGTTACATGAGGGAGCTCTAATATCTACTTGGTGTTACATGATGTGCTCTAATGTTTGAAAAATAATATTATTGCTCATCATTTCACCGTTAGTAAAGTTACTTGCAGTTTAACTTATGAATATGTGCGGTGTATAAAATGCAAGTAATTTTTTTAAAAAGCTGTTAAATTTCCAGTATTTGCAGAAACTATAAATAAAAATGTATTCTGGGTTGTATTAACTCTTGAGTTATTTTAGTGTCAAAAGCTCCCCTATGAAATAATGCCATTCACTCTTGATGTGAAAAGTTAACTAACACAAGGTGGGAGGGGTCACGCTAATTGTATACTTGGTGTTAAATGTAGAAAGGGAAGAGAAAAAAAACAAAAACGTTGTGTGGTTTATGAACTACCCCTAAAGTTATTCGATTGTTTTTGTGGTTAACGCACCCTCTGTGAACCTACTGATTATATCAGAACACGACCTACAAACTAAATCAAATATATAACGGACACACTACCCAACCCCCGGTCGTTAGTTCCTCATTGTAACATGATAACATTTTTCAGGCATACCGGGAATTGAACCCTGGACATTTAACTTAATAGGCAGACACGCTACCGACTGAGCTAAGTTGTTGGTCTGACTTAATGTAATTGTAGAACTTGTGATTTTATGTTTTTGCGCTGCAAGCACTGGTAGAATATCTACTTGCGATGTGTCCGTTGGAATCTTCGGCTCCTTGATTCTTGCACTCTGGATCGACAACCTTTTGGACCCCGTATGACTCATAAACTTATCAAAGGTCCCGCGATCGTTAATTGTTTCGCCACTATACTTTTCTTATTTTGTTTTAACGACGTGTATTAATACACAAATTGTGAATGTGAGGAATGCCAGGCCTCCACCGTGGTTCGGATCCCACGTTAAACTGTAGGTCCTCTATTTCATCTCACAATTACCCTACCATTACACATTAGCGTAAGGGCGTGTAACCCGAACGGGTAGTAGGACGCGGTGCTAATAATAATAATAGTAATAATAATTTAGTTTTAACTACACATCTTATATCTATTCCTTAAATTCACTCAATTCTCACCCTCCTCGGTGACTGCGTAGTCTGATGAGTCACTCTCGCAGTAGACCACCGATGACGGGGAGATCGAGGTTCGCATCTCGGTCGGTGCACTCATGGTGGTTTTTCCAAACTTGTCTTCCACGACCCCTCCACTCAAGTGCGGGTACATTTCCTCTAAATATAACCTTCCTAATCCCTATAACCATTAGCTTAACTTAGTAAATAGGCGTATAACCCGAATGGGTAGTAAGACATGGTGATAAATAAAAAGCTGTTATCGAATACGTATAATATGAACCAACCTTTATAGGAAAAAAATATATATAATATACCAAATGTTGGCTATACTCTGTTTACCATAGAAGGTGGCAGTGTAAACTTGACGTATTACACTATGACCCTTTTTTATAAGTCACACCATAGTGTAATAATCCAAGGTAAGCTTGATACATTAAAGGGTAGACTAAGTTTACATTTTCATATTAAAATATTTGAGTTTTTTTTATAACATTACTGACGATTACCGATCAAGGTAAGTTTAGTCACGCTCAAATAATATTTGAAAATACTCAATATATTTGCTAGTTTAAATGACTCTAAGATCGAGTTTTAGTAATATATTTAGCACCGCGTCTTACTACCCGTTCGGGTTTTACGCTTAAGTACTAATTACGCTAATGGATTATGAATTGGGAGGGTTGAAGTTAGAGGAAGTGAACCCGCATTTGCGTGGAGGGAAAGTGGAAAACCATTTAGGAAAAACCACCCTCAGTTCACCCGACCGAGATTCGAACCTCGATTTCCCCGTCCTCGGCGGTCGAGCTCAACACGACTAGCGTATTAGCCAACTACGCCACCGAGGTGGGTGAGTTTTAGTAACGATGTAGTTTTCTTGCGCGATCGACTGAAATGTCCGCAAGATCGACCGGCTACCAACCCCTGTTAATCTCCTGTAGACCTATTATTACTTAAGTTTAAAAAATACATAACATTCAAATAAAATATAACGTAAATAAAATTAATTTCTGGTTTTCAATACAAATTATGTAGCCTACACCTTTTATCTCCACACGATGCATTTTGTAACGATCTACATTACAGAAAAATTACAATGGATAACAAATGGATTTAGATTAGTTTGGGTGTTTAAGAGCCCTTCTCAACCCACGAATAACATCTAGCTTAGGTAGGTTATACAGCTAGAATCAGACGTAAAATAAATACATTAAAAATAATCCTTCGACTTTTCAGGATTTATTTTATTTAGAAAATTTTTTGTTGCGCCATATCTTACTATCCATTCGGGCTATACGCTTGTATACTAATTACTCTAATAGTTTAGAAATTAGGAAGGTTGAATTTAGAGAAAGTGTACCCGCATTTGCGTGGAGAAAGAGAGAACCCTCAGTACATCCAACCGGGATTGAGCTACATGAAACCTTAGATGAGTAAAATTCCCCAATTAATGGGGCTGCCTACCAACCCTAGCTAGGATTTTATTTGATTGAAATGTTAGCGTTGTAACTATCAGAAAAGACCCAAGCTACCGTGTGTGGCATCTAGATATGATTGCAGTTGATGTAACTGTGTGTATTGTATATGTCAGGACTCAAGCTATCGTGCACTGACTATAGCTATGATTGCGGTTGCTGGAACTGTGTGTATTGTATCTGTCAGGGCTCAAGCTATCGTGCAACGACTATAGCTATGATTGCGGTTGCTGGAACTGTGTGTATTGTATATGTCAGGACTCAAGCTATCGTGCAACGACTATAGCTATGATTGCGGTTGCTGGAACTGTGTGTATTGTATATGTCAGGACTCAAGCTATCGTGCACTGACTATAGCTATGATTGCGGTTGCTGGAACTGTGTGTATTGTATATGTCAGGACTCAAGCTATCGTGCAACGACTATAGCTATGATTGCGGTTGATAGAACTGTTTGTGTGTTTGTTGCAGGCGGGCGGTCAGCCAGCAGAGCACCAGTCAGGGGTCAACCGGGGCGGGCCCCCACAGTCCCTGGCGCCCACCACCCCCTCTCCTGCAGAGACGCCGCCTCCACAACCCGCCACCCCCACCACCGTGACGCTGCCCGCACCCTCTGCCCCTGTGACGCAGCCGGGGCCTTCTTCCACCTCGCATCAAGGTGAGAGCACCTTCCAGCTTTTGTAAACACTTAACAATCGAGGGAAAAACACAAAATATGAGTGAAGAATGACCCTGAGAATGGGACGAACCCTGGACAGTTTATTGTTAGAATATTGGTGGGCTAATCAAGGGTCCCGGGCTCGATTCCCGTGTCAAATTTACGAATATGATATTTAATACCAGGGCTGACTTAATACGGCTAAATCCCTAACCTTAAGATCATTTATAATTCGTGATTTTCGTTATTAATCTACAATACATTATTGTATAGGCGTTATTTTTATTCGTTGAAATATTTAATATTACAATTTCCGAAAATTGCATTATTTTACTTTGTAATTCAAAACGTGAATGTATTGAAGCACCTCATATTAAATATATTGAACGTTGCTTCTATCAAGGAATAAAAAAATGACACAAAAATAGATTGAGAAAGATATAAATTAATAATCAATTGGGGTAAATGGTATTAGTATTAATACCACCCCTTACTCTGAACACAAAGTGACGTGCAGCAGTAGAGGAAATGGTTTTATTGTTCTCGGTGGCTCATTCACATCCCATCTGTACAATGAAGCCAAACACTAGATTGGTGTCATCTGTTCCAGGCGCTAGACTCGCGCTACATTTGGTTGCCATTGACAGTTAGTTGGAGGGGGGAGGATCGAATCCCATCAGGTTCACTGTGGGTGGTCTCCCACTCATTCATCACCATGGTTTTCCTCATATAATCCTCACGCTAATGTGGGTGCATTCATCTAATTTTACGTTCCTCATTCTTACTCCTTGAAACAATAAGCCTGATATTTAACGTACTGATTTATTAAATTATTTTAATTTAAATAAAATTTAAGTGTTTAAATATTCATACAATTACCAGTTCCGGTGGACACGTGGTCTAAATCTAAAGCTCATTTTATCTATTTTGGTGGTGATTACGAGATCGAGGTTTGAACCCCGGTCGGGTGTACAAAGGTTGGTTTTCATAAATGGGTTTCTATTCTCCTTCGACACAAATGTGGGTACACATCCTCTAATTCAACCTCCATCATCCCTAACACATTAGCGTAGTAAGGACAGATGTGTAAAACCTGGATGGGTGGTGAGACGTGATGAAAGTAGTAATAATAATAATAATAATAATAATATGTCCGATGCGCATATCTTGTGTTCCAGTAGCTCAGAGCGGGGGCGGCGTCGCTTCGGACCACCTGGTGCAGAGATCCATGTCAGTCCCCGCCCCCTCGCACCATCCCGCCCCCAGGCTCCACCTGTCCAGTCTGGGGCAGGGAGACCACCCCCAGCAGCAGCCCCGTCCCCCCGCCCCCACGACCAACCGCCCCACCCTCGGCCGCTCTGTCTCCAGGAGCGAGGTCGTCAAACAGTGAGTATACATCTGGAGACGACTTACAGACAAGCTTAACATAAACACCCGACATCGGTGTTCACAGTGATGCCGGGGTTTGAATCCCGACAATTTTCCTTGAGAGGAGGCTTTTCTACCTTATCACGCGTACTGGTGGTCACACGGTCTAAAGCGCCATCCTTACCTACTGGTTTGCAGGTGAAAAAGGGCTTGGGATCGAATCCCAACCAGGTATATTGAGGTAGTTTTTCCTAAATGCTTTCCCACTCTACCTACACGCAAATGCGGGTACACACCATTGAATGCTACTTTCCTTGTCCATATCTCATACATTTAAATATACGGAGAGGTAGGATGGTTAGTTAAATAATATTGAATTGTGTTTTTTTAGCATTATTAATTTCTCATATAAAGATAAAGTATTGTGATCATGAAAAAAATCGATCTCGACATTCTGACAAATGTTTACGTTTTATATGAATACGAACCCAAAAAAAAGGGGATTTTATAATTCTCTCTGTCCGTCCCCATGTCTGTCTGGCTGTCTGTTTGTCTATCTCTCTGTCTGTCTATCTGTTTGTCCCTGGTGAATGATCCAAGCCAGTTTAATGGATGTTGTTCATACTTGACTATTTAGATTTTATAGGGCAATACCACAAACAAAATTACCCTAGCCCTTCACTTCACTGACGAGTAATTTTCTTTAATCCTGAGTTTTTCGAAAATGACTCTAAAGAATTTTGTTTTAAATGCATATCCAAGATTTGTTTGACATAACCAATAAGCACTGTATTTGCTTTGGGGCAAAAATTCTATGAAGGGTAGTTAACTGATGATTGATTTTCAAAAACTTGAAATATTTTACAAATGCTTTAAGAATTTGGTTCCAAATGAGTACTGAGGAATGCTTAACATAAGCATAATAAATAAAGCTGTATACTTGTGTGTTTTTTTTGGGGGGGGGGGATTAGGTTATGGTGTTGATGACAGTTTCTTATTTGAATATAAAAATACGCTCTAAAATAAACTAATTTAAAGTTGGTTTACTTACAGCAAACTATAGAAAATTTGAATGTTTTGGGAATTGACCTTGTAGATTGAATTCAAAATGGGAATATGTTAATAGTTTTCATGATAAATAAGAATAAGTTTTTATTTTTAAAAATAAATAATTTTAGTGTAGTTTACAAAATATGATTTATTTAAAAAAAAATTGAATTCTGTTAAATATATTTGAACCATTTGGTTAAATCATATAAGTTAAAAATTATAATATTTACACGCGTCTTATACCCGTTCGGTATATAAGTTATAAAGAGTGATTATCATAATCAACAAGATCTGTTTGTTTTTATGATAAAACAAATTTAAGGGTAGTTTACTAAAAACCTATTTTTGAACACTTTCTTCCAAGCTCTAATACACAATATTATAAAGTGTTGTGTGTGTGTTATACCATTTATTTTGTGTCAATTTTGTGGGCACGAGCACTAAAAAAATCTTGGGGGTCAGCCATAAACCACGTAATGCTGTTGAGAGGGCATTGGAGAGAGCTCTAATCTATACATGGGGGTACATATCAGTATCACCTAACACATATATCTTATACTTGAATTATAATGTAGAAAATCCTATATATTATATCTGTTGTCAACATCCTTTTTCTCAACTAATACAAAGCCTACAGCGATGAATAAGGTATCAGTGGATATGATTTTTTTACCGACTTCTGACATAGCATACTCAGTTTATGTTAAAACATATTGTTTGTTTAGAATTTAAGTTAAAAGAAAAATCTAACAATATTTTTTTTTATCAATTACCGAAAATAAACTATCTTTGCTATTTTGTGTATACACTTCGCTAGTATTTAATTTAAACAACCCAACAAAACACCAGATCTTTTTTTGGGGGGGGGGGGGATAAGAGGGGGAAGGTTAAATGTGCGAAAGCTTCACAAGAGTTTACTCGTTATTATTATGTTCATATTTTCGCCGTTAGTAAACATACTTATAGATAACTCCCGTTTCGAGTTGTATTCAAGGTTTAAAATGTATGCCGAGTATTTTTAAATCTGAGTCCCTCTTTTAATGTCACACACAAGCTCTCCTGTGAAATAATGATACTCACTCTTGATGGGAAAAGTTACGTAACACAGTTTGGAAAGGTAGGTAAGGGTCGGACTAAATGTCTACTTGGTGTTACAGTTGGGTGGAGAGTAAGGGGATTTGAAAGGTAAGAAAAAAAAACTTATGTGGTTTATGGATCACCCCTTTTTCTCTACCATGTTGGTTACATAGCACAGGCCCGAACTTGGGAGAGGCGTACTTTGATTCTAAAACGCGGATTAATCAAAACCAGCTCTTAGAACTCTCCGAATATTAATTAAAAGTAGGCTGTCCTTGGTAATCAATATAGGTGGCTCCTCAATCCAACGGATGACCTTGGTAATGTAGGGCAGGTTTGGCAATCCTGGAGGATAGCGCAAACATGACGATAACGTTTCACGGAAATAATTTCGGTACCTTTGGCTGTTTTGGCCAGAAGAATGAGATGTTGGAATCTTTCATCGTTTTTAGTAAATATAATTCATACTATATTATAATTATTAAAATAATATTAGGGAAATAAAACATTCTTTTCGGGGTGCACGGGTCTTACACTGGGCTATTGACAGAGAAATAGCTAAAACTTTTTCAAGCATTGCTGCAGATTTATTTGAAATAAGACCGGCCTCTTGGTACATTGGTCAGAGACCCTGTCTACTGATCTCGAGTGGCCAGGTTCGATTTGCGGTGGTATTATATCCGTGTGTTTCCGAAAGGGGAACTGCTCCTATGGTCATGGTCTGGTTTGTTAGGTTTAATATTCCCCCTGGCTCCACACCGCTATAATCACTATCATGACGTCATCTCATTGCGAGTATGACGTGTAGACAACCTCCAAGGTGTATCCTGGGTAACGTTCTGTTCCCACAGAGCAGCTAAAAATATTCAAACGCGGCTACTGAACTAGTTACTGCATCTCTCACGTTCATGTATGCCAAACGCAAAAAACAAAAACCTCCTAGTCATATACTCTTCCTACACTTTCTTTCTATTCAGCTGAATGGTCGAATGGTCTAAGGGGTCACTCTCGCAAAATAGCCTGGACTGACGAGGAGAGCAGGGTTCGAGTCCTGGTCGGGTATATCGAGGGTGGTGTTTTTCCTAAATGGTTTTCCACTCTTTCCCTCCACGCAAACGTGAGTACACGGACTTTAAAATTCAACTTTACTCACCCCTAAGATCCTCAACGCGGCCTTATTTGTCCTTATATCCAATTAGCTTGCGGTTGTAATCACTCACTTTAGTTATGTTTAAATCAAGTTTAGTTTATGATATATATATATAAATAGTTTACAAGTTTAGTTTACGATATATATATATATATATCGAAACTAAATTGATTTAATACTATATAACTAAAGCGAACTAATGATTTAAACATACTAAGTGATGAGTGAGTTTTTGTTTTAATTTAAAGCTATATATATATATATATATATATAGCTTTAAATTATATATATATATAGCTTTAAATTAAAACAAAAACTTTTTTGCATGTTACATCTTTCCATTTATTCGGTCCATCTGTATATTTTACACTAGTTGTATAGGAATTAACACACATTTAGCAGTAATTGTCTTATTAAATAAATATTATAACCAACTCAGGAGTATTTGCTGATGACTTTAGGTGGGATGGAAAGATGCGTGATAAAAGGCCAGTGTTTTCAGTTTTTATGGCAACACTTTTTTTTTGCCAAAATAAATAAAATTTTGCTCCAATACAAACATAAGAGTTTAATTTTCCCCACATGGTGATATCAACAGTTGAATATCTGTCATGAGCATAGCGGCATTATCTAACATACTTTTTTAAATCAAGATAACAAATTTTTTAAATCAAGATAAAACGTTGTCATTAGATTCTAGGACATCCTTTACAGATGTTCAAGAAATTTTGAGGTTGCCATGTGAAGAAAATTAAATTATATGTTTGTACTGGAGTAGTATTGCATTTATTTTGGCCAAAAAAGTTTGGCCACAAAAATTGCAAAAGCACTGGTTTTTTCTCGCGTCCCACCTTAAAGGCTGGTACACACAGAACGCTAATATATGGTGTCCTGTGCTAAGACTTTGTCAGTTTGGTTTCACACTCATTGCTAGGCTGAGCTAATTAATGGTCCCTATTTCCCCCCCCCCCGTACCCCCCCCCCCCCCCCAGAATTCGTGTTGTTTCTTTCTGCTCTCTTGTTAACAGCTGTTTTAGAAGATGAAGAAAATTTAGATGGAGGTTTGACTTGTTAAACTAGCACTTCCATTTTGATTAAAAAAACATTTATTAAATATAAAAACCTAAATAGAATATTACTTAAATACACGGGAAACAAACTGAAAACAAAACTTCAACACTTATTTGGTTATTTTCGCTTAACCAGCCCGGCGTCTGTTCAACACGGAGCCCAAGAAGCGTCATGCGCATGCGCAACTTTAGATGTCTCAAGATGGGAGATGAAAAAAATTTCCCGGCCAGCAATCGGGGGAAAAAAAATATAGCGTGGCGTAGCAAGGCATAGCTTAGCTTAGCTTAGCTTTCTGTGTGTACAGGCCTTAACTCTCTTACTCGTTTTTTAAAGTAAATATTGCCGTAGTAGGTCGTCAACTACAGCAACAACAACATTCAATACCAAAACAATAACAGTAGTTCTATACAACGAGCACAACGTGTTTAATTAGTCAGTGTCATTACCTTACGTGTTAAAACAATAATGTTTGTAACTCAAAAAGACATAATTACCGTTGATTTGTCGGAGACTGGACCGTCGAAGCGTAATAGACCCCCTTCTGGTGATTAAATACGAGAGTAGTGTGTCTAGCTCGAGAATCGCAGGAGCTCGGAGCTCAGGAGTGCAGAAACTTGATGTCGTTTCGATTTAGAACTAAATGTAACTTAGAGAATCACGACCAGTAGTAGAGTTAACTGACATACATAGAAACCTTGTACAAAAGCCACCAGGGAGAGACGTGGGTGGGTATCAGTGGAGACTAAACAGACCTCCCGGGTATCGACCCAGGTCCTACTAACACGACGGTCTCACTTCTAACCTATCTATACCTCAGTTTTAGCTTATGTGGTGCTGACTGACAGCTCACAGCTGATTTCTGACGGCTTTGAAAAGCTACCAGACCAAATTATGTATCCCTACGCCGAACCATATGATCTGCAAAAAACATGTCTTTAGCAGTTGTCACTTCTGACGGTCAACATTTAGGTATATACCTAAATGTTGACTGTCAGAAGTCAGCTGTGAACTGTCAGTCAGCACCACATAAGCTAAAACTGAGGTATATTACTCTATATATGACTACCATCACATTAGTCTATACGTGGGTCACTCTCCAGTACTTTTTCCAATATAACCCTTAAAAACCGATTTAGATTCACTAATTTCAATCTTTAACCTTCCCTCCACCCTGACAAAGAAATGCCTTAGGGGGAGGGGGTGATGCGACAATATCAACCCTTATTGCCGCGGTGTATTTGGGCCTTTTGAGTTTGTCTGTGCGAGAGAGCGACTGAGCGCACGCGCTTGAAGGATAGAACTGGTTCTATTTTTCAAGCGCGCGCTCTCGACCCGGTACAGTCTAGTTTACAGGCGCTAGGCAATATTATTGTACGTTGGTTCATTGAGTGCTAGGAAAACTTTTCATTTTGACATTTTTATAACTATCTAGGTTTAGCACACTTGCTACTAACGGCCTATATTAATTGGTAAGATCATAAACCATACCTATATGTGTGTGTGTATATATATATATATATATATATATATATATATATATATATGTAAAACTGATATGTTAAAATACTTCAATATTATAATCAAAATAGGCTTTTACAAATAAAAATCCCCATTAGCGTGGATAGAGGATGGGAAAACCACAACAATAAATCAGTCGTCAAAAACCACCCTCAGTTCACTGAGCCAAGATTCGAACCTTTGCCTCCTCATGAACAACTATCGAGAGCTATCTGCTAATCACGCGCTCGCTCGTCAGTCTGGCCGAACCCTAAGTCGTACGCTGATCTTGTATTCAGAAAGTGCACTTTTAATTCGATAGTATTACTATCGTCGGGTGCGATAACAGTGTGAGCAGCCCTGGATTTATCTCCCTCCACCCCACAACCCTCCTCCCATCCCCAAACCTAAGCTTTGTCATGGACTATCCGTTGTGAAAGTCTCTCCAGAATCTATTTGAAGGGAAGGAAGGGTAAGATGTATGGACACGTCGCGTCTATTGTGTCAAAACCGGGATATGGAGGAAGTCCTAAACATACTCAACAAAAAGAGGAAGACCCCCCAACCCCCACACTTCGTATTCACCCCTTCGATTCCCTTATTCAACATAAAAGAACATGTTTGGCTCTTCCTTATCAACTTCCTGCGCGGATTTTAGGCCAGAACGTGTCCGCGTAAGACCGACACAAGTGACTTACTTTGAACCCAGAAAATGTTTGTGTCCCACCGAATGCTATTCCCCAACACGGCGGAAACTGTTTTCCTTTTCACAATGATTGGTCGACGTCCGCGGGACTCTTGTGCTGTGTTTGCTCTGGGTTTGTAGTTCATGTGCAAATATAACTAGTGGTTTTAAAAAGTACACATTAAAATTATAAATACTATTAAACCGGAGGTCTGCTGCTTTCCATGTATTCGTGGAGGGTTGTCCCAGTCTTCACAGAGGGTTGTCCCGATACACACTGAGGGTTGTCCCAATACTCACAGAGGGTTGTCCTAGTACTCACAGAGGGTTGTCCCAGTACTCACAGAGGGTTGTCCCAGTACTAACTGAGGGTTGTCCCAATACTCACAGAGGGTTGTCCTAGTACTCACAGAGGGTTGTCCCAGTACTCACAGAGGGTTGTCCCAGTACTAACTGAGGGTTGTCCCAATATTCACAGAGGGTTGTCCTAGTACTCATTGAGGGTTGTCCTAGTACTCACAGAGGGTTGTCCCAGTACTCACAGAGGGTTGTCCCAGTACTCACAGAGGGTTGTCCCAATACTCACAGAGGGTTGTCCTAGTACTCACATAGGGTTGTCCCAATACTCACAGAGGGTTGTCCTAGTACTAACTGAGGGTTGTCCCAATACTCACAGAGGGTTGTCCTAGTACTCACAGAGGGTTGTCCCAGTACTCACTGAGGGTTGTCCCAATACTCACAGAGGGTTGTCCCAATACTCACTGAGGGTTGTCCCAATACTCACTGAGGGTTGTCCCAATACTCACTGAGGGTTGTCCCAATACTCACTGAGGGTTGTCCCAATACTCACAGAGGGTCGTCCCAATACTCAAAGAGGGTTGTCCCAATACTCACAGAGGGTTGTCTCAATACTCACAGAGGGTTGGCCCAATACTCACAGAGGGTTGTCCCAGTACTAACTGAGGGTTGTCCCAATATTCACAGAGGGTTGTCCTAGTACTCATTGAGGGTTGTCCTAGTACTCACAGAGGGTTGTCCCAGTACTCACAGAGGGTTGTCCCAGTACTCACAGAGGGTTGTCCCAATACTCACAGAGGGTTGTCCTAGTACTCAGATAGGGTTGTCCCAATACTCACAGAGGGTTGTCCTAGTACTAACTGAGGGTTGTCCCAATACTCACAGAGGGTTGTCCTAGTACTCACAGAGTGTTGTCCTAGTACTCACTGAGGGTTGTCCCAATACTCACAGAGGGTTGTCCCAATACTCATTGAGGGTTGTCCCAGTACTAACTGAAGGTTGTCTTGGCAGGTACATCAAGCGAGAGACGGCGGTGTTCTTCGGCGTGGAGGAGTCCTGCGAGAAGGAGCAGCAGGAGCGCTGGTTGAACCGACGCAAGCGCCTGGCGACGCGCAAGTACGGGCCCCTGAGGGAGGGGGTGGCGCCGCCCCGCACACCCACCACGCCGTCGCCTGCGCCGCCCCTGACACCGCACATCACTACAAGTGCCTATGCAACGCAACAGGTCTGTCCAAACTTCTTCTTTAAAAAAACTCGCAGCTCAGGTCAAGGGGTTTGATACGCTAGACTCGCCGCCACCTTGATTCGGGCTCCCACTAGAATGTGGTCTTTTACACTTTGTTCTTACTGTAACTCCATGCGAATGCGGGTGCACTTTATAAAAACTACCCTCCTCATTCCCACTTTTTTGACAATAATCTTTGTGTTGACGTGCATTTATAATTTATTTAATGGTAGAACGGTGGGTAGCATATTTTTCAATGTAGCCACAAATGTGGCGAATGATAACTGAAATTCGCCACACCATGTAAAAATTTGGTCGACCTTAGAGGTCTTGGGGCAAAGTGCTCGCGTCTCGGTACCGGATGTTCTTGGGTTCAAACCCAGCCGAGGTCGACGGATTTTTCTTGAGCTTTAAAAATCCGTATCACAACTTCCTTCGAAGGAGAAATAAAGCCGTCGCTCCCATGTAGATTGTGGCATATAAAATAACCCTGGAAGGTATGTGAGAACACCTTTCCCGCAAAATGTGTAGGCTCTTTCTCGCTCGCTCGTAGAAATTCTGGGGTGGGGGGCTGATAACCCGCTCCACCAAATTAACCTCTCACAGAAACTGCAACAAGGAATATCCGGGAGTAGCGAAGCTTTGTATGCACCGATCCACATAGGAATTAGGGGGATTAATAAAAAAATTGTAAAAAATTAAAAATTAGGTTACTTACTCGATTGGACATTTAAAATAACACACACTCTTTGAACAGGTATATTAAAAACCTGTACACTTTTACTACTCATTTATAACGGCCTCAAATAAAAATGATGAAAATGGTTCAGATGTGATGATGATGATGATGATGATGATAGTAATAATAATAGTAATAATATAGTGCATCAGGACTACATAATTCGTAGCCCACTAGTGGAAAGATCAGCCAGTACTAATGTACAGTTGTCCATGGGACGCCCGAATGTACTAATCGTACATCCTTTCAGTAGTGGCTCTTTCCATGTCCGATGAGATGAGCTGATGGTGATAGTGAGTATGAGGGTGTGGAACCAGTGGAAACACTTAAACCCAACTTCATACTAATCAACCAAACCCTGGTGTCCTTTGGGGAAACTATATTTTCGGGAAAAAATACCAAAGGTACCAGCCGGGAATCGAACCCGGGACCACTAGGTCAGAATCCAGTGGCGCTGACCACTACACCATGAGGCGTCTCCTCCCAATCAACTGGACCGCCGATGGTAGGAAGATCAGTGGTTTGAACCCGGACCGGTTGAAACTGAGGGTGGTTCTTACTAAATGGTTTTACACTCGCCCTTCACGCAATGCTGGTACGCCTCCTCTAAAATTAAACTTTACTTGTCACTAACACATTAGTAATAGTATTGGCACATATGCGTACAGCCCGAACGGTTATAATAGACACGGTGCTAAAAAAAAAAGAGAGAGAGATTCGAAATAAGTCCTGTGTGTAACTAAACACATTCTCACTTATTGTCACTAAAGTTAAAATTGCTGTATATTCTTGCACGCGATGAACCTAAACGGTTATATTAATAAAACCTTATTCAAACAGTGATTACTTTTGAAGTGATATCATGACGTATGTGGGGCGTTTTATTTCTTGTCTTCCTGCCAGATTCAATCGGTTTCCAAGATGGCGGTTGGCGTGTCTAGACTGTCCTAGACACCCCACGCACGGAGATGTTTTCTGAACCACCCACTCACCCTTCACACACTTAAATCTGAAATTTTCAAGTCCAATTCATCTCAACTCCACTATTTTCGATCCAACCTTTTTTTTATAGTTGATTTATAGGTATTTGTTGATTTTTATATTTATTTATTTTGCATCCTCCTTTCCTTCTTTTCCTTGATTTAGGTTTTATTTTTATATTTTTCTTCTCCGAGCTTTGCCTTTCATATATACTTAATTGCATGGCGTTGATTTCTTCCATATAATATAATTATATAATTAAGATTTAACAAAAAAAAATTAATTATTTACTAGACAGAGCAAATACATTTTATTTATTATTAAATTAGAATTAAATGTTCTCTCTCAAAGGTGAATAAAGTAAATAATTTGTATGGTAATCCAGAGTTTCATGTTCACAATTAAAATACTTTTTGCCTCCACTGATGGACACGTTGTCGTAGACGTTAAACTCGCGATATACTTGTATTATCCGGTGATAGAGAGGTCGAGGCTCGACTTCACATCCCAGCGTGATTTATCACTGTGGTTTCACCATTCCCTCTCCTTGCTAATGTGTGTGCACTTCTTCTAAAACTACCCTCCTATGCATTCCCTAGACGAGGATTAATTTTAAAAATGGGTAAGAGGGGAAATCACCCCTGAACGGGATTTGTGTTACGGAACCAAGCGTCAGGAGCGCTAACTACTATCCAAATGCCTGATTGTTAAAAGGCGAGGATTCGGGGAGAGTATTTCTTATTTGTAAAAAATAAACCTGGTAAAAATAGCAATCAACTTGAAATTTTGAAATACTTCATGTCTAGAGAACATGTAATATAATAGCTACCGTAATTACCTACAGGCGATACGATTAACCTTGATGATTTGGTAGGCCGGAGTTCGATATTCGATGGATACACATCGGGAAATTCCCACGATTTTAACTTTTTAATCTCCTACATTCCACTACCAGTTCATTCCTTTGAAAACAATTTTTTTTAATCCTTTCAAATTAGATTGAATATAGATTTATTTTCTTACTAAATGACATTTGTACACCTTTTACAATGTACAAACATATTTTTTGGTCAAAATTGATAACATTTTACTATACTATACATGTTATTTTATAAGTATTAATACTATTTATCAAAAGCGACAGCTGCAGATCACGTGACTTGACGTATGATTACATGAAAGTATTCAAGAAGCCTTTCTAGCTGTCCTATTTTAAAACAATTTTGTTAGCTGTAGGTCATGACTGACAATAGAGGTAATTAAAAAAATAATCCCTTCATAAAATGAATTTTTGTAACCTAATGAGAAATCATCGATAAATGATTTCTGGTCGGGTATCAATTTTAAATCTGACCTGTAAAAATCACACTTTTGTTGTTTGTTGTTGCTGCTGCAGTCCCGGGAGTCGCGACCCGACGTACTCCCTTCGGCCCAAGGGCGGGACTCGACTGAAGCGCCCAGCACCCCACGCTGGAGTGAGCCTCCGGTGCGGCGGAAAGAGTCCGTCGCCAAGATGACCTTCGGAGGACTGGCGTTTGTCGTGGCGGTAAGTTGACACTAGCATTATCTATCCGTGGGGGAGAGAACTATCTCTGGTACGTTGATGATGGTCCCTTTTACACTAGCACTATCTATACGTGGGGGAGAGAACTATCTCTGGTACGTTGGTGACTGTCCCTTTTACACTAACACTATCTATACGTGGGGGAGAGAACTATCTCTGGTACGTTGGTGACTGTCCCTTTTACACTAACACTATCTATACGTGGGGGAGATAACTATCTCTGGTACGTTGGTGACTGTCCCTTTTACACTAACACTATCTATACGTGGGGGAGATAACTATCTCTGGTACGTTGGTGACTGTCCCTTTTACACTAGCACTATCTATACGTGGGGGAGAGAACTATCTCTGGTACGTTGGTGACTGTCCCTCTTACACTAGCACTATCTATCCGTGGGGGAGAGAACTATCTCTGGTATGGTGGTGACTCCTCTTAAGCAGCATATCTAAAAGGCGATATTTTCGTACTTAATTCAACTACTACACATTTTTAAAACTAAAGTAAAGCTATCAATTCAATTTAAAATAATTATTTCTATTCAATTCTAATCAAAAGTTCACATGAGTAAGCCTGAAGAGTACCCAGAATACATCAATTGACAATGGAATGAATGTAAAACCGTCCCTTTTGTTTTTTCTTGGTGTTGTTTATAAACCATTTCTTAAATCAAAGGGTAAAAAACATTATTTAGTTAATACAGACTCTTAATAGCTTTGTAACCTACATAAGTAGTGGTTGTAGGATCATTAATTTTACAAACTTAAATATTTAAAAATTAGACTCCCATTGTTTTAAAATATAGAAGCATTTTTGTTTATTTCAGTAGACTGTATTAGACTGAATAGTGACATAATCATAGATAATGTAGCTGGAATAGGCTATAGAATAAATTTACTAATTAATAGTTAATATTTTCATCCATTACTGTTTCCAGCCTATGGCCTAGGTCAGTTTTTTATTCAAGTCATATATTTTCCACTACCAACTGGCTGGGCCTGTCGTAGCTTCATATGTCTTATAGTCTAACCTAAGACTAGGACCAGCACAACATCCTGTCCCCGGCCGTTTATTAATCACTGAGAAAGGACAAACCCACATTTTACTAATGATAAATTTTTTGGGCATGCCAGGAATCGAACACCTGACCCCTATCTCAGTAGACAGACACACTAGCGACTGAGCTAAGGTGTCAGATAAACCTTACTAATAATATAAATATGAATACTTCAGCTTACACTGAAACATAGCTTCAGGGGTATTTATGAATGTATGTAAGGTTTGTCATATTTGTAGTCACAAGCCCTTTGAAACCTTCGAGTCCACCCCTGATTAAGGGTCGCAGGTTCAATTCCTGGTATGGCAGGAATTTTTTTTTATCATTGTTTGAAGTACATAGTGATGAGTTAACGGTCGGGATACTGGATGTTTTGCCTCTTCTAAAGTGTTGCTTTTTTTCTTCGCTCCGCGTCTTACTACCCGTCCGACTATACGCATTTAATCAACACTGCTGGACTAAGGATTATAAAGATAATAATTTTAAGTTTTGTGAAGAGAAAGAGTAAAAAAAAACACATTGTGTAGACCCGACCAGGATTTAAACCTCAATCTTCCCGTCATCGGTGGTCCATTCTACTGCAAGAGTGACGCCTTCGACCATTCGACCACCGAGACGGGTTAACCAAACTAGATGAGGGCGGCATTTAGTCCGCGATCCTTCCATTGCGAGTTGTTATAGAGTTGAGTAAGTTTGTAAACCTGCTTAGGTGGCCACATGGTCTAAGTCGCTGCTCTCGTAGTAGACTTGTCTGCCGTTGACGGGGCGATCGAGGTTCGAATCTCAATCGGATGTACTGAGGATGGTTTTTTCCAAAATGGTTTTCTGCTCTTTCTCCACGCAAATTCGGGTACACTTCTTATAAATGTAAACTCCCTAATCCCTAAATCCATAGCGTAATTAATTCATAAGCGTATAACCCGAACGGGTAGTAAGACGCAATGCTAAGAAGAAAGAAAAAGTAAGTTTTTAAGTCGTGTGTTGAAATAAGCAATAGGTTCAGAAAGTGCACTTTAAAATAGCCCTTATATTAAAAGAAAAAAGGGTGAGCTTAGGAAAGTTAGCCTCCCCCTCCCGGACCTGCCAGGGAGGGGAAAGAGGGGAAGCGTGCGTGTCTGGTGGCGTGCCTTTCAGGGGTGGCGTGACATATTAGCTACAAGGGAAACACATTAACACCGAACCCGGGTGAGCTCAAGCTGACCTACTGGCCTACCGTCCTACATACTTCGGACATTAGCGGTGGCGCTTCAAACACAAGTCGCGTTCCTCGTTTGTTATTTTGTTCTGTTTGGAAAGAACTAGAAGGGGGGGGGGGGGAGACACGTCCCCAACATTCATATATATTCGTGGATATATATAATATTAAATAATTACATAATTTACGTTAAATTGGTGAATGTATGGACGCTATTATGATGAGGTTCCCGGTGTAATAAAAATGTGGTTGAGGTTTTGTACAAAAAGAGATTTAGCTGTACGGTATATTTGCACAAAAACCCCCAAAATCTCTTTAAATGTCTCTGAGGTTTATTATACCTCAATTTGATTGAGAATGGACATATTCTCAGATAGAAACCGTTACTATATCTATTTTCACGTAGGCCTATTCATCCGTCAAGTCATGTAATATGCAGTTTTCACTTTTGATAGATCCTGTCAATACCTATAAAATAACAATAATAATACAATGGATTAAATAGCCAAGCTATTAAATTTGTTAACCACGGCTATAGCTGAATCCGAAAATCTTAATCTTTTTTAAAAATGATACTTGGGCACAGGAATAGAACCCGGGACCCCAGGCTTAATATGCCAATGCTCTAACGACTTCTTCACATCCATCACAGACTCTGCCTTATAATACAAGTGAAGAATGACCCTGGGCACGGGACGACTCCTGGACAAGATCCGGTGGTTATATCATTGGCTTACTCCCGGGTTCGATTCCCGTTTCCAGGTGTCATTTTTCGATTTACAGAATACACTAATAATAAAGTTAAATTATTTTTATCTTAGAGTTTATATTGAAAATAAGTTTCTTCTGTTCCTTCCTCCCAATCATTAAGAGCCAGATCTTACTGCCTCTCTCTCCCCCCCCCCCCCCGGTCCGGATAAGATATATTTTTGGGCCGGGAACGTAGAAAGAGCACAAGAGAGAGAATAAAAACCTCATATCAAAAGTACAGCAGGGGAAATAAACCACAACTGCATAATGTGGCAACATGGCAAACATGTATTGTAATCAACAGCCTAGATATGTACATCATCATCATCATCACCTGTTTTCAGCCTGTGACCGGGTCAGTTCAGTAAATTGCCCCCCCATCTTCCACTATTCTTCCTTCTTTAATTGCTTCCATTATTATCTTTTCACATGCACACTTTCTGCTATATTCACCTCCCATCTTTCTCTTGGTCTCCCTTGCAGTTTTTATCCAGTATACTCCATCTCAATCATTTTCTTTGGAATCCTATTCTTCTCCCTTCTCATTACATGTCTATACCATCTCAGTCTTGCTTCCTCTACTATATCACGTACTCGGTCGGGTGAACTGGGGGTGGTTTTTCCTAAATGGTTTTCCACTCTCCTTCCACGCAAATGCGGGTTCACTTCCTCTAAATTCAACCTTCCCAATTCCTAATCCATTAGAGTAATTAGTACTTAAGCATATAACCCGAACGGGTAGTAAGACGCGGTGCTAAATAAAAATAAAATAAATATATCACGTACTCCCTGTACCTCCACTCTTTCCCAGATAACTTTATTCCTAATCTTGTTTCTCCTCGTGACAGCTGACATGATACACACTTCATTCCTGTGGCCTCCATTCTCCTAGTCTCTCTTACATTCAATGTCCACGTTTCTGCTGCATGTGTGATAATAGATACAAAAAAAAACTCCCTTTACAATACTTCCTTACACTTCAAGGATACTTCTTACTCCTTACAACAATTACAATAAAATAATAAAACTACAGGGATAGGTTAGGTTAGGTTAGGTTGGGTTGGGTTGGGTGTTACCAAATGGGTCCCAAAGACTACAAACAATGGTGCACTTTTTATGCACAATCTACCTTCTGCCTGCTTCCTTTAATCATACTCCAAAGTAAGTCACAGCAATTGATCTGTGCTCTTTCAGTACGTAGCCTTTCTGGCACGCCACTGGAACAGACACGTCTCTTTCTCTCCAGACATATCTTGTCCCGTTCTTCCCCGAACAGACGGCGATAGACGCGACCACTACAATTAGTGACTCGGCTCTAGACTGGCCCTGCGCGACTCAATTAGTCGAGGGTTGACAACCATTCATTGATCCCTGTCATTGTGGACACGCGCGGGTGTTAGGCGGGAGAAGGGGGAGAGTCTTACCATTAATCACGGACAACCGACGTATAATGGTTTGGGGGGAGGCATTAGGTTCGAATCCGGCCGGTTGTAATAGTGGTGTTGTTTGTTTTAGCACGGACAGTTTTTCCCCATTTTCTTTAGACGCTAATGCGGGTACATTTCTATTCAAATTAACAAGCTAGTAACCCTTGTGTTAGTAGTAATATTAAAATAAAAGACTACATAAAATATAATCCAAACCACTCCCCCCCCCCCCAGCACACACACACACACCCATCCACACACACACAAATTGATAGGCGTGTTCTTTAAGATAACGACTTAGCGCTAGTTTTCCTTAGGCTATATATCGTTGTGGTTTCCCCATTCTCTTTCCACACAAATGTAGGTGCACTTGCTCTAATTACGTTCCTCTCTCCTAACTCCCCTAAACAATAGCCCTTGTGACCAACAAATTAGACGTCAAGATCAGTTTTACGATGATGGAGTTCAAATCTAGGCCATTCATATACTGAGGTTTTTTTATTTTTTACTAAATGGTTTCCCACTCTTTTTCACACACACGCTGGTATATTTTTTATAAACTTTACCTTTCATCTTTTTATCATATCAGTGTAATGCAAGATATAATGGTATGTTTGCTGAACATACAAATTACAAAAAAAAATTGTTCTTCCCCTGCTAGTCAAACTTATGGCCCATGTTTGTTCCTTTTGTTAACTCTTAAGTCGTGTGTTAAAACACTAACTATTTCTAGTGTTATTCTAACAAATGTTCACTAGTTAATTTTGTGACTAGCTTTGAGGTAAATATGTACTTTAGTGCGTTGTTCGGCGGAGCTCTAAGCCCCTGCTTGTTCCTAGTCTTCAACACGGGGACGTACTTAAGGTTGCCTATCCGCGCTACCTCACGGCGTTTGCTAGGAAAATAAATCTCGGATACTGTTTAGTGCAGTGGCTTCCAACCTGGGGGTCGCGACATGTTTCGGATGCGCTCACAATGCTGGTTGAGGTTATAGCTTTACGTTTACTTTTTAAAGTGATTATAATGACTATAGGAAGGTGCGAAATTTAAATAAAAGTGTAAGCGGATGAAAACTGTTTAGGTTCTTTTTTGTTACTCAACTCTGACAGTTGCTCTCTGACCAGCGATAATTGGTTGTTCCCGATAATATATTGAGTTGCATTGGTCTGGGCGAAATGGAACGTTGGTATTAAGTTGGCTGCTTGTCTGTGATACAATTCTTCGCCACTTTTTATTTTATGTTTTACTTAGCGGTTGAAAATAGCACTAATAAAAATAGCAAAATAATCGAATAAGTTAATAAAAAATAGAGAAAATATTGTTAACTATATTTAGATTCACTTGCTTTAAAGCGTAGTTTGATATGTTAAATACATCGATATACTTTTCGATAAATCGGACACCAAAACACTGATATTAATACATCGATTTTTTTTTAATGAATCTATACACTTTCTTTATTGACGTATCTTTGCCATCCCTAGCTACCACCAGTAGATGGGGTAGGTTGTAAATCCCACTCAATCTCTGATGTTTTGTTGTTTTTGAGATACTGACAGGAGAAATGTTGGTGGTGTTTGTTCCAGACCCTGACCAGGCACAGGCCCAGGCCGGCCCCCCGCAGTCGCCAGTGGCTCAGGAGCTACGCCCCCTCCACGCTGCCCCACACGCCCAGTCTACTCTCCGTAGCCGCTGACGAGTCTGCTTCGCCCACCTTCGGGGATGACGAGGTGATATATATATATATATATATATATATATATATATATATATATATATATATATATATATATATACGCATACACGCAGTCCAAGGCGTCAGGCTCCTGGAAAAAATTAAGAAGGTTTTCGAACAGTTGAAATAATATGGCGGACGTAAATTGTAACAACCCCATGTGTTAATCAGACGTCTAAGTTAGATTCACACGAAATTTCAGCACTATCGGTGAAGTAGATTTTGTGTGAAAGAATAACAGCCACCAACTCGTTTTTATATACGTACTTACAGAAGTACCCAGCGCTGCCCCAGGTAACCATGCAATGCATTGCGTAGCTACCAAGGGTAACACTTTTCTTTGCTTCTAATAGAGAGAAAAAATCTCTTCATTTTATTTCTTCTGACCCATTTTAAAATAATAATAATAATAATACCTATCACCGTGTCTTACTACCCATTCGGGCTATACACTCTGTTTTTAATAAATTTAAAGAAATACCTAGTTAAAAATTTTAAATTTCAACTTCGAGATGTACATTTTTGCATACAGGGGCTACTAATTTTAAAATTTTAGCCCTCTGCGTGCGGTAAATATCACACATTGCTCATGACAGACAGACAATTCTTCATTCAATTGATATACATAGATAGAAGTTTGAAGAAGGTAATTCTAGCATTGAAGGAATCAAATTTTTTTTTAAAACTAACTTTATCATCAGAAAATAAGTTCTCTAATAATTTTTAAAATGTTTTTCAACTTATCCTTCTAAAAGGCTGGTACGCCAGGAAATTTAATAAAGCCAACCCTAAATTAATTTTTTCCAACTTTTATTCTTGAAAATTTATTAACATCAAGAGCACTTGTACTTTATACAGGATTTAAAACTAAAAAATTCTTGAAAACATTTTTTAAACTTTTTTAATTAAATTTCCCTTATTTAGCCTAACCTACCAAAGTAATAACAATTACTACAGGAGATATATTTCTTTTTACAGGTGCAAAGAATAAAAGTATATAATATACATTGAGTTTGTCAAGAATTAATATCTAAAATACATTTTTTCCTAATAGAATTATAATATATGTAGGATTTTAGTAAGAAAAAGGCCTTTAAGACATTCCTTTATTCGAAAATCATTGTATTCATACATACATACATACATACACTCAAGTTTTCTTATGAATTGATATATATAACATCTAGAAAAAGTTGTTAGATCTTCTTTAACATATTTATACTTGGAAAGCAAGGTAGGAAGAACGGCGGAAGGATGAAGTCATTTTGTAATAAACTGATCTGTTTGACACCCTAGCTCAGCTGATAGCGTGACTGCCTACTTAGCCAAGGGTCCCGGGCTCGATTCCGGCATGGCCGGAAATTTATCATTGATGAACATATGTGTTAACCTTTCACATTGATAAATTAACAGCAGGGGACTGGATGTTGTGCCTGTCCTAGTCTTAAGTTAGATTATAGAGCAGGTGAAGTTACGACAGGCCTAGAAAGCCGGTAGTGGAAAATATATGGCTTGAATAAAAAAACTGACAAAGGCCAAAGGCTGGAAATAGTAATGGATGTAAAACTAAACTGACCTGGTCATAGGCTGGAAACAGTTCATAATGATGATGATTTTTTTTTTTTTAGCAAAATTCATGTTGTAGCTGATTTTAAGACTTCAACTAGTGAATAGTCTAGACATTGAGGAAAAATACAAAAATATAATAGACTACTAATAGTTTAGTGTTTTCGGGGTGAGAGGTTGGGTGCTTAGCTCCAAACCTCCATAACCTTAAAACAGGATTTATGCTAATGGTACCTACAGCACATTTACTTTTAGGCCTCAGATTTTGGCTTTAATGGTTTTACTCTAGTGCCAACGTCTTTTAGATCATTTCCCAAATATATATATATATATATATATTTGGGAAATGATCTAAAAGACGTTGGCATATATATATATATAATTTAAACTTAGAAATTAAACCTTGAAATTTGAAATGTGCTATAAAATGTACGAAAAGCCACTTTAGGTTCTTTATTTTTCCAAAAGATGGTGCTGAGCACAATACAAAAAACAGCACAATACCTTTGGCTCAACAAAAACACAAAGAGTGACTTAAACACACAAGAATCGGCACAGAATAAAAAACCCGGTACAATAAAAAGTCTTCGTTTTGAGGCCGTATAAAGGGAAGATGTACAATAGAGTTTCCTTTCACGGGAATATGTTGACCACTCTTACTGATTGGCTCATCTAAAACAAACCTTGGTCTGAAGGATTTGGGCAAAGAAAAGGATCCTTCAAAGGGCTGACGATGGGCCACCTTTCTGTCCGATGGGAACACATCTCCACTATATCGACTGTCTAAGAATTGTTGTGTTTAACCTGCTTTGTGTTTACTTTACTTAAAGTGCTACATTGATCTTTAAGTAAACAGGTCAGTGATTTCCAACATTTAGCCGGGCTTGACTACATTTTTTTTGTCTTGAGACCATCGCAACTCCTTGATAACCTACAAGCGTTCATATCCTAGCTTTTAGATTATTTTTACTGAATCCTACTACTCGTCCAGATTACCTTAATTTAATTACACTTGTGGGGTAGGTAGAATTTAGAGTAAATGTACCTACATTTGCTTGGATGTAGAAAGGGGGAACCATTTAGGAAAAATCCACCCCCAATAGCCTCGGTAAGAATTAGAATCCTGACCTCATCACTGATAAACCAAATGCTTGACGTTAAGCCCATGTGCTTAGTTTAATTAATATAAATTGTTTGTATAGTAACTATATGAATGATACTTAAGTTGTCTCAAAATATAATCAACGATCCCAGTAGGCGTTTTGTAAGTTATTCTAGTAACGCCACTACCTGAACACAAGATTATTCCAGTGAACTAAGTCAGAGAGCAACTGTCGAGTTGAGTAACCAAAAAGAACCTAAACATTAACTTAATAGCTTTCATCATTTTAACCGACTTACATTTCTATTAGAATTTAGCACCTTCCTATAATCATTATAATCACCTTCAAAAGTAAACTTAAAGTTCAAACCTAAACAAACATTGAGATCCCACCCAAAACATGCAGCGGCCACTGAAACCACTGAAATAGATCGACATTGTTTGAGTCTTGGGTGGGATAGAAGAGAATACGAGTCTTTTTACACTTATTATAGAAAAAACATATTTTTGGTTGAAACCATTAAAATGTTGCTTCATTAGATAACGTATAGTTTAATCTTCTATGGAGAGTGATCCCAACCGTTATTTTATATTTGTCACGGATATAATACTATCTCCTCCTTACAGTGTGTTGGCACAAAAGTGAACACCAACATTATAAACATAAATACAAACTTAGATCTGAGTACGATAAAGGAAATAGACAGGAAAGTCTTATTAAGAAAGCACGCCTGGATGACAAGGAAGGACCAATAAATGGAGAGCTAAGTTATCAAAGATGAAATCCAATAACATTCTAGTGAGATTTATTGTCACATCTCTCCAATGAAGAAATACAAAGTGACTGACAATCATCATCATTAACAACTGTTTCCAGCCTGTGGCCAGGTCAGTTTAGTAAAATGCCTCCATTTTCCTCTATCCTTCCACCATCCTTCCTCCTTTAATTTCTTCCATTCTTCTCCTCTAGTTCAAACACTCGCTATTACCAGCACTTCCCATCTCTTTCTGACAGTGCTGAAGGTTAACTATATTTGTCTTAATAGATATCAAAATAGGCACAAACTTTCAAAAAATGTTGAAATACATGATCATGTTATTTTGAACTTTCAATAAACTTTATGTTTATTTATTTATAGCTAGCTATGTTGTTGCCAATATCTGTCTTTGTGTCTATGACTTAAGGGCATGTTTTAAGCATTTGAACTTTATTTTCACGTTTGATTTGATTAACAATTAATTTGAAACTGATTTCAAATGCTGAAAACCTATAGTAGTCTAAGATAATATGCTTTTAGTAAAGATAAGTGACCTGGCAGTCTAGGGTTAAGGTGTCGGACTTCTGTGTGGGGTCCGGGGTTCAATCCTCGGTTCCGGCACAGATTTATCTGATTGCCAAACCCTTCCTTCACCTCTGACAAGAGACTGTATTAATCACAACTTGTGAATGTGGGAATGCCAGGCCTCCACCGTGGTTCGGATTCCAAATTAAACTGTAGGTCCTCCATTTCATCTCACAATCACCCTACCATTACACATTAGCGTAAGTGTGTACAACCCGAACGGGTTGTAAGACGCGGTACATAATAATAATAATGTTAGTAAAGGGGTGATTAATATTTTGTGAATGTATTTTAATAATGGAACTGTTTTGTGTTCAGTTTTGTAGTATTTTATAGTTATCACTATTCCAAACACTTGTGTGTGTAGTCATTTGGTGGTAAAATTACCTGTAATGTAAGAGATAAAAAAAGAGTAAATTAATTAGAAATGAAATATATATATATATATAATATATATTTTTTTTTAAATCAGACAATATTAAAAAAACCGAGAGGGATGTATGGGGTAGGAGGGGTAAAGGCACACCCATCCTGTGACATCTGATGGGGATATTGAACCCCAGTTGACCCAGGTCAGAGTCGTAAGCACAATAACCATGTCTTGTTTGCTCTGCGCGCAGGTGTTCTTCGACAAGCCCATCCAGCCTGCGGCCCTGACCATGCCGCTCCAGCAACAGCCTCCTGGGGACTTTGCGGGGCCCTCGACTGAACCAGCGGGAGGGGAGGGGGGGTTCGCCATGAGCAGGGACCAACTGGACCACCCCTTACAACTTCGAGACCAGTACACCACCAGGGAGAGGTGAGTGGGATGAGGGCTCTCGAGCTGGAAGAGACAATTTACTTGTACAGGCCCCTCGAGCCTTGGTAACAACCCACCAGTTAATCCTACCTTTTTGGTAAATTTTCTCTAATTTTTATATGGATTTTATAATATCTTTTATTAACTGTGATCACCTTCAAAACACACCTGGAGAACTATCTGGCGGATATTAAAATGAAACCTTTGAATGGAAGACTTTTGCATAAAAGGAAAAGCCAGCTGAATAACTAAGCACAATGATTTGATCACATGTTTTATCCCTCTTCCCTTCTTCTGAAGTATTGGGTTGCATAATGACTGCATCTATTTCCCCATAAAGCACAAGTCATCCCTTATAAACACCAATAGTATAGTATGTCTGATCTGTCAAGCCTGCAAAGAGATCACTAAATAAGTTGTATGATGTGTTAAACCTCCAAGGAGATCACCAAATAACTTGTCTGATGTATTCGGCCTCCAAGGAGATCACTAAATAACTTGTCTGATGTGTTAAACCTCCAAGGAGATCACTAAATAGCGTGTCTGATGTATTGGGCCTCCAAGGAGATCACTAAATAACTTGTATGATGTGTTAAACCTCCAAGGAGATCACTAAATAGCTTGGCTGATGTGTTGGGCCTCCAAGGAGATCAATAAATAACTTGTATGATGTGTTAAATCCTCCGAGGAGGTCACCAAATGACTTGTTTGTTGTATTGGGCCTCCAAGGAGATCAATAAACAACTTGTCTGATGTGTTAAACCTCCAAGGAGATCACTAAATAGCTTATCTGATGTGTTGGGCCTCCAAGGAGATCAATAAATAACTTGTATGACAAGGATATCACCAAATAGCTTGTCTGATGTGTTAAACCTCCAAGGATATCACTAAATAGCTTGTCTGATGTGTTAAACCTCCAAGGAGATCACTAAATAGCTTGTCTGATGTGTTGGGCCTTCAAGGAGATCACTAAATAACTTGTCTGGTATCTTAGGCCTCCAAGCTGGCGTAGAACTCCGGAACGAATGGAAACTGCCAGCGAGTCCGGTCCGGAAGTCGGCTGCTCCCGGATCTGGAGCCGTGTCCTAGACAGGGTTTTTGACAACTCAGACAGAAGAACTTATGGCATGGGCGTCATGGGCCGCTTCTTTGGGTGAGTTGTATAATATTGCTCCTCTTAAAAAAATGAATGAATCATTATATTGATTCATCATTATTCGCCTACACATAATTTGTTAGAGTTTAATTAAATGGAAATGTTAGTGGGTTTTTTTTTCATATGTTTTCTAGTGCACTTAATTGGTTTTAATTTGTTGATTTTCAACTCTGGATATCAGCAACTTAAATTAAATAGCAAATATGTAAAAAAAAAAAAATAGTGCAGATTTTAAGGTATTGCGACATCATTCCCAGGAAAACACAATATGAAGAGAGAGAAAAATAAAAATTAATGCACACAGTTGGGATTGAACCCCAACCTCCATAGCAAAGTCCGCAAGACTATCCATTAAATAAATGTCACTTAAAGCTACAAGCATAAAATAACTATACAGCAAATATATATTAAATTCATATTGGGATGTATTTAAGAAATCATACATTCTCAATGGGTAGAAGGGGTGTAGTTAGGTTAAAAGCTTCTTTTTTTTATTAGAGGGAGAGAGGAAAAGGGTGCTTACAATAAATAGCATTATCCTAAAACTAGGTTATTATTTTGTTATTGAAAACATATTATTCTTGTGACATACACATATTATAACATTTGGACATTCTATAAATTCTTGAAATTTTTAATTTAGTTTAGTTGGCAATGCACCATCAATTGATTGTTACAAGATTGTTCATTTGTCGATAAAAGAGTGACATATCTTACGACCTTGGTATTCGATTTAAACACCTGTTTTTCTACAAAACCAACGATAATACTTGACTCGTTTTTAAATATATTAAACCTAGTAGAATATTCCTAACCTTACCCTTCTTTGGAAGGGGTGAAATTGAAATTGAGAAAGCTACATTCCCAAAGTCGTGAACAGACATAATGTTTGTGGGGGCCGAGATAATATTTTCAACAAACTCGCATGGCAAGTATGAAGACAGTACGGTGAGACTGCTGGTGCACTTTTACAGCTTTCATTGGCAATTGGCTGAAAGAAAAAGAGTCTGTATTGTTTTTTTCCTTAGTACGCTTTTTAACTTAAAACACACCATACATTCTTGCTAGTCTGGGTGTGTGTGAAGGGGACATTTAAATGTGAAGTGAAATCAAAGTGAAGTGTGAAACATATTAAGAAAAATTGAAGCTTAAGTCACAGATAAAGTTTTTGTTTTCAATAATAATAGGTTTTTAAAAATTATTCATTAAGTGCACATAGATATAAAGAAATGTTTAGATAAAAAACATAGACCATTCTGTTTCAAATAGATACAAAAAAATGTATTCCTTCAAATTTTTTCGAAGATGCGGTTATTGTGGGTGTCGTCCAAACAAAGCTTTACACACCCTTAATCGCTACCATAGTTCAAATATGAGGATTACTATTGTATTTTGAGAAAATCTTATATAAACAATCAGGGGGGCCCGGGCCTTTCCGGCCCCCTTTGAATTCACACCTATATCCTCTCCTCTAAAAAGACTTAGTGATGCCATTGTAACCTATAGCGGTGACAATCTGGTTCCTTTCCCTCCCACCGCAGGCGTTCGATCAAACGCCGAGTGGCGGCCCGCGAGGACATCCAGGAGCAACTGGAAGACATCGAGGACCACCGTCCGTTCTTCACGTACTGGGTGACGACGGTCCAGGTGCTGATACTCATCATATCACTGGTATGCTACGGGCTGGGCCCGATTGGCATCGACCTCAACCCCAGGTCGGGTCAGGTGCTGGTCACCAGCCTGTCCTTGCAGCAAGTGGACTACAAGGAACCTGCCAACTTCTGGATAGGGCCCAGGGCGGTTAGTCACCTCATTCATAGTTAGCTCAACCTTCACACAAATGGACACATCTGACAGCCAGAAAAAATTATTAGATCTACTTTCACATATACGTCAAGTCATGTGATTTACAATGGTCACTTTTGATAAATGAATAATTAATTGGTGAGTGATTTATAAAAACTACATGTATAGGTACGGTATGAGTATTTATAAACATGGTGTGATCTACAAGATTTAAATCCCCCACAAAGTACTCTGGGCTCCTACCTCAATTATTAGTCCACACCATCTTAGCCTTGCTTCCTCTACTATCTTATGTACTCCAACATCCTCATTACCTGTCCATACCATCTCAGCCTTGCTTCCTCTACTATCTCATGTACTCCAACATCCTCATTACATGCCCATAACATCTCAGCCTTGCTTCCTCTACTATCTCATGTACTCCAACATCCTCATTACATGACCATACCATCACATCCTTGCTTCCTCTACTATCTTATGTACTCCAACATCCTCATTACATGTCCATACTATCTCAACCTTGCTTCCTCTACTATCTCATGTACTCCAACATCCTCACTACATGACCATAACCATCTCACCCTTGCTTCCTCTAACTATCTCATGTACTCCAACATACCTCATTACATGCCCATACCATCTCAGTCTTTCTTCCTCTACTATCTCATGTACTCCCTGTACACCCACTCTTTCCTGGACATTTTCATTTCTTATCTTGTTTCTTTTGTGACAGTTATTTTCTCCTCAAAAATGTATTTCCCATGACCCCCCTTTTGTACCAAAAAAAACCCTTTACAATAGTAATTATATATATATATATATTTTTTTTTTCTCCACTTATTGTGCTTTGTTTGTTGCAGGCGGACCTGATACATCTCGGGGCCAAGTTTGCGCCATGCATGCGAAAAGATGCGAAGATATCAAGGAGATCGAGAAGGGGAGGGAAAAAGAGCGTGAGACGGCATGTTGTATCCGTAACGACGATTCGGGCTGTGTTCAGTCCTCCCAGGCCGACTGTTCAGTAAGTTGGAGCAATTTTGTTTGCCTCCGCCCCTTCTACCCTGTCTTTTTTTTTTTTTTTTTTTTTGTGACAAACCCATTTTGACTGTTTTGCATCAAAATTCAGGGAATACACCCTCCTAGCACCCATTTTCTCCCTTTCTCAATTAAATACACTGCCATATTACGAATACCCCTTAACTATTTTGTCTCTATGACATTTTACTAAAAAAATACCCACTTGATGTTGTGTTTTGTTTTATCACAATATATTATTTGGTTAGATACAGGAGAAATAGCCAGCACACTTATCTGAATAATGCCGGATTAGAAATTACTGTTGATATAAAACACATTTTAAAAACAAATTTTTACAGATTTATTGCTTAAGTATGCCTGTGGTAGGGAAAGCCTGTTTCTAAAATGTGTTTTGTGTATCAAATTCTACTCCAGTGTCACTCTGGCAATAGTTCTTGCTACCCCTCAAACGTTTAACCTTAGCTCAGTGCTCTATTTCAAGTTAACTTATGTAATAAAATTCCCTACTTTGTGATTCGTCATTTGTTCTCTAATCCCCTCTAGGGAAGGATATTAAAGGTTACTTCAAGTTTAAAGAATACAATTCATTATGTTGTTGTTTTTAAATACAATTACTCATTTTATTACATTGTACACGTTTAATAAAGGATTACTTTCATGAGAATGCCACTCTTCTTGACTCTCCAGATTTTTTACAAATTGCTCAGGCCTATTAGGATCAGGATGATTGAAGTTGTGGCGTATACTTTTTTTTTATAGAGATTTAATTATATACTAAGAAACAATAGTACTCTTATTCTATTCATCATTAGAGCTATATCATTTTTTAACTCTTTAATATTTGCAAACTACAATCCACTAAAATCAAGATCAATCATAAATACCTAATATAAGTTCATGAGCCAGAAACAAATTATAAGATCCCTTCCGTCATCACTTCGGTAGCAATAATTGGATACATTTGAAAGTGTTCATTCTAAAGTATAATTATTAAAAATCACAATGGTTCTTTACGTTGTGGGCCTGTTTGTATCTTTTTTTAGACTGATCTCATAATTTGTTGATATTCTGCTTTCTAAAATAATAACTCAAAAAATGTTGCTTCATATTTTTTCTGTTTCCGAGTTTTTACACTTAACAGTTTCATAAATAAAGCGTAGTTAAATAGTTGACTTAATTATATTTCAAATCAGTATGATTAAGCATGTATTAAAATAAATTGGCTAAAACTGCAAAAATTAAAAATCAATACAATAACGACAAATGTAAATGCTTCTATCTTTGGTTGCAAATGCTTATCACCAGCTGATAAAAGCTATCAGTAGTTTATTTTGCCATTAAAAAAAATTTAAACATAAATAATACATATCTTAACGAAGGTGTCCTCCCTAAGCCATGTAGCACTTTTTTCTTACATTTTTTTTTTACCATACCTTCTCCCCCACATGTAACACCAAGTAGACCTTTAGCCTGACCCCTCCACTCCAACGTGTGTTACATAACTTTTCCACACCAAGAGTGAATATCATTATTTGATAGGAAAGCTACTGCGACACTAAAAGAGAGACTCAGATTTAATACTACTCAGAATCTTTAGTTATCTATAAGTATGTTTACTAACGGTGAAAACATGAACAAAGATATTATTTTTTTTCGATATTAGAACTAAAGTGTAAAATTGTAACAATTATATTTTACACATCCTTTTTGATCAATTAATAAATAAAGATAATCAGATCAAATCAAATGTAATAATATTCCAAATGTATTTAATCTACACTCTATTTCCAGTAAATACCTCTGTGGTGCAACATCCATCTTGCTCTCTCTATCGACCACCCAGGTAAAAATCTTTTTGAAGGACAAGTGGGAGGGACGATTGCATCACGTTACTCAAATGTTCCGGAAGCAAAGTCTTTGTAAACAACCCTGTTGAAAAACGGAGAGAGAGGACACTCGTGAAATAGTCCTCAAGCAATCAGGACCTGCATTCAGCAAGAGAAAACATATTATCTTATTAGTAACTGGACAGTAACTATTCTGGCCGGTCACTAGATTAGACCAATCTTGATCTATTCACATTTTAAACTCCCAGTTGCCTAAGAAGTGAAATAACAGTGTATGTGATATCAGCTGGCATATTCACCCTGTTCAGTAAGCAATCAGGCTGAATAAATAATTCATTCAATTTACAAAGGGGATTTGTAACTCTGTCATTATAAAATGTAGCACCCTTTGCAAACTATGAAGTCTGGACCATAACATTACAAATATGGCTACCAGCGTGTAGGCTCGAGAGAACATTACAAGATCTGTGCTATGTAACACTGTTATTCTTCCCCCCCCCGCCACCCATTAACACCTTGTAGACATTAGAGCCCCCCCCCACTCCTCTCACCTCCCCTCTTCTAAAGTGTTACCACATGGTTTATGGTTATTCTCTAATATGTTGTGTACGGACATTTCTTGAAAATAAGACTTTTTTTTTTACAATAGCATTGACAATAATTTAAAGTATGTTATCATGATAAATGCATCTAAGAAATATTAAACACTAAATAACCTATTTATACTACACCTAAACTTTCCAATTTAACTTTTTAAGAGGGGACATTATAGATTGGAAGTTGAGGAGTGTAATTTTTAAAATTATGTTTTGTTAAAAGAGTTGGCATTAATAAACAAGGTTACCAACAATTTTTTTTATTATTTTTTTTTGCAGGGTGTAAAAATAACTTTTCTCTTTCTAAGGGTGTCCTATCTTAATCTGTTTTGTTTACTTAGTGAGAGTTATGCAAGCTGGGTTACCTTTTTGGTTTAAAAATACTAAAATCAAAAGTAACTGCCGTTTAGGAATTAACATAGACTTGATACATATTAAATATTCATCATTAATAACCTTGTGCTTGGTTTACCAGAAAAAAAAAAAAAAAAAATGTTAAATGCATAATAAGATGCTTTAATAAAACTATGGTTATCTGAGTAAAAAATTAAAAAGAGTATTTTAAAGCAGAGATATTTCGGAAAGGGGAAATATTCGAGACAAATGTTAAACTTTTTTAATGTGGCTGTTGGCAATCTGATCTTCAAATGTTTATTTTTTTATGGGTACCTGTTATCGACATTGCCTTGGCAATTTAACTAGTTGAGGTTTCATAATTTCAAGACATTTCGTCTGGAAAGAAAATGGGAAACCACAGTAGAAAATAAAAACTCCTCATTTGACTTGACCGATTAGTTAAACCTTTAACCTCCAAGATCACAGTTAAGCGCGCTAGCCATGCTTAGCTAATGTTGGTATCTGGTTTAAAGGGCCAGTTTGACATAGAACAGGAGGAGACAGTTTACTGGTAATCTTGCCAAGCCAGGTTTTCCCTGGCAACATCCCAAGAGTCGCATTGGTTGACACTAAGTTAACTTTTTTAAATTTTGGAAAAATGACACCTGCACATGGGAATTGATCTAATTCTGTTTCTAATTATGAACTATGTACGCAACTAGATAGCTCATTGGCGCGCTCATATAAGGGTCCCTGGTTCATTTCCCATGACCAAGTGTCATTTTCAAAATCTATGAATGTGATGATTGGTGTGGCTATATTCGTAACTAAATATCTTTTAACATTTTAAGCTTCTCTTAAGAAAACCCCCTTTTCACTCTTTGAGGTATTTTGGAAGAAAGTACAGGAAAGGTGGAACCAAATGTAGCAATGTAAAGTGTGAACTGTGTTCTTGTTTTTATTGTAACAGCCATATGTGTTTGTTCCTTTATATATTTTCATCCACCTTTCTGTAACTTCTTCCAAAACATATACATATTTTAATCTTCACTATTCATGTAATTTATCAAGCGTGGGCTCACTCCAACAAGTCAGCTAAGTGACGCACTTTGAAAACCAAACCCAATAAAGATGCCAACAACTTCACTAAGAATGTACACAAATATTCCCAAAAAGACCTCACTCGGTCGAATATTCCCACCCCCAGGTGATCCAACTTGCTCAACTCTCGGTGAGTAATTAGTGCTTTATTTTTGTGCTGTTGCTTATTTTATGTAACCAACCGTATTTTTCTTGTTTCCTTTCAACCAACTGGTGCGGGGACTAAGACCAACGGTACGTGGCATACCTCAACGCAAATATCTCTTGCTTGTCAAAATTGATTTACAGTACATCATGGGAATGCTATTTATGTTTATTCTTCTTTTCTCATTTTTTTTTTACTCTTATAATGCTCTGCTCTCTTTGCTCTTCTTTTTGGAATTTTATTTTTAAGGTTTTTACATGATATTATTTTGGTATCAATTCAGTATTATGGCAAGTGCATTTTTTTTTAAATACCTCTTTAAATTGGCATGGTTTCTAAATATGTGAACTTACCCGTCATTGTTTGTCCATTGTGTGCATGGTCTATTCTTTAATCAAAATAAAAACATTTATAATGCATATATATATATATATCATCCCGTTAAAGATTGATATGTGAAAAAAAATTAACTTACTACTCTTCCATTCTACCAGTATATTTACACAAATGGGCCAGGAATGGGGGAGATAAAATTTAAAGAAAATGTATCAGTCATTTGCATGGAGGTGGGGTGGTGGGTAGGTAACTATTTAAGAAAAACCATCTTCATTCCACCCATTCGGGATTTGAACCTTGATCTCCCTGTCGTTGTCAGTCCAGTTTGTTGAATGAGTGATTCCTTGGATCTTTCTTCAAGAACATAAATCATTCAGGTAGAGGAATAAGATGAAGGCAAATCGTTATAGGATCTACATTCAATGAAATCACTCTTTTATTTGTATTGTATCTAAGAGCGCTTTAATATTAATGGGTAGGCTCCAAAATTTCACCAGTTAATTACTGTTGTAATATGTCAGTACTCAATTCCAATTCCTATCCAAACTAACAAACTAACCTAAGGGCTAGAGCCATTTTGTCTCCTTTGTTTTTGTCTTTCTGTAAAATGGGTACAAGTTGAAATCTTTAAGTCCGGCGTTCCATAAGTCTGGTAACACCTGTGCTCTGGCATGTTTTAAATCTGCTGCCATCAGAGGAGTAGCCACCAGGGTGGTGTTATTAGCAGTACAAAGGAACCAAAGTTGTTACATCTGCAGCCGAATGTTTTGATTATACATTTTCTCTTGGCTTGTATTGCTGTATTTAGCCCTTAGTGATGTTTCCAAGAGCCCAAGAGTTGTGAAAGTTGGTGTATTATTCCCTGGTTTAAGCTTCATTCCATCTTGTTATGACATAGCAATAAGTATGTAGAGGGATATGACATGCCTAGGCGTAAGGGCTGCCTATATAAAATGTTCTTTCGGATTTTAACTCTGTGGTCCAGGGCTTGTCTTGTTCTAAGGGTGCCGGAATAAAGCTTTCAACAGTGCTTACAAAATTCATTGTCTGGTAGTTAATAGAAACTAAAGGTGCAAAGGAATTTGTGTATTGAAAATTAGAAACAACCCGCTTTGGTGGCTGCATGACGCCACTCACGATGTTGGACTAGACGGCCGAAGGCGGGAAGATCAGGGGTTGATCCTGGTCAGGTGTACTGAGGTGGTTTCCTCTAAATGGTTTTCCACGAAATTTGCTTGCACTTCCTCTAAATTAAAACCTTTCTAACCCGAACGGGTAGTAAGACGTGTCTAAAAAAATTAGACACTTTTTAAAATTCTGTTTGTATTAAAACAACACAATTCTTAACTTAAATGACCAAGAAACGGCCTTACCAAGATTTTTATCGGGGTAGGGGGGTGTAGCGGATAGCCCATAACGAAGTCCCTCAACAGGAAATGGCAAATTTTTTTTTAACATCCCTCTCGATATAATTTAAAGTTTTTTAAAAAAAAACATAACAAAGGTTTAAGGTACTTGTATATTTTTAAGGCTTCAATAAGCTAGTAGCATAGGCATTTAAATAAAATACAAAAATAAATAAACTATTAATATTTTGTGGGGGAGAGTAAAACCCCAACAAACAATCACCGAACCACCCTTACCCATCATCAGTACCGGTATGCTGAGAACCAAGAACTGACTTTCTAAGAACAAAAACCAGTTGCTTTTCTTGAATGAAGAAGTAGTGAGGGGAAAAGGTACTCATGAACAGAATCATACCTATTACTAAAAATATTTGGTGCAAAACAATTAAGATACGTATTGAAAGAACCAACTTACGTTGGTTTGGGCATGTTGAGAGGATGAATGTGGATCGAGTGACGAAGCTAGTATATGAAGGTAGAGTGTGTGAATCAAAGGAAGGGGTAGGCCTTGTAAAGCCCGCCGTACACGGTGCAGGATTCGTTGTTAGATCGCTTGCCCGGTGTTGAGCAGTTTACTCTGCTGGAATATGATGTCACTGATGGCTTGGCCGCTGGCTAGCATGCTGGTTTCTCTTGATTGGCCTCGTGCTATTTTCCTTGCTTGATTTCCTGTTGGCTCGGGAGGTGAGTCAATCATAGAGCAACCTTCAGTCACGAGACCAGGCACGACGATTGCCACTATTTACTTGCAGTCAGAGATAAAGGTGGTTACATCCATGTGGTCAAACTGTCTAAAGCGTCACTCTCATAATAAACTGGGCTGCTGATGATGGGAAGCTCAAGATTCAAATCCCGGTTGGGTGTATTAAGGGTATTTAAGTTGTTTTCCCCTATCCTTCCATGCAAATGCGGGTACACTTTCAATAAATTAAACCTACCTCATTCCTTAACACAATAGTGTATAAATTACAAATGCTTATGACCTGAACCTGTACTAAGGCGTGAGGCTAAAATAATATTTCTTTAAATTACTAAGAGGTCTTGTTTTGATATTAAACAGAGTGTACCTAATAAACTTTAGTCTACCTCTGGCCATATTCCTGTGCTGCTGCTGCTGCTACTCTGTTCTTATGTAACACAATTAGAAGTCAATTGAGAAACACTCCAGTACCGGCTGCCTTCCGAACTGTCCGACGCTGAAGTAAACTTTAAACTTAACTCATTAGTCACCCTTCTATTTGGCCATAATAAACTAACATAGTAAGTTATGAATCGCCATGCCGTCATCAACTGGTACATGGGAGGTCACTTAAATATCTCGAAGTATGTAAACCAGTTACAGCACAAACTTTCTGGAAGGAGTAGTGAAATTTGGAAATAATTCAATAAAAGGTATTTTAAAAAGAGATAGAGTCTTGATTACAAAGTTGTAACATGCCTGGAAAAACTAAAAAACACATGGAATATTTTGTTTGTCTAGAAAACAAGGAAAACACAAGGACTTCCGCTTTTTAAAAAAAATCGTGAATTTGAGACATTTAAGTTAAAGCTTTAAATGGTAGGTTTTTGGAAGAAGAAAGGGCAAATAAAGAATCAATCTTGATGATCTAAACACATGTCTTATTGCCAATCCCAACATTGGTGTGTGCAGGGTGTAACAAATGGGGGTGTCAGTTGGACGATGAAAAGGGCGGTATCAATGCCCTCCCACCCCCCTCGAGAATCTGTTTTATTCTACAGTATTATTATTTGATAAATAGAAAAATATTCATTATAAATTACAATTTTAACTGCCGGCTGAATGGTACCAGCTTTTGTTCAATCAATGAGACCATGAGGTGTTGTAGCAAGATTTCAAGCCTACATTAACCACTACAATTGAAATATCTATCAGGCAGTTTTATAGTAAAAACTTGATACTTAGTTCTTTTGCTATTCCAACTTTTTTTTTCTTTTTTTGTGACTAGTGGGGGTGCAATAACACCACGCTACACATGCCTTTGCCTCCCATCTTCCTCGAGACATCGAATTACTTCAAACTAGTCAAATTTATGAAAAATTATATATTTTTCTTCTATTCTACTCTCTAAAATGTCTGAAAATACGGGAATTTCTTCTGGAAAACACAGAGAATTTTTTATTAATAAAATTTTGGCAGCTCTGAATTAACCTAACAATCTTCGAATTGATTGAATGTGATTTAAAGTACAATTTGTTTTGTTTTTTTTCACAAGGAAATCTCTTAATAGCGGACACCTTTCAGGATAAGAAAAATGTCTGTTATTAAGAGGTGTTTGTTATTTTAAAAATATGTATATATTTTAAAATCTTAATTCTTGAAAACATTTTAATCTATATGAACCTAGATACTGTGAATATTAACTACAACAATTTAATTACTGCAGTGTGGAGTATTGTATGCAGGATAATTATGACTAATGAATACATTTTGTTTGTAGATTACTGTACAGATTACATAGTATACAAAGCAATACACATATTAAATTAAATATGAACACTAGACCTTGTGTACTGAATATGTGCACACAAGCACAGACAACTGCTCTAACAACCCCTGCTAATGGCTCAGTAGGATCAGAGGTATGACCTTTAAGTACCAGAGTACCATTTGAAGTGTCCGTGTTGGTTATTGAGAAAGTCCGTTATTAGTGAGTTGTTTCACCACATGAACCCGTGTTATTTTGGCGGGGAAATTTAAGCTGTCCGTTATAAAGAATAATCCGCTACTCCAAGGTGTACGTACCAAACTACAAAAAATGAAGGGCAACTTATAACGTTCACATTTAGTCTAATATACTTAATAGTATACTAGCAGGGACGTGCCGAGGAAGTGTAAAGGAGTGATCTGTAGGACGTACTGTGTACCAACTTTGACATACGCAGCGGAAACGTGAGTAATGAAGGAGCAGAGTAAGATCAGAATTCAAGACAGTGAAATGAAATTTCTGAGAAGTACTACAGGAGTGAAAAAAATGGATAGGACGAGAAATGAGAAGGTGAGAGGAATAGAAATTTACTATCATTCTCTCTCTTTTCAAATTGAATTTAATGAGAGGGTGAGAGGGATAATTAAAAGAAGAGCCAGTGCAAGACAGGATAAAGAAATCACAACTAAGATGGTATGATCTATTTGATAATAATGGAGGAGGAGAAGATATCAAAGAAGATTCTGGATATTGAAGTGGAGAGTAGGAGGTCAAGAGGAAGTGTGGAGGAGAGAGGTGAAGACTGGGTCGTGGTGGGGAAATAGGAATGTTGGAGAGGCTTATGTTCCAGTGACTGTAAACTGTTCGTTATGATGATGATGATGATACTTAGTGTAAAAGTGTATTTGGTATTTATAAAAACGGTTCATGCTACGGTAATAACACATTAGGAAGAACATTAGCTAACACTTTTAAAGTAATGCTATGTCTACAAATGTCATCCATGTTGTTTTGTTTTGCTTCTTTTTTTTTTAAGCACCGCGTCTCACTACTCGTTCAGGCTATACGTATATGTAGTAAGTACACTAATTGTTTGGAATTAGGAAGGTTTGATTTAGACAAGTGTACTCACATTTATTTGCGTGGAGGGAGTGTGGAAAACTATTTAGTAAAAACCACGCTCATTACATTTGACCGGGACTCTAACTAACCTAGACCTCCATGTAAACGGCATGCCAGCATATTACGAGAGTGACACCTTAGACCGTTAGACCATCTTTTGACCCCCCTCCGTACCATCCCCAATAATATGATTGCATTTTCCAAAAAGCTATTCTGGTGTTCTTGCTCTGTTCCATGTTGCATGATTTAGTATTTTGATGTATTTGCTTGTATTTTAGAAAACCTACCTATGTGTAAAACAATTCAACCTATTCACGGTAGGAATTACTCTCTGAAAGGTCTTTTTTCCTACCAATATCCTACTATATAATAGCTTTCTGGTAGGGAAAAAGGCCTTTCAGAAAACAATTCCTATGGTGAACAGACTTTATGTGCATGGCCCTAATATATTAATTACTAATCTATTACATTGCAGGTGGTAATACAAGTATGGTGTATTTTATATTAAAAATATTAATTTAGTTTTTTTAGTTAACTCTCCCATAGTGATATAGTTTTTCCTTCTTCACTTCTAATTTTGTTCAGACACTAATTCTTTAGTTACTATTGAAAATAGTAACTAAATAATAATGGTTTTTTGTTAAAATGTGTATTCACATTCATTTATTTGATAAGTTATTTGTATAGGGACAAGTTGTTAGGTTTGGTCTGTAACTACGTTGGGCTAAACCACTAGCTCGACTTTTAAAAAAATCTGATTTTTTTTTAATATTAACATTTTTACTCTTAGTATTTGAGGATTCGAAGGACAAATCCTCGCTTTGTATATTTTAAAGATTTATCCCCATTTCAATTCAACTACTAGCAACGAAAGCCATAACGACTCTTGTTTCAGAACAAAACATTGTAATTGGCCGTTCTTGATCTTACGTTTTTGTTCATCTGAAACACGTGTCTTGTGGCAGTGGTGTTTATTTGGTTTTAATTGTTATATAAGTTGTTAAAGCACATGACTACCAAGTTAAAGGTCTTGGGTTGATTTTTAATGGGGCTACCCAAACATTTCTAAGTGCCCAGAAACTAAGTGGGTTTATGCTGTTTCCTGGGTGGAGATGTCTGTCAGTAAGAGAACATAGAGGGGAGGAGGAAAATACAAATGACAATACAATCTGTATCTTAATACTTCTATTAAATGATACCATTAGATTCACAAAGATCCATTCTACGCTCTTTTAACAGTTAACTTTCATTTCCCGGACATAAAGCTCTTAATGATCAACAGAAATATATGGATTGTTGTACTTTTCAAATCAGAAAATGTAAACTTGTAAAAATAGCTTAAAAGTTGACATTTTCCCTTTTGAAAAGTAAACAACCCATATAGAATATATATATATATATATATATAATGGTTATGGTTATAGGAAGTAGTTTCGTTCCAACTAAATACAAAACTTGTGGTTAATCTATATTTAACCTAAGCACAACATCTGATTGGCAATATCGCGGCTACCTAGGCATCACCCTTAGCCTGTACTTAATGTGTTTGTGATATTACTGGGTATATTTAATTCGGTGGTGACGACGGTAAGTGTGTTTGTGAAGCTGACGGGATGTGTTCGTGAACTGACTGGGGGTGTGTTTGTTGTAGAAGACCATCTCCACGTGGAAGAAGTGGTCAGCTGGGGACTCAGGACCTGGGGGGAGAATCTCTGGATCCGTTTGCGGACTCGACCCCAAGTAAGACACCGCTCACTACTGTTATCACTGTGATTTCACCCAGCTAATCCTGCTCACTTTAGGCTTGATAGCTGACACCATCACTATTCACACCAGTGTATACAAAAGGGAAAAAGTCTTAAAATCCTTTTTAGTTACCAATATTATCTAATATTAAAGTAATCTTTGGTTAAGCTAATTTTAAAATTGTTTGTGGAAATTACTTAGCATTTTTACTAACAAATAGTTGCCCTCAAAATGTTAGTAAAAAAGGTTGATTACACTTTTATTAGACAATATTTTTATTTTATTGCTATTATTACTATATTGCTATCGTCATCACAGCATTTTAGTACCTGTTCAGGTTGTATGCATACATAAATTACGTTGGTAAAATAGGGAGTAGGAAGGTAGAATTTTGGAAAAATATTCCTGCATTTGGCGTTGAGAGAGATGGTGAAACCATTTAGGACGAAACACCCTCAGTATACCTGACCAGTATTCAAAGCCTCACCTCCCGGCATAGGTAATCCAGTCACACAAAAGAGCAAGCATTGGACCATGCAACCATAGATGCAGTTAATGTTTTGGTAATGTGGTATTTAAAATTTTAAATATTAATAATGGTTACCAACACGAGTAAATTAAACGAAACAAGAAATCAGACTCGGTAATTATCAATCAAAATCTCAAAAATTAATGCAGTTATGATTTCAGTGTATATAAAACCTTAAGCAAAATAATTGCAAGCTAATCTTGTATCAAAGTTACATGCATTCAGTTAGTCTTTGTATGACTTTCAGATTTTGTGAGGCACCTGCCTCTGTGGCGCCGTATGAATGGCCCGACGATATCACCAAATGGCCCATCTGCCGCAAGACCAACTCTAACCCAGATGCGCTCACGCTACAAGGACAAGATTGCGGACCACATGGTGTGTGAGGTGATCGGCCACCCCTGTTGCATAGGCATCCATGGAATGTGCCGTATCACCACCAAGGAATACTGCGACTTGTGAGGATCAGAGGAGGCTTCACTCTGCCAGGTAGGAATCAGATGAGCTTCACTCTGCTCGAGGTAGGAATCAGATGAGCTTCACTCTGCTCGTGGGTAGGAATCAGATGAGCTTCACTCTGCTCATGGGTAGGAATCAGATGAGGCTTCACTCTGCTCGCGGGTAGGAATCAGATGAGCTTCACTCTGCTCGTGGGTAGGAATCAGATGAGGCTTCACTCTCTCGAGGGTAGGAAATCAGATGAGGCTTCACTCTGCTCGCAGGTAGGAATCAGAGGAGGCCTCACTCTTCTCGAAGGTAGGAATCAGATGAGGTTTCACTATGTTCGCAGGTAGGAATCAGAGGAGGCCTCACTCTGCTTGCAGGAAGGAATCAGGTGAGGCCTCACTATGCTCACAGGTAGGAATTAGATGAGGCTTCTCTCTGCTCGCAGGTAGGAATCAAATGAGGCCTCACTCCGCTCGCAGGTAGGAATCAGATGAGGCTTTACTCTGCTCGCAGGTAGGAATCAGATGAGTCTTTACTTGCTCGCAGGTAGGAATCAGAGGAGGCCTCACTCTGCTCACAGGTAGGAATTAGATTGTGTCTCTCAAACTTTTCCCAACAGCGGATTACTTTATAAGTTTTCACCCTACAACCCTACTAAATAATATTCATTTCAGTGAAAAATAACAACCTAAACACAAGAATCAAACCTGGCATCTTGATTCCCATTTCCAGGTTGTCATTTTTTGTTTGATTGAATTCAATTCACTCATCAGAATTGATTCTCCAAACTATCATCATGTATAAGTTTGTGGTACACATAACTCAATTTAATTATTAGTTTTCTCTCACGTGTTAGTAGTTTTACAATTTGGTATAATCTTTTCTTATCTCCAGGTGTCCTGTCTTGACGATGTATGTGGCATGATCGCCTTCTTCTCGCCCGAAACACCCGACCAATTCTACCGACTCTGGATGTCTTTATTTCTACACGCCGGGTAAGTTGGCTTATTTCAACATAGTCACATCATAATAATCATTCACTTCAATCACCCGCCTCGGTGGCGTAGTTGGCTAACGTGCCAGTCGTGTTGAGCTAGACCACCAAGGACGAGGAGATCAAGGATCGAATCTTGGTAGAGTGAACTGGGGGGGGGGGGGGGAGGGGGTTTTCCCTACATGGTTTTCCAATCTCCCTCCACATAAATGCGGGCTCATTTCATCTAAATTCAACCTTCCCAATTCCTAATCCATTAGTGTAATTAGTACTTAAGCGTATAACCCGAAAGGGTAGTGGGACGCGGTGCTAAATAATAATAAAAAAAAAATTCGCTTCAATCGAAAATTTTATTTTATTTTGAATAAAAGTTTATCTTCAAAAAAATTATGCTTTATGCAATAGAATAGCCGAGCAGAAATTTCTAAACCCTAGAAACCAATTAGGTTTATAACATTCCTGAGAGGAGCCCTGGCAGTAGGAGAACAAACAGGGGAGGAGGAAAATACAAATAACAATAAGGTTTTTGCTGTGACCCCTTTTATTAAATGCCATCATTCTATTCACAAAGATCCATTTTATGCTCCTATAACAGTGTGTTGTGACCCTCCTATTAAATGACATCATTCTATTCCCAAAGATCCATTCTACGCTCCTATACCAGTGTGTTGTGACCCTCCTATTAAATGACATCATTCTATTAACAAAGATCCATTCTACGCTCCTATAACAGTATGTTGTGACCCTCCTATTAAATGACATCATTCTATTCACAAAGATCCATTCTACGCTCCTATACCAGTGTGTTGTGACTATTAAATGACATCATTCTATTCACAAAGATCCATTCTACACTCCTATACCAGTGTGTTGTGACTATTAAATGACATCATTCTATTAACAAAGATCCATTCTACGCTCCTATAACAGTGTGTTGTGACCCTCCTATTAAATGACATCATTCTATTCACAAAGATCCATTCTACACTCCTATACCAGTGTATTGTGACTATTAAATGACATCATTCTATTCACAAAGATCCATTCTACGCTCCTATAACAGTGTGTTGTGACCCTCCTATTAAATGACATCATTCTATTCACAAAGATCCATTCTACGCTCCTATACCAGTGTGTTGTGACTATTAAATGACATCATTCTATTCACAAAGATCCATTCTACACTCCTATACCAGTGTGTTGTGACTATTAAATGACATCATTCTATTAACAAAGATCCATTCTACGCTCCTATAACAGTGTGTTGTGACCCTCCTATTAAATGACATCATTCTATTCACAAAGATCCATTCTACACTCCTATACCAGTGTATTGTGACTATTAAATGACATCATTCTATTAACAAAGATCCATTCTACGCTCCTATAACAGTGTGTTGTGACCCTCCTATTAAATGACATCATTCTATTCACAAAGATCCATTCTACGCTCCTATACCAGTGTGTTGTGACTATTAAATGACATCATTCTATTCACAAAGATCCATTCTACGCTCCTATACCAGTGTGTTGTGACTATTAAATGACATCATTCTATTCACAAAGATCCATTCTACACTCCTATACCAGTGTGTTGTGACTATTAAATGACATCATTCTATTCACAAAGATCCATTCTACGCTCCTATACCAGTGTGTTGTGACTATTAAATGACATCATTCTATTCACAAAGATCCATTCTACGCTCCTATACCAGTGTGTTGTGACTATTAAATGACATCATTCTATTCACAAAGATCCATTCTACACTCCTATACCAGTGTGTTGTGACTATTAAATGACATCATTCTATTCACAAAGATCCATTCTACGCTCCTATACCAGTGTGTTGTGACTATTAAATGACATCATTCTATTCTCAAATATCCATTCTACGCTCCTATACCAGTGTGTTGTGACTATTAAATGACATCATTCTATTCACAAAGATCCATTCTACTCTCCTATACCAGTGTGTTGTGACTATTAAATGACATCATTCTATTCACAAAGATCCATTTTATGCTCCTATAAAAGTTACCTTTTGTTTCCCAGACATTTAGCTCTGAATGATCAACACAAATATGTGGGTTTTGTTGTTTTCAAGAGTGAAAAAGTCAACATTTAAACCTCGTATACAAGTCTATATATGTAGAGGATTGTAGGAAATATTTTTGTGTTCATTTCAGTAAACAACAAACTAGTGAACTGTTAAAGGTTTTGTCGACATTTAATTTAAGTGCAAGATCTGATTGGCAATATCTCAGATACATAGCATATAATATAATTACACATGAGGTTTTGTTTCTAAATACATGTAGGTCCTCTGCCATATGATACTTAAGTTATCATGGGTTTTTATTTATTTACTCAAAATTAATTTTAATTTCATGCTATTGCATTACATGGGAGGAAGTACTGGAAAGAGATGTGGAAATAAATAAAAAACACAAAATTACTTGTACAATGAAAAGAATACCATGTTTCACACTTAGCAATGCTACCACTGGACAAAGAGGTAAAAGCTTCTTAAACCGAAATCGCTTGCTGCCGTTCAATTTTTTGATTCAGAAAATCTCCCTAAGATAGTTTCAAGACTTGTTACTTAGATTCTTTTTTAAGAGTAAAAAGGTAATAAAAAGGAAAATGGGAAAACTAATTACAAAAAAAAAAAAAAAGTGGCATATAAAAGGGTTCAAAGGTTAAGTTTGCTGTCTTCCTAAAAGGTAAAAATCCACACACTGCACTATTTCTCATGAGGTTGGTAGTTATGTTGCTTCAAAACCACAAAAATATTTCCCAAATAACTTAGAATGTTCTTTTGGTATCATAGCAATAATGATTAAATTTGTTTATGAAAGAAAGATCTAGTCCACTTTACTCTCCATCTTAGTACCAGAACTGCGGCAATTTGCGTAACACTTCGTTGAAAATAAGCCACTTTTGCATTTTCAGAATATATGGATTAAACAGTCAAGCTAGAGTTAGGTCTGGTTAAGAGCTGTCCTGGAATCATCCCATGCCAAGGAAAAGTCTTTACAATTTCCACACTCCTGGATAACTTAGGGTTTAGATATTTGCATACTGACTCGAAGGTCCTGGGTTCAATTCCCATGCTAAGGTATCTTTTTGTTTTGTTTTGTTTTGTTAAAGATATATTTTCAGATATATTCTACTGTATTAATCTCAAAATGTGAGCTAGTTTATTGTATGAACTCCTGCTGGTACCTATCAAATTTATTTTAAAGTGAACCATAGTTTGTAATAACTAACCCCTATTATATATCACATTCGAGTTAATGATCTCAAATGTGTTTCAACATTCCTGAAGGACTTAACATATCAATCATACACAGTAAGTACACCAAAGAAGAAGTTAATATATATATATATAATTTAAATATTTAAGGGAAACCTCATTACTTTTAGAAATAGATAATAGAGGTATGCAAATGTCACTTTTTAAATGTGAAGAGTGCCAAAGATAATGTTTTGCTTGCAGCCCCATTCTTAAATTATCCAATAAGTGCACACACAGGAAAAGAAAGGTTTGCAGAAAAAAACAAAGCTCACTACATTATTTTATGCTGACATTTCTTAATTAATCTATGCAAACGTTATATATGTAATTTAATCACAAATGTCTGTGTAACCACTGTTTTTTTTAAAAGCAACGCGTATTATTACTCCTTCGGGTTATACGTTCATGTACTAATTACGTCAATGGTTTAAGGGATAAAGAAGGTTATATTTGGAAGAAGTGTACCCGAATTTGCTTTGAGGAATAGTGTAAAACAACTTTGGAAAAAAAAACTCAGTACTCCTTAACGAGATTTAAACCTTGATCCACCGATCATAAGCAGTCTAGTCTACTGCGAGAGTAGCGCCTTAGACCATGCGGCCACCGAAGCGGGTTAAACCACTGTTATTAATAATTTTAAAAAAACTCCTTGATGTCAGCTCGCGATCAAGCCATAACGACCGAGCAGCCGCCGTTTGTTGGCGAAGATAGTGCCAACTTTTGTGAATAGAGACTGACATGTGGTCAGCACAACGAACCCTCCAGCCATTAATCTCAGTTTACTAAACCAAAGCCGCTAAGTTTTCGTTCAAGTAATTCCTCATTTGTCCTCACGAGGCTGAGTTGAGCCCGTTCCAGACCCACTGCTTCACAGAAAGAGTTGTAAGTGCCCGGGATAGAACCCGAGACCTCTTGATCTATAGCCAGAACCGCCAACCACTAGGACACAGAGGTAGCCTCTATTAAATAATATTAAATATTGAAGAAGGCACAAGAGGAAGCACAAACACAATTGAAACCTGGAAACGTCTCCTCTTAACCCGATTGATTTATTGTTCCAGAATCTTCCAGCTGGCCATCACGCTGGTCATCCAGTACTTCCTGATGAGAGACCTGGAGAAGTTGACAGGGTCCCTCCGGATCATGATCATCTACATGGGCTCCGGAGTGGCAGGGAACCTGGCCAGCGCCATCTTTGTGCCGTACCGCGCCGATGTAAGTACCACCTTCCTTTGATAGTCATAACAACATTTCATTTGGCCGAGAGACTGACTGTTTAGTTAGTTTTTTCTCTCGCCACATCTTACTTCTAATTCGGGTTATATGCTTATATACTAATTGTACTAACGGGTTAAAGTTGAGGAATGTTGAATTTAGAGGAATTGTTCCCGCATTTGCGTGGAGAGAGACAGGGGAGAGAGAGTGGTAAACCATTTAGTAAAAAAAAAACACCTCACTACACCCTACCGGAATCGAACCACGATCTCTCCATCATTAGTCTCTTGTGAGAGTAGCGGTTTAGACAATGCGGCCTCCGAAGCAGGTAGGGTGATATTTATTTGATTGGTGTGTTTAACAGCAGGGATATTAATGGTTTAATATAGGGAATAGGATTAAGAACGTATTCATCCAAATTTCTAGGCACACAGATAAAAGATCTTTTAATTTGTCGGTAGCAGCTGGAGGCCAGGGTTCAAATCTCGGTCAGTTTTCCCTCACCCTCAACACAAATGGGGAGATTTTTACTTCAAATTCCACTTTCCTTATCCCTATCCCACAATAGTAAATATCCAAATGACCCGCAAGGGTAGTAGGATGTGGAGTACAGATACAATCGGCAAACTATCCAATTTTATAAACAAGATGAGTGTTAATTTGTATTAAATACACCAACATTTGCATTAATAAAGGATTAAAAATACACTTAAAGAAACAAAAAATTTCAACTCTACACAAACTAGTGTGTCTGTAGGTATAGTCATGATATAACAATAAAAACTCTATGGTGTCAACCCGCAAGCGAGCTATAACGACTGAGTGGCTGCCGCATGCCGCATTTTGTCCAACATTTTGGGACAGAGGGTATCATGTGGTCAGCACAACGAACCATCCGGATGTTAATCTAAATTTTTCTAGACCGAAGCCGCTACTTTACATTCAAGCAGCTCCTCAATAGCCTTAGAAAATATATCATTAGTTTTTGCTGTCAACATACTCAAAATGAAACTATTTTTGATTAGTTTATTGACATTGGAATAGTATCTGGAAATAGTGACATTGACTTACTAGCTTTTGTAACTGGCAGAAATACAATCAGTATGACACCTTAGCTCAGTCGGTAGCGTGTCTGCCCACTGAGTTAAGGGCCCGGGTTCGATTCCCGGCATGGCCGAAAATTTATCATCGATGAAAATATGGGTTTATCCTTTCACATTGATAAATTAACGGCCAGGGACTGGATGTTGTGCTTATCTTAGTCTTAAGTTAGTTTATAAAGCTCTAGCCGGTAGTGGAAAATATATGGCTTGAATAAAAAACTGACCCAGGCCACAGGCTGAGAACAGCGATTAGTTTGCTGCAAATTCTCCACTTTTATCCATCCTGGGCCAGATTTGCTACCTCTTTGTACCTTATTCTTCCAAAATAGTTTGCTATCTGATTCGTGTACTCCAGTCTTGGTTATGTTTTCACATTCATACATTCTCTTAGGTGTTAAATTAATGGTCTAGGGTCTCGTTAGGTTTTCCCTAAAAATTATTGTGGGTGAACCACCGGTAAATAGTATTAGAGCTTTAGAATAAATTCCAACTAAAATTTTTGAATCTCGAATCTGATATTTTTTTAAATCCCGAATATTCTTAAGGATTTTTGCCTTTTGAAAGTCTCATCTCTAAGATAATTAAAATAGTTTGAATCCTCACATCTTGAGGATCCTTTAGAATTGTAATGGATCATCCCTTATATTCTTTAACTGGCAGTGTTTGTTGATCAAACTGTATAATCAGCAGGGGTATAGGTCGGGAGTGAAATACTCCAGAAAATAAACTGTCACAATTTTCTCTCAGGTGGGTCCATCCGGCGCCCAGTTCGGTCTTCTGGCCTGCCTCATCGTGGAGGTGCTCAACGCGTGGATGATGTTGAAACAACCTGAGCAGGCTCTGCTCAAACTGATTGGCATCACTCTAGTCCTGTTCCTGTTTGGCATGCTGCCCTGGGTGGACAATTACGCACACCTGTTTGGCTTCATCTTCGGCTTCTTGCTGTCATATGCGCTCATGCCCTTCGTGTCGTTTGGCGACTACGACCGCCAGAAGAAGGTGTGCCTCGTGTGGGTGTGCCTTCTGTCATCGTTGTTCCTCTTCACAGCGCTCGTTGTGCTCTTCTACATCATCCCGGTGTACGACTGCGAGGTGTGCAGCTACTTCAACTGCGTGCCACTCACCACCGACTTCTGCGCCAGCCAGAACATCAACTTCATGAGGGAGGAGCCCGTGGTATGACGACAGTGGCTACGGTTGGACCAAACCGTACGCTTGAACTTTGCCTCCGTGGTCGCCGTCGTCGGCGTCCGGGTTACCGAACAAACGGGTCTCAAACTCTTTTGCAGAGATGATGGGAAGGTGAAAACAGATCGGTCAATAGGTGTGTTTATTTTTAATAATAAAAATCGCCAATACTTTACAACAACTAAAAAGAGAGATGTGGCTTTTCGTTACAACCGAAATATTCGTCAATATCGCTTACATCCTGAAATCCTTCTTGTATCATGTCTGGTGGTGTTGATTTGTGTGAAATAAAATTTCATTTTAAATACAAAACACATGCAAAAAGCAATCAAATATTGAAGGAATAAATACTTGTACAATTTTTTTATATTTTAAAAATATCTGACACAAAATAGGTGGATAATATAACACATGTGTGTGCCGTAAGCAAGGAACTTGTTAAGAAATTGATAACAATAAAACAGAATCATTTGTGAAGTAAGTACAGTAATATTAAACCTAGATGTTACCCCTCCATACAAACAGTTTGTTATTTTACTTTGCTCTGTCTTTCTCTATCCAAACATGCATCGCTACCAGGGTGAGAAACTTTCAAAACAATGCTACCAACACTGAACCAATTAAAGCTATTTAATTTATGATGATGGCCAACTGTATTAGCGACACTGGCTATAATAACACCTGTTTTTTGGTACATTTGGAAGTGATTACGAAGATTTATTTTTATTTACTTTTTACCCTGGTGTAGTTGTGTCATAAATATTGTGAGTGGGTTGTTTGTTTGGCTATTACACTGCGGGTGCTGAGGTGATGTTTTTTAATGATGACTGTTCAAGTGTGTTGTAAACTAGCATCAATTTGGAGTAAAGACATTTACTTTACTTGGATCTCTTGGATGTGGGCTTTGAATAAATGGTGCAATATCCTTCAATGGGTTTTTAACGCCTACATCATTTTTCAAGTAAAATACAAAATATTATGTACATAGACTAATAAATCTGATAACTTTTTTTTTTAAATCTCCTTTGCTGTTTCATTATACTGAGATGAAATATTTTGAACTTTTTATTTATTTATATATTGAACCATTAATAACGTGGCTTAAGGTTCAAATCTTTAACGTATAAATAACGTACAGTATCTAGCTCAACAAATGTCTTTGCACATGATCAATATGGTATAATCTGTAACTTGAAAGGAAATATCCTCCCACTGATGTATTCATTCATTCATTCGTTCATTCAGTCGCTGAAATATGTCAGCCATGAAAGCTAGCCTGCACAGCCACTGCTCATTTGTAAATCTGTCACTAAACTCACACTTGCTGTTAGAGAGGAAAACTCTTAACTTCTTGTCTCATTTCATACAAACGAGCAAGATAATTTCGTTTGGAAAGCCACCCTAACACGCATTATATGTTTGAGTAACATTGTCATGAATAGGCCGATATATAATACATAAACACAAATAGATTGGAACTAATGAATATATAAATATCACCAAGTCATGACTGTTCAGGAAAGATGCTCAAATTAATCTAAATTTAAGCAAGATAACTGCTAACGTAGAAGGTGTCAAGTAGAGGGTTGGAAATTCTCAGAAATCGGCCTCCAGCCGAGATCAAATAGGGGAAAAAGATGGGTGGATATAACCAGATAACGGTAAAAGCCAACAATTATGGTTTTCCATAAGTCCCTTGTCATTTTGCCAGTCTTCCCTTGAGAGCTGCTTGCGTACCCCCTAAAAGGTGCCCGCATACCCCAGTTTGAGAATCACTGCTTTAGATAATAATTCATTTTTTTTAAATGTCGTTAAGTACCATTTTATTACTATAGGCACAGATACATGATACATTTCATCTTGATTTTATTTTGAATCATATTTTGAAATAATGAACCACTTCTTAAATAACGCAGTATTTTTTAACGGATGCAAATCATAGATTGGAATTATGCACGTGCAAAGCTATTTGTTTGGTTACATGGATTTTGACTAATATCTTTCAAAAGTTAGCCAAAGTCCTTGATGCGTATCACAATAAAACTAGTTATTTTTTTTACAACGTCAATCTTATTTCAAAAAGTTGAGCTATTTTTGATTCACAGTCATGAAATAAAATTAATTCTATTATATAATCTTTTGTATGCTTATTAAAATTGTCTATTTTTCTTGTCTACATGAAATCCTTTGAGATATTGCACAATTTTTGTATTTTAACATTTTTTATTTATTTTTTATTCGAATGTGCCACATATATAATATTCAAAATCGACAATGTAATGTGCAGGCATCTTTATATATTTTAAATTCAAATTATATTCAAGGTTTGACCTATTTAGTCTCATCCTTATATTTTTTATTTCAAAATATTTATTATATTTAGACCCAAACTAGACCAAAAAATTGTTTGCTCTTTATTAAAATACCTTATGATTATTTAAATAGCATAGCAAAATAAAACATGCTTACATATCTTATCAATAAATGAGATTGTGCAAAGATAACTTTTTCACGCACAAAGGTAAGTCAAAGTGACACTTGAAAAAATGTGAAGAAAAGTGAAAAATTAGTTTTGTTTAATCTTCACTTCTTTAGATTACAAACAGACCATATATAAAGCAAATGGTGTTGATAATATAAATGAAAACTTGCTAAATGTGTATGTTTTTAATACAAGCATTTGACTTTAAAAAAACTTAAGAGAAGTAAGAAGTAGCCTGAATATATATTTTTTTAAATCAAAGCCCTGGACAAAATCATTAAAAGAAAACTGAATTTTGAACATGAGCCAACCACAAGAGCTATAAATGTTATTATGAAAAAATTGGATCAATACTTTTTAAATGCGACAAAAGTAAAGATTTTCCTTATGTGGTTAAAATAATTGTTGTTGTTTAACCTTCATCGATGTTGAAGTAAATGCTTTTTGACTTTCTTCTTTGGCTTCGACTTTTCTAAGCTTTACACACCCTTATTAAAAAATAAAACTAGTTTAACAGCAATTACTATAACATAATCTACTCTGGTTTTCCTAATCTTAAATATATTAAGATTAGGAAAAGTATTTTAGGGTATGTTATTATAATCAACACTAAAATTGTTAATTATATTTATAGTAATAGGGAAGCTTAGCTTTCTATTTTCCTCTACATTGCCCGTATTGAATTGAGGTGATATAATACACTAGAATCACATGTGAACTATTTTCATCAAAGTTAACAATACTCTAATAATTTGTGATAAATTTGATACTGCCATGTCCCTAGGCGAGAGTCAAGAAATGTTTTAACAAGACACATATATAACACCAGGACACCTGCAAGGTGTCTAAACATTTACACCAGAACAGAAGTCTATGCATTTCTTTCACTCTTAAGGAACATAGCGACCCATTAATCAGCCGATTATGTTAATCGTTATCGGGCATGTAGACAAGGATCTGGTCCTAGAATGCTCCCAATAAAACTCATCATCATCATCGACTGTTACCACCTGTGTTCTCGTCAGTTTAGTAAAATATCTCCATATTATTCTCACCGTCCACAGTTTTTCTTCCTTTATTGGCTTTCATTCTTCTCCTCTCACTACATACTTTATCTCCATCGTTTTCCTTACGATGAATTGCTTTTCCATCCTCATTATATGACAATACCATCTCATTCTTACTTCCTCTACTATCTCATGTATCCCCATTATTTCCTGGATAACCTCATTCCTAATCTTGTTTCTCGTTGTGACAGCTAACATGATCCTCACAAACTTAACTTCCAATATCCTCCACTTTCTTGGTCTCTCTTACATTCAATGTCCATGTTTCTGCCACAAAATGTAACTATGTGTTCTCTAAAACTACATTTAATTAAAATACACTTTTAATGAACACTGAATGAAAAAATAAAGCTATGTACTTCGAGCCATAATTTATAATGAGGACTGCATCTAATATAAGTGGTCTTCTAAGTCTAGCAATAATCCTAGGTATTGTGTGTCGGCTGTAGCTGTCTATTTTCTTGGCCTGTGACATCTCGGGTAATACAGCTTGGACGTATTCATTTAAGATCCGTGCAATGTTTTTAAACCACATTATTAAAGGGCATGAATAATTCATCTGTCTCCCCCCTGGCCTCCCTGAAATTGAATCCTAGATACATACCTGGTCATTATATGCTATTTTGATAAACAATTACATTTTATTATGGCTCTGGCGTGAATATTTACTTATTTACTTTAAAAAATATTTGTGTATATATTTTTGTACTTAAAGTATTTTATAAGTAAAATACTAGAGATGGATCAAATCCTATATTTCTCAAATCGGAATCTTTAATTTTCTTTTGAATCTACATTCCAAATTTCGAATCCTCTAATCTTTAAAAATGTACAATTTAAGTTAGTATAAAATATTTAAAAAAAAAGTCATTTAACGCTTAGTGTCACTGACAAATGCTATTTTGTTCGCCATGGCTCATATCATAAACTGTTTCTAGCCTGTGGTCGGGTTCCTTTAGTAAAATGCCTCTATCTTCCTCTATCTTTCCACCATTCTTCCTCCTGCACTCTCTTCCTCTCACTTAGTCTCCCTTACGGTCTCTCTCCTTTCATCCCCATTACGTGACTTTACATCTTCAATCCTAATCCTATCTCTTCTTGTGACAGCTAGCATGCTACTCACAAACTTAATTCCCATGTCCTCCACTTTCCTTGTTTCTCTTTTATCCAAAGTCCAAGTTTCCGCCGCATACGTTACTATGTGTATGAAGTATGTTCTTTACACACTTTTAGTCATGTTTATTATGTCATAAACAATAAAGAGAATACCATTTAAGTAAATTAATTATATTAATACAATTTGGTCCTTTTTTGTCATTTTGTTACTTTACTCATTACATACGTCTATATAATTAGTTTTACCAAGTGCTTAAAATTGTTATTTGAAGTTAAGGTATTTTCATAACTATTGTATTCTTGATACTTTTGTGAGATTTTTACAATCTTACGAATACCATCAGATTTTTGGAACTGAGAATTTAAGCATTCTATCTCTGAAAAAAACTAGAAAACACAATTGGTTAGATATGATATTAAAAAGGTCAAGCCTTGAACTCATGTTGTTACTTAACTACACATAACCAGGGAGTCTACCATTCATTAATTGAGATTTTGGTCATGAAAGTCATTAAAAATTCATAACATTAGCTTTTAGGTCATGAATTTTGTGAGCCAAGTTCTTTGTGCAGGTAAGAATAGAATTTGTTTTTTAAACTTTGTTCATAATTAGCTTAAATTTACAACCACTCCCCACTCACAACATAGTTCAGAAATGAGAAATTCTTAAAAATTAGTATTAATTGAATTTTGAATTAAAATTTCAGCACTTTTATTGGTGGCTGGTGAGATATTAGGAGCCCCTGCTTTTTGACATAATTTTCTACCTTCTTTTGTGACTTTTAAAAATTCATGAAACATGGTTTACTTAATTCGGTAGACACCCTGATGACGTATGTCTTGTTTAACAGTCACTTTATTTTTTTTAAATCTTGGATTATGTGAAGAAATTGGTTCCCAGCCCAGATGAAGAGGAATATGTAATGAATGTATTGTATCGTGCTTAACAAAGTGAAGTTTTGGTAAATCTCTATCATGACTCTTTCAGAGGGACAAATTAAATTGGAAACCAAACAAACTAAAAAAGTAATATAAATTTATGCTCCTCAAAAAAAATGAAAAATAATCAATATTTTATGTCGTTGCTACAGTTTTTTGCTTGCACACAAATTTATACATACTCCTGTTTATTCTCATCCCTGAATCCTGCATCCTTTTCCACTCAAATCTCACCGTTTCCATAGAAAAAAATAAATACTGGACCCCTCTGTTAATATATTATACACATTATATATTATATACTATGTGTCAGATCTCTAGCATCGACTGGAAAACAGACTTAAGTCTCACTTGAAACAGAAATACAACAAATACTTTGAGAGAAAAAAAAGTTTTGCAATGTGTCATTTTCTATTAAATCTTTTCAAAAAAATTAAACTTAAAAAAAAACACGCATTTAACAGCAAAACTATACACACAAGTGTCTATATATATAAAAAAGTATATATATTACAACAATGATAAATAGACATGTACAGTTTGTGATAATTTTTTTTTTCATCATCAACTCATTATCAATATCACCACCAAATCATCTATAGTGCTTTTTTGAGCATGTGATATATAAATATAAAATATGTATTAAAAAAAAAAAGCATATAACTCTTTTTAATTATTCGTGGTGTGAGAATTAAGCAAATTACAGAAATACTTTGTAATCTCGTCTTCTGCTAAGTGTGTGGCTTTAAAGTGCGCACAGAAATATTCTATAATAATTTAATTTAAAAAAAAACTCTGAGTGAACAAAGGACAACTAAGTCGAAAGTGTTGAATAAAAGACCAGCTGTGTTACCGTAAGAATGTGTTTGTTATGATATTGATATCAAAGTTTCCTTATTTCCATATGGTGTTCTATCTGTATATTTGCAGATTTTCTTGTGAAGAGGGAGCGTGGGAAAAATGCGTAAGGGACACATTTTACGAAATCTTGTCTTGGTTTATTATATATTCTGAAACTGGTGTGACACTGGGATCTTTTGAGTGAGTGTCAAAAAATAAGAGAAAAACTTAATAAAAAATATGAACACTCCTTTAATAAAATTGAACTGTACTTATTGTGTGAGACAGAAATATTTATTTTTTTTCCCTTGCAAATCTTAGTTAAAAAAAATAATAATAATCTGGGAACATGTTAAGAGAATTATTTGTTTACAAAAAAAGTAGTATTTTAAAAAATAAAATAAAAAATCAGGGAGTTGACTCTGATAAAATGTACAGGTTCAGTTCTGGGGAAAAAAAAAAACTTTGACCGGCCAAACTCGTTCAGTATGATTTTTATTTTTTATGATGAAATGAGGGTGACTTATTGGTATCTAAGTTTCGAAAGATGATAATTTAAATTTGGTTTTGAAATATACTTTCAATATTTATAAAAAAAAAAGTGGTTTATGTGTAGAAGTCATTATGTATCTTATTTTCAGCAACCCCCTGAGAAATACTCTTACGCTGCTAAACAAGATTTACACATTTTAAAAATGTAAGCAGAGCTTAGTGGCAAAATGATGTCAGACTAGGTACACGATACACACAAACTCTTTATTTCATAACAGAATGGTTATACATGTTATAGATCAACAAACAAAAGGTAAATATGGAAAAGAAAAGATAGAGGTATCCAGAAATATGTCCACCAATTACCAATGACGAGTGACGTATTGATATCTGTTCCCCCTAAGGAAGTACAAATATTCAGGGTTAGAGTTTGATTTTAGTTTTAATAGTGTTTTTTAAACATATCTTAACCCTTTCAGGTTATACATTTATGTATTAATTACACTAAAGGTTTTGGGATTAGGAAGGTTATATTTAGAGGAAGTGTACTGACTTTTGCGGGGAGGAAGAGTGGAAAACCAATTTGTTAAAAACCATCCTCAGTACACTCAACCAAAACTCAAGCCTCAATCTCCCTGTCATCGGCAGTCTAGCCTACTGTGAGAGTGATGCGTTATACCTATGAGACTACCAAAGAGGGTTTTTATCTTGTACGGCTATATTAAATCTAAACTAGCTCAAAAATGACACCTAGACATGGGAATTGAATTTGGTATTTTTGTTACGGGTCATTCTTTACTCATTGTCCAAGTCATAATCTTTGATGTAAAAACGATAATTGAAGAATGACTCATTGGTAGAAGATTGTGTTAATAAGTTAAAAGGTCCAGGGTTTGATTCCAATGTCAGATGTCATTTTTAAACTAGTTTAATTGCTGTATAATTCCAAGGCAAGACACGATACAAAATATTAATTTACACCTATTTTATATATTAAATTTAGCTAAACAATTTGGATTTGTAAGATCATAACACTTTTTTCTACGAATAACTTAGTGTTATTAAAAAATGTATGTTTATTTTTATGTTTTATTCCTGGGTCTATTACCTAAATTCAACTTGAAATACTTATAGTGCAAATAATGTTATATATTACTAAAACTCGACCAAAAACATCAGTTTTTAACTCAAAATCAATTCAAACTCAACTATAAGTAAAGAACACATGCTTATATACCCCTTAATGACAAAATTGAATGCGCCCCTCTAACCCCATTATAATGTAAATGGTGGAAAGGAGTGCGGGCTACTGCTTATAAGTCTTTGTGCCATTAAAGTGGTGAACATGATGAGACAAAGGCTGGGTAAGCCACCGCGTGCAACTTGCACCTTTTATTTTATAAACATTACATACATGTTAGACTGTAGAAGGGGGGGGTGATGTACCCTGAAAATTTATAATTATGTGTTTTGTTGTGTTTTAATTGTGAATTTGGAGGCCTACAGATTTCTGGTGTTTGGCGGCTTTTTTCCTTTGTATACATACTTATACAGACAACTAGCTAGTAATTTTATAAGTAAGTTCACATGTCTCTTTTACTGCTTCTTTATCCTTAGAAATGTTTCAGTCTCCTCAAAAATACGTCACTTTAGGTCACAGCTGTTCTACACTTGGATACACCACTGCCAGGATCACCAGAATCCACTTTTTCAATTTGAATCAAAGTCAAATTGAATAAATTAAATATCCTCAAAGCTTGAATTTTTTGGTTAGTTGTTTTAATTGGGTCATGAAAGTCATGAAAAAGTTACCAATTGCAAAAAAAAAAAAAAAAAAAGTCACAAAAGACCTTTAAAAGTCACGAATTGTCAATATTCTGGTCATAAAGTCACGAAAATATTTTTGTTTGAATTTCTCATGCATCGTAACAATGTGAACTCGTTGAATGCCGAGCCACCCACTACCCATGATGCCATGCGCTAGCCGCAAGTTGCTTGATTGTTTTTACCGTGATACCATGGACAAGGTTAATGTTCACCATCTAGTTCAAGTTTAATGTTGCGTGTGAGTGCATTACACCTATATATGCATTATATAATGTTCAATCATTTACCGAAGGAATTTTGTGGTCAAAAAAGGTCACCAAAAAGTCACTCTTTTTTTTTCTCCAACTCAGTAGACACTAGCGTTGCCAGGTGTCCCGATTTGCGCGGGACGTCCCGATTTCCAGGGGTCCGTGAACACGTCCCGATTTACCCATGATCGGGACACCAAATGTCTCGATTTTGGGTGATTCAGACTTCGGCCCCAAAAAATATAAACTCCGTGCGCACACGGTTATGTTGCATCTCATTATTCGACGCATTCAATATAAGTACCACACATACATAAGCGGAGGCAGATGTATACCGCGAAAAGCGCGATAGAGATATCACACCGTCTCCTTCTATTCCGCTGTTGCCACCGACTGTCTCTGCCACGGTTTAGTTCAGCCACAGAAAGAGTGAAACAAACAGATAAAGTCTTGTTCTTTTGCGCAAAGTTATCGTTAGATAGCCAGAAACTTACGACTTGATGGTAAGTTTGTATATTATGTTATTTGTTTCAGCGGTTCCATTGTTGATTTCAATAATTACGTTAACATTATGTCATATTATAATTGTATTTTAGCTTGTACCTTGGTACAGTTTTTGTGCTGACAATGCAAACGTGAATTTTGGCCACCACAATTCAGTTTTTTAGTTGCTGCACAAAGATAATAACAGCATTATACCAGTTGGATGTCCTGCACATATTTTGCACAATAGTGTAAAATATGCTTTAGGTTTATGTAAATTTGATTTGGTGAAATTTATTGTGAATCTGCATAGTCATTTCTCATACTATGCGAAAAGAGAACAAGCTTTAAAACATTTTTTATGAAATTCATTAATCTGAATTTGCTCCAGTCTTACGACACATAAAAACCCGATGGCTATCACTCCTCCCAGCTGTAGAACGTGCCTTGAAATCGTACAATATATTAAAGGATTACTTTATAACTATGGTGAAGACGAGTGTCCATCTGCACTCTGGAACTTCTTTAATAGTAGCGAAACATAACATTACTTTGCTTTTTATCAAAACGCATTAAATATCCTACATGATGATGTAATGAGCCTAGAAAATGAATCATTGCTCTGTTTTGAAGGTTATGAAATAATGGTCAAGCTTACTAACAAATTGAAGCAAAGAATAGACGACGAATTTTTGGACTTCATTTGCGGCAATTTAATTAAAAAGTTGTTCTTTGAAACTTCCTCAATGATAAAAACAGCCTGTTGTGATTGGTACAAAAATGTTCTGAAATATATAGACACACGGTACGAATTCAATGAAAACAAATTGAATTTGTTTAAGTCACTATCTCTACAAGACGATAGATTAACCTACGCATCTATAGTCAATATAATCGAAAAAATTAATATTGGCATGTTTTTTGAAATGGACGTGCTTTATGAGGAAATTTATAACGTCAAAGAAATATTGAAGGCAGCTGTGAAGAACAAAGACTTAACACCCGTACACAAATGGCACCATTTATTTGAAAATCAAGACCTTCCTAATCTGCAAAAAATATTTGCTTTCATGGCATCCATACCGGTTTCAAATACTGGAACAGAAACGATATTTTCTCAAGCAAATATTGTTTGGTCCGACAGACGAAATCGATTATCTCTCGAGCATGTAAAAGCAGAGATACAAATAAAAACCAACTTCAAATTGTCATGTAGTGAATTTTATAACCACGCAATTAAAAATAAAGAACTTCTAAAAGCAGTGAAATCTAACAAAAAATATATTTTTAATAAAAAGTAATTATTTTATAGAAAAATAAATAATTAGTTTTAAGTTTTTTGTTGATTATTTAGATTCTCTGTAATATGATGTGATCTCTTGCAACCTAATAATAAAAATTATTGCTATAAAAATGTCGATTTTAAAAACCTAGTTTTTTTAGTTGTCCCGAATTGAAAACCAATATCCCGATTTTTTTTATCCTCCGTCCCGAAATTTAGCATACCGGACCTGGCAACACTAGTAGACACCCTTTTTAAACTTTGATATTATATTGTAGTTATTTATATAACCTTTTGCAATTAAATGACTTGGAAAATGTTTTATTGCACAATTGTTTCTAATATTTAGTTTAATTCTGATAAATCAAGTTACTCTCACAACAAGCAATTCAATTACTTCAGATTTTTTCAATATGAATATTGTCTTGTACTGTACAGAACAGCTCAGAAAGACAATTTACTATTATTGGTGGAGATTTGTAATTGTCAAGGCCAGATTTTTTTTCAAAGCATAGTCAAAAGCTGATATTTGTTTCGAGCCCAAGTCGAAGTTTCGAAGCTTCACGCACCCTTACTGGAATCATCCCAAAATGGTGACATTATCTATCTATTTATATCTGTCAACACTTAATCTTCTTTATATATTGAAAACGACACTTTAAATATGGGAATTACTTGAGAACACTTGAGACCTTTGATTGATTAAGGGCACCAATGTTCTCACAAATTAGCTATCTTTCACTATCCTGAGCTCAGGTTAAAACACTCATAATTATTATTCTAAGGACTTAATGGATGATGGCTTATGTCAAAGGTCCCAGGTTTAATTTCTTTGTCCAGATGTCATCAGTTTATATTATACTAGCTAAAGTACCCGGTGTTGATGATGAATGGGTAGTTGAATTATTTGGAGATTCATAAATTTATTTATCTTTCATTAAAATTCTGAAAATTGAAAAATGACACCTGGACACGAGAATTGAACCCGGGAGCTTTGGCTTAGTACGCCAATGCTCTAACCACTGAGCTATCCAGGATTCGTTCCGTGCCCAGGGTCATTCTTCACTCATATTTTAAGGCAGAGACCCGCCTCGGTGGCGTAGTTGGCTAACGCGCTTGTCGTGTTGAGCCCGACCGCCGAGGACGGGGAGATCGAGGTTCGAATCTCGGTCGGGTGAACTGGGGGTGGTTTTTCCTAAATGGTTTTCCACTCTCCCTCCACGCAAATGCGGGTTCACTTCCTCTAAATTCAACCTTCCAAATCCCTAATCCATTAGTGTAATTAGTACTTAAGCGTATAACCCGAACGGGTAGTAAGACGCGGTGCTAAATATTATTATTATTATTTAAGGCAGAGCCTATGATGGACGTGCGGAAATTGTCGGCTACAAGTGTGTGATTATATTAATATCACGAGCTATCAGATATCGCAGCCATCTTCGACTCGGTAGTTGGCTTATTGCTGCCATTTGTACAATTATTATAATTGCACGGGATTGCCGGGTTCGATTCCTATGTCAAGGTGTCATTTTTCAATTTTCAGAATATGATATCTAGATGGAGTAATCCTCACTAAAAGCATAAATAATAGCTTTGGCTATTTAATTCTTTCATTAAAATGCTTAGTTAAAACCCCACAGAAAAATGAAATCATGGGACTAAAATATATAATTTTATATTCCCCAATTTGAAATTATTATTATAATATAAATTAATAGACACCTTGTGACTAATCAATTAATGAAAACAGTGAAATAAAGACACTAAAAAAAAGAGTCAATAGGAATTAGGATGTATTTTTAAACCTCCAACTTTTTTAGAGAAAGAAGAAATAATTTATAAAATTATCCAGCCTGGAACATTGGCGGCGGAACTTTATTTTTGTAAGGGGGGGGATTAACCAGAAATGCGTGTTTTTTAGAGACTTGGGCCCCCGACCCTTGAAGCCTAAAGAGGTGGGGAAAATTTCCCCATCAAATGTTTGACACTTGAATCTATTTGGGGTAGTCCTAGAATTATACTTTTATTTGGTATTTATAACGATGTTCACCTGGTTTTTATTTTCAAATTAGATACCTCTAGAAAGTGTTTGTATTTTCTTTTTAACTGTATATTATTAAAGAATATAAGAGGAGGGGGAAATAAATCTAAAGGAGGGGGATTGTTTTCAAGGGGAGGCGGGGTTACACCTTTATTTAAGTATTTGCTAAGTGTAAATTTTCATACTTAAAAGTATCTAATCCCTGCCTAAAATCACCATAAAAAAATATTCCAGATAGCTTCTAGAGGTATTTAATGTCTGTAGGTTTCCTTTGCCTACAGCAGTTGATAGGCTGTAAGCCTCCTCTCTCCACCTCCGCCCCTTAGAAATACTACACTTGATACAGCCTTGGTTGTGCTTCTGCACTTTTGTGTGCCATCAAGTGTATAGTCTTATCACCGGACGAAGGACCTTACCTGAAAGTTCTAAAGTCTAGTAAATATACTGTTGTGTATTTGTACCTCATACCTTGCATTCTACAACTGTCACATAGTGGCAACACTGGCTAATCAACATTTGTATTGTATATCTACTGTGATGCCTATGTTTAGGGTATTTAAGGTCACCTATATGTTATAAGGTACAGGAAATCAAGTCGTTTGTTGATATCGTCATTATCGTGCATGGTTTCCTGCCACTGACAGGGTCTCAATAAACCTTTCCATCTACTTCTCTCCTCCCACCACCTTTCTTCCTCCACGCCAGCCCAATCCACTCCACACTCCTCCGCGCTCCCTTTATCCGCCTGTCCCTGGGTCTTCCTCTTGGCCTCCTACCCGCCACCTCCATTTCGAGCCTCCGCTCTTCCACCCTCTTCACATGTCCATACAACCTCAATCTCACCTTTTATATCCTGATTTATTATCAAATAAATTCCTCCAGCTGTGTCGGTGGTCTAAGGTGTCAAGCCACAATATAATGGATTGTCGATAACGGGGGAGGTTAAGGTCTGAAATTTGAGTCAAGTTCACTTGGGAGAGGAGGCGGTGAGTGGAATATTTTCCCCACGTGGTTTTCCTAACCTATCACCAAACTAATGTCTGCTCATTTCACCTTAAGAAACTCTCCTTAAGCTCTTCGCCTCTATAATAGGTTGTTAATACTTATTTATTTTTCATTGTAGCTTAGTACCTGTTTGGGTTACACACAGCTTGATAATTAGATTGGGGTTGAACGTACTAATACATTATACAACAGAGTCTACCGCTGACAAGAGCTCCAAGTTGTTAGTCTTAGGCCACGCTCATTAGTCACACACAGACAATTTATAAGGATACCCAATACTATTTGTATCACACAATAACTTCGAACCAACAAAAGCAGGGCTCTTAGCTGGTGGTCTTGCTGCTTCCGAGCGGTTTTGGAAGATACAAGCTTGAATCCTTAGTTAGAGATTTAAAACTTAGATCTTAGCACGTTAAGTGTCGGTGATGCTTGGATTTCAAAGGTTGTATAAGTTTATCTGCTGGCTCTATTATTTCTGTTTCTGGTTCTAAATTCAAACTGAATACAAGAAATAATCTAATGTCATTTGATAAATGAGACATAATGAACTTCGGGCTAGTCATGTAAATGTGATATCATTAACTACTTGCTAGTCTTGTAATTATATCATTAACTACTAGCTAACCTTGTAAATGAGATATCATTAACTACTAGCTAGTTGTGTAAATATATCATTAACTATTAGTTGGTTGTGTAAATATATCATTAACTACTAGCTGGGTGACCTGGCAGTCTAGTGGTAAGGTGTCGGACTTCTGTGCTGGGGTCTGATGCTCAATCCTTGGTCCCGGCACAGACTTATCTGATTACCAAACCCTTCCTTCACCTCTGACAAGATGTGTATTAATCACAACTTGTGAATGTGTGGAATGCCAGGCCTCCACCGTGGTTCGGATCCCACGTTAAACTGTAGGTCCTCCATTTCATCTCACAATCACCCTACCATTACACATTAGCGTAAGTGCGTATAACCCGAATGGATAGTAAGACGCAGTGCTGCTAATAATAATAATAATAATAATAATAATAATAATAATAACTACTAGCTAGTCATGTAAGTGTATCATTAAATACTAGCTAGTCATGTAATTAAAGTCCTATTTTTAATCTATCTAAAATATGTATTAACCTAACACTTTATGAATGAATACATTCATAGGACTTTAAAACCTGCCGCACCTATTTGGGTGGAGGATGGGACTAGCTTAAGCCCCTCCAATATCGCCTGTATATATTCAAAATATATCATAGCAATCGATTCAAAAATTGAACTTACTTTTCATTTTTAAGAAAAAAATTGAATTTTCATGTCTTTACTAATTATGTATCTACCATAATTTACCAATATTGTCACAACAGCAAACAAGATAAATTTTGGTTAAAGTCAAATATATCTTAGAAATATTGGTTTTTAACAGGAGGTAGGGGGGGGATTGAGGATTGAATCCCAGAGCTGTACTGAGGGTGGTTTTTTCCTAAATAATAATAATAATACTTAGCACTGTGTCTTACTACCCGTTCGGGTTATATGCTTAAATACTAATTAGTTTTCCACTCTTCCCCCATTTATATACAGGCACACTTCCACTAAATTGAACATACCCCCTCCTTAAAACATCAGTGTAATTGGTAGACTACATATGAATATAATCCGAACAGGTAGTACACTTTGTGCTAAAAATAAAAAATGTTCTATCTAGGACATGGTAAGACAGAAAAGTTACTAAAACTACTACTTTCATATATTCATACATATAAAAGTCATATGGCCTGGTAGTGTCAATATCGACAGATGGAATCAATACCGATAAAATAAAATTACAATACAGACTGCCCAAATATAAGTTTGTAATTTTTAAGTCACCTTTTCTATTGTGTTCTTATCATACATTATAACTGTCCCTGTGGTGTAGTGTTCAGTGTACCTGGCTATGAGTCTAGGAGTCCCGGGTTAAATTCCTGGCTAGTACCTTGGGTATTTTCCTCGAAAGGTGGATTACCCCTAACGATCACCATGGTTTGGTTAGTCTTAAGTTAGGTTTAACTGTTTCCACAACATCATACTTACTATCACCATCACCTCATCTCATCGGGACATGGAAAGAGCCTCCACGGAAAGGATGTATGATTAATACATTCAGGCGTCCCCTGGACAATGGTACATTAGTACTGGTTAATCTTCTCGGCGAGCAATATTATTATTATTACCATATATTATGATAAATAATGGAAATACAAAGTGATACACACAAAGAATAACCCTTCTCAAATAGTTTCTAGGGTTATCCAAGGCTCAAAATTGTCTTAGAGGAGGGCCCCCCCCCCTCTCTGCCAAACCCTTCCAAACTACACTTTAAGTTGAGCCCAACCCTTATTTCCGAAGAGCTTCCAGGGCCCCTGTATTCATTGTAAAATAGTAGACTTCTTTCATTTCATTGTGTTTAAAAAAAAGATTTAGGTTAACTTACAAAAATATGGACTGAGGTCTGACTTTTCTAGGAATAAAAACCAGTTTTCTTAAGTGAAGAACCAAAGTGACCTACCAGTATCACTTTTAAATATGCGTGCATATACAAGTACTTATACACATACTGGGTCAATTTCTAAAGACATAAGATACTGTTAGATTAAATTAAAACATTGAAAATACTTTAACGTACGATTTTCAGTTCAGAGCTGCTGAGAGCAGCGAATTACAAGAAAGTGTTTGACCCCATCATCATTCAGCAAGCACACAAGAAAAGCTGTAAAACGATATGTGTTTTTGTAGCAGACGTGTGTGGTGGAAAATAGTGCGGCAAATTGGGTTAACCAACCCAAGAGGCATACAACCTCAATATGCCCCTTCTCTCATTGAGGTAATTTGGATCGGAGCTGTGAATTCGATACGCTAAATAAAATTAAACTAACACTGGCCCTAAATAATAAAAGTATAAAGTTAAAATTATATATTTACCATATAATGTTATATTATAAGTTTTTATTTTGAAGCCAGAGTCAAAGTCAGTAAATTTAGGCTATACCAAATCCGGCTCCACCCAAAATTGCTTACGACTTCGACTTCACAGCCCTGATTTGTTTAGGTATGGGAGATACTTATAATAGTGATAAAACAACGGTTAATAAATAGTATAAACTTTATAAATATATATATATATATATATATATATATATATATATATATTTAAACCTTGCATTTATTATTGTATAGATTTAAGTATATATATATATATATATATATACTTAAATCTATACAATAAATAAATGCAAGGTTTAGGGGATTTGGATAGGTATGAGATATAATAATCATAAAGCAACAGCTAATAAATAATATAAACTTTATAAATAGTATATATACAATAAATAACTTAAATCTATTCAGTTAAACATTGAAAGGAGGATATATCGGCAAGGCCTACACAGTTAACAGAAATTTACCAGTTTTCTGGTTAAGTGTGTAGGTCTTGCCTGTCTATCCACCTTTTAATATTAAATTTAATACAGCTGTTTGGCGCCATTTTACCTTTGTTTGGATCCATACAATAAATAAATGGTAGGTAAAACACCCCCATTGAAAAAAATATACTTTTTATCTACGTCCTTTAAAGTAAGTACCTATATAAAATAATAATTTTGGATGGAAACTTTTATATAGAGTATAACAATTATTTTCTTTATTTTACTACAATATGTCTATTTTCATAGTATTACTACACACGCAAAACTACAAAGAATAAATAATACTTTTATTTAATAAGTTTCAAAAGTTTCATAGTTATATAATTGAAATAAAACTCACCAAAATCTCATAGAAATTTAATTATATCCTATGAACATGCTTTTGTGTGGTTTATAAGTTACTGTGCATGTCTCAAAAAATATATCTTGTGAGATTTAGTTGTTTATTTTATCAATAATAATAAAAAAAATTAATTTATTTGGAAGATTGTGTTTAGTTAGGTCAGTAAGAACCGTAATAATAAATAAATCATTGTTTTGTTTTAATGATGATACATGTAGATTTGTTTTGTACTCAGTTGTAGGCTAATGGATAGTGTAATAGTTTACAACAGATCATTTATCTTTAGATGATGTTCAGAATTTTTTCTAACAATATAAGAAAATAAGATTAAATCATGTGCAAGAATTGGGTTTGTTATGAAAAAGTGATAAATGGGGTTGTAGATGTTTTGAGGCTTTATAAAAAAGCTAAATTTAGTTTGGGAGATTGTTTTAGGTTTGCCATAAGTATTCTCAAACTAAGGTTGACACATTCCAGAGTTTTGTTTTAACAATATATTTGACAGTCATCCTGTTTAGTAAGCAAGTTTTTTTAGTTATTTACAAATAAATCAAATCTCCATATTAATTTTTTTTAAATGTTTATAGTAAAATGTTGATATTTTGGTTAAAAAATAATAGCCTATATGCCTCAGATGATATGTATTAACCCCATATTATTTAAATTTTAAATATAACCTTATTTTAACAAGCCAGATAATCTATTGATTGTTAAAAGGAATAAGGGTTTACCAACCCTCTTATTAGTTTCACCTTTCCCAACAGGTATTGTCACACAGAATAATTTAATCGTTAAAAATACCTGGACAGTAAATAAGGAACAGTTTCAACATTTTTACCTGGCTGGAATGATAACTAAATGTATTAGAGTGATTTTAAATTGTTGTGTTATCATAGGAGCTGTTAAAACTAAACACAATATAATAAACACATAAGTACAATGTAAGTACTTTCATTCCAGTAACTCAGATGCATCTGCTACACTACACCAATGATTCAAGTGTTTTTGTCGCATTTATAAGGAGTTAAAGAAGGTCGCAGTGGCGTGTCGTGGAATGTTGCAAGGGAAGCAGACCTTATTAAAACTGTACCTGTGATATGTTCTCGCCCACTTGGGCCATGTTTGCCCGATCATACAACTGAAATCTGGAGGGACACCATATAAATAATATTGAACCATAGCGAACTGTTGGACAACTACAACAGGTTGTAGATGATGCTGCCTTTAGAGATGGAAAGATTTGATTTGTCACACTGGTAGAGCTGATCGCACGTCCTGCCTTCCTTGCTGCCCAGTTGGTATGCCTGGGTGTACAGGGAGAGCCGCGGCTGTATCCTTTGCGGAGCTACAAGACTCAGTTTGTTAAGCAACCTGCAAAACAAAAATAACTTTCAGCTTTGTACCAAGAATATATGGCTGGTACCCACACAAAAACATACAACACCGCCTGTATAATAACCTATATAGTCTCCTAATAGTTAGTATCCATGAAAATGATCTATATTTTATGAAGGCCTCTTATGTTGCTGTAATAGGTTACTATAAAAATCCGTTTGTTATTTTCAAGTTCTCTAATACCTCATGTTACATTTTCACCTTATTGAAATGTAAAAGTAAAAATAACTGAAATAGTAAGTCACTTCAGAAACAATGAACGTACAATTTGAAAGTGGTCATTTTATAATACTTTTTCGTATCTATTTTCTAGTCTCCTAATACTTCATAATCCATTTCTAAGACACTGACAGCCATCTGTTGGAAGATGAATAAACTATTTGAAAGTGCTGGCTGGGATTTTTCTTTATCTACTCTGAGACACTAAATAGAAGTGGTAGAGCCATCTATGATAAAATAACTGTACTAATTGGATGTTGTAATATATTGAATAATACCTCTTGCTATACTCTAGTCTCCTAGTACCTCACAATATATTTTCATTATTTTTGAAACATAAAAAAACACACATCGCGTCTGAGCGTGCGTGCGTGCGTGATAGATATTTTATGAATGATTGAAGAATTTGGAGATTATTTATTTCCAAACGCTTCCAATAAATAATGATGGACAAAAAACATCAAATATAATTGATAACATATACTTAATAGTTTAGTCAAAACATCAAGATAGTATTGAATTTATTTTAACTTTTAAATAATAGGCCTACTAAAAATTGATTCGTTTTAGAAAATTAAAATACACACTTTTAATTTTTATACGAGTATTTTCATTCAATTATTTATAGTTCGAAAGTATATCCATCCAATGATCGCAAGGCTCTGAATCGATTCAAATGATCGATTAGTCACGACCAAATAATTCGGTGAATCTGTTATCTAGCACCCATCTCTAATACCAAGTATGAAATACAGTCTTGTCTGCTTTATTTGATTAGTATAATTATTTTATTTTCATTTTGATTATTATTGAGTAGAAGTGATTTTGACCTGTTTTAATAATGTTATCGATAAGATAACAAAAAGCGTACGTAACATAAAAGCAGAATGCGTGAACTGAGGTGAACCGAAGCGGCGGACAGACACGGTACAGACAGGTCTGAGCAATAATCGATTAAGATGCAAGCAAATTACTATCAATACTCCAAGTAATGCCTATACTAACACTATTTTTTTAAGGAGCTAAATAATTCATATTCATTTATTTAAGTTTCTCGCACCAAGTAAAGAATGGATCTTTTGAAAAACAAATCAAGATAGTGCTTTTGTAAAAATATCAGCCAATTGTTCCGAAGTTGGAACATATTTGATATCATTTAAATTGTCCTCATAATTTTCTCTTACAAAGTGATACAAAAAAACATCGATATGTTTTGTATGTTTGTGGAACACAGGCTTTTGAATTAACTTAATCGCACTTTGATTGTCCACATATAAAGTATTAGCACTTTTTGTTTTTCATAAATTTCTGATAGTAATCGTCTTAACCATACTGCTTCTTTTGTTGTATATAATGCAGCATATTCTGCCTCATTCGTAGAGAGGAAGGAAGACTGATCTTTGGCGTTGACACACTCAGGTAACTGGACTCCCACACATATGGAGACATATCCAGTCGTTGATCGTCTGGTGTCCTGATAATTTGCATAATCAGCATCATAAGAGAAACCAGTTAGGGCCAAGTTGACAGCGTTCTTACTGTAATTGATTCCAAAGTCACCCATTTCCTTTTAAGTACTTGAACACACGTTTTACTGCGTTCCAGTGGATGTTGCCAAAGTTTGTTTGAAATCTGCTGAGCAAATTGACAGCCAACATAATGTCCGGACGTGCAGTGATCATACAAACATTAGTGAGCCGATGGCTTCACGATACGGCAACTTCTCTTCAAGGCTGTCATATCTTACTTCAGCTTTCAGTACAACGTTCGGATAAACTGGTAAACCTATTGGTTTTCGCAACGAGTCTTGCTTTGTAACGTTGGATATTCCCATCAGGGTGTATTTTCACCTTAAACATCCATCTTGATCCTATGTTCCTTTTATCAGGAGGTAGAAGTACTAGCTCCCATGAGTGATTTTTCTTTAGGACATCAAGTTCTTTAGCAATTGTCACTTTCCATTTCTGTGCATCAGGACTACACATCTCATCGTCAAAAGAAAGTAGTACATCAACTTCAACAAGGTTAACTTCATAGTGCCTGGGAGGACGCAACGTTTCTCGAGGAAGCAATAACATTACGTCAGGTTCTTTGAGTTTATTGTCATCTAAATCTTCTATACAAGGTTCTTCGTAATCTTCGACATGTTGAAGATCATTGTTCTGCTCAAGCTCATCGCATTTATCTATGTTCTGGTTTTCTTGAGAAATCAAAACTGTATTTCTTTTTAGAAGGCTTACATAAGCACCTTCTTTAAAAATGACGTTCCGAGAAATTGTAATTTTCTTTGTTACTGGATCAAACCATCCGTAATTATAGAGTCTCCATCATACTCTACAAGAATCAGCTTATTTTTCCCTTTTGGTTTCAACTTGGTATGCTTTTTTAATTAGGTATAAGCATAAATGCTTCACTGCCAAACACCTTACTGTGCTCGAGTGTCAATTTCATGAAATGTCGAATTTCGAATGGAGTCGAATTCGGTGTTTGTGATGTGGGAGTTCTGTTTAGTATGTAGATTGCCAAATTAACAACTTCAGCCCGCAGATGTAGTGACGAATCCTTGGTGTAAAGCATAGAATACAAATTATTCTGTTCACGAATCGCACACTCCACTAATTTTTCTCCGTCGTAAGCTTCAGCTGATTCTTTTTCATTCACTACTTTCATGCCCTTCTTTGTTAGGGCTAAAAACAGATTTCTTCTTAGCTGCGGAATGTACAAAGCATTCGTAATTGTTGACTCGTACCAACAAACATCATTTAGAAGGGTTTGTATTTTCACAGTACCAATATCCTTAATTGGTAATTACTGTTTATCTTTATTTATTTATTTGAAGGGTCAAAAAATTTCCGTCGATGAGTCATATGAGCAGATGTTCCACTATCCATTGCCCCTCTAACTGCACTTGATTCTGACAAAGTATTTTTTAAACTTCACATTTAAAGCTGATTGATTACCTTGCTTTGAAATTTGGTCGCTACTCTTCTTAGAGCTGTGGCGGGTACAAGTAAAATGTCCCCTCTTGCGGCAGCTATAGCAAACTACCTTACACGTGTCTATCTTTTCTGCTTGGGTTTCTCGTCGTTTCTCCTTGAAGGTTGAAAGCCATTATTTTGACTTGAAGACGTGAGAAATGTGCTGTCTTGTTCTTAGTTTGAAGTTAGGTTTGCTTCTTCATCATGTAACTGCAATGCGAGGTTAGGCAACGTCTGTCTACCTTCCTTTATGGAAAGCCATGCCTGACGAAAGTTTCTATATTTCATCGGCAGAGTGCCGAGAAATTTAGTAACGATGTTAGTTTTGCTCAAAGTTTCTACGGTTTCTTTTACCTGTCCTGCCAAATTCTCGAATTTGGCCACGTGCTATGCCATTGAATTATTATGATTCGTTTTCAACTGGTGAAAAGATAGAGAATCAGCATTTTTCTTAATTCAGATTTTATTGGTACACTGAGTCTAATTTGTCAATAATTATTTCTTTCGGCGTTGTACAGCACTCGACTAGGGTGATATTTCCATCGCCACAGTTAGTGTGAACATGGAGATCACGTCATTCTTAGAACATTGTGCGAACTCTCTCGCATTTTATACACAAGGTCTTACCTCTCTTTAGAAGCAACACTGTACACGCCTTTCGCTTCAAGCGCACACACCATTTGAAATTTCTACTGATGATAGTTTTTCCGATCAAATTTGCAAACCGATGCAACGTCGATCCTTTCCACAGTTGTTCAGCTTTATTGATTTCACTCACGTTGTTACAGGCTACGAAAACGTTTATGACGCAAATTCAAAAGCATGAGGTTAGTTCACACACAGTGGGGCATGAACTCAGCCCATAACCTTTTGAGTAAAAACAAATTTGGTGTATTTAAATAGTTTTACTGAACAGCTAACAAAAATATTTGGTAAGACAATGGCAGAAGGCGCGAACTGAGCTGAACCGAAGCAGCGCGCAGAAACACTTTACACAGGCACTATATAGTCAGGTCAGAGCAATAATAGACTAGGAGGCACGCAAATTATTCTCAATAATAGTTATAAACTAGCTCAAAATAACTAAACCTAACGTTAACGCCGACGTGTTTAATGCTAGGTTTGGTTAATATGGATCAAGGCTATACAGAAGGGGGGAGGGGTGATTATAATTATGGTTATGATGGTACTGGTAATGATGATTGTGGTAATGATGATGATGATATGGATAATAATAGTGGTGAGGATGATGATGATGATTGTGATCATGATGTGAAGCTACCAAGCTGCGACTGACCAGAGTACGACGCTGTTGTACGTGGAAGAGCCCTGGTTGGCCGCCAGCTTGCAGCCTAGCCTCTCGAAGCACTGGTGCGACTCCAGCACCCGCCTCGTCAGCGTCAAGAAGCTCTCGCTGTCGTTCGCCTCCCTCCAGCCTTGCACGTCGCGACGCCTCCTCCTCCTCCCCGCGGCCGGCGGGTTGGGCCCCAGCACCGGCACGGGCAGCAGCAGGAGGAGTGGGAGCAGCAAGGGTAGCAGGAGGGGTATGAGCAGGAGCGGAGCGAGGGGTAGTAATAGCAGTGGTAGTAGGAGTAACAGTGGAAGGAGGATCAATGGGAGGAGGGAAGTGATCGTGAAGAACTTGAACAGTTTGATGGCCTTGAATATGAAGAAGAACTTGAGAGCAATCTTCAGGGCGATGAGTGGGATCTTGAAGGCCAGGACGAGAAGCAGTTTGAGAAGACCGAAGGCCTTGATCTTGGCGAGGACGATCTTGGCCACTGCGAGCAACCCCAGCTTGGACAGCTCGCTCTTGTGGTGGGAATGGTGATGATCGGGGTAGTAGACGATGGTGGGTGGGTGGTGATGCACGGGGGCGAAGTGCTCCGGGTAATGGTGCTTGTGTTCATGTTCGTGTTCGTGCTCGTGGTAAGGGTGTTCATAATGGTGACCGTGGTGGTAGTGAGGGTCGTCGTGTTCTTCAGAGATGACTCCGGGCTCGAAATCATCGTGGTCGTACTCATCGCCGTGCCCAAACCTGGAGCTCGCTGACGTGGGAGGACTCCCCTCGGACCCAGTGGTGAAGAACTCCCTCAGGAGGGCGTCCTCCTCCTCGTCCTCTTCCTCCCTAGATTCTACCTTGAGCTTGTTGACCTTGTACCCCACCCACGATGAGGGGGCGCCCCCCTTGTCAGGAGCCACCGATAACTTAGTCTTACCGGGGTAGTCCTGATAAGAGTAGGCGTCGTAGTTGTGGTTGTAAGGGTTGCGAGTACTGGTATCGTACTGATCCTGTCTCTTCTTCCCGGGGTCCTTGTAGGAGGAGGACGGTGGTTGAGGGTTCGTCGCGATAGAGTTCGCGTAGTGCTCAACGGGTTTGCCATCGTCCAGAGGATAGGTAAGGGGCTGGAAGTTCCGGGCGTTGTTGGCATCAGGGTTGGATGATGACGTGGTGGGGGGTCGTAAGGTAACCGGAGGCGTTGACGAGTTGACGTGGAGCGTCGTGCTCACATTGGAGTCTCGAGAACTCATTGTGGTTCGGTGGTTTGTGGTTGTAGATCCCAGTGGGGGGTGGGTAAGCTGGTAGAGCTTCTTACTGAAATCTTGGGTAAAGGCCAAGGGTCTGAAGTCCCGCGCCATCTTGCCGCCTCTCGCGGTGGTGCCGTCCGGGGGTGCGGAGGACGTTGTGAGGTTAAGTGGTTCCACGAACCCGGAGACGACGACGAGGAACATCGGGAAGAGAAATACGCTGATCCTCGACATTGTTTGATCTCGACGGATGACGTGGGGTTGATATCTGAAACGAGGAGAAGGTAAACAAGATTCAATCGGTATCAAGGTCCAAACTTTTTGGAGAATCGGCTTCGATCCTGGGCAGGGTACGTAATGACTTATAGCTATCCAGACATAACATCCCTTTGCTAGGATGTCCTTGGTTGAGTTGGTTTGTTAGTCGTGTATTAATATATAGCCTATCTGTGTTTATAACGTCCAATCCATACCCTATAGAATATTTTCTAGAAGCGTCTGAAGAAAAAAAAAATTTCGTGGAGTCATATGTGTCTCTAAAATAAAAAACAAGAAAGTGTGTTTTTAACATTATTATCAGTGCTGTACAGAAGCAAACAGTGGGATGAAAGAGTTAGCGTTGTGTGTATGGATAAGTTGTAGAGGGTAAATATCATGAGGTAAACAAACAGTCTAGCAGGGTGAACCATTCATTACCAAGCTGTTATAGTGAGGGGGAAGGAGCGCTCGGGTTACAAGAGTTGTAATAGAGTATTTTGGAGAGCCTTTAACTCGAAAACGCATCCCGATTAACACCCACTCTATATAAACCTGACATGCTTCGGTGGCCACATGGTATAAGGAGTCACTTTTGCAATAGACTGGACTGCCAATGACAGGGAGACCGGGGCTCAAATACCGGTCGGATCTACTAAGGGATTTTTTATTCCCCCTCTCCCTCCCAGAAAATGTGGATACACTTCCTCTAACGTCAACTTTCCTCATACCCAACTCATTAGCATGATTAGTACATATGCGTATAGCCTGAGCAGGTAGTGAAACGCGATACTTATATAAATCCATCAATTGGAAGCACCTTTAAAGATGTTGGCTGCGTGTGTTAGTTATTTAATTATTATAATGAGGCTTGAAAGAAAGTGCGTGATAAGGTTAACATTCTTACAATTATTTTTGTCAATAAAACAGTTTTGTTCAAAATAAATAAAATTGTTACATTATTTTTCATAAGAAATTAAATTGAAATTAAATCTATAGTGTCCCATTGGGTTTCGTGGATGAGTACGGAAAAGAAGAAGTGGAGATGGAATGAAGGAAGCTGTGATGATGAATCACATGTGGGAAAACTGGGATTCAAATCTCCAACTTCCCGTCACCTAGCAAGCCGGTCTATCGTGAATCCAGTGCCATAGATCGTGTGACCACAGTTGCGAGTGTAGTTTGAGCGTTGCCGCGTGGATAAAGTCGAGCTCGCATAGGCCAGAGTTTGAGGATGAACATTTTGCAGAATATCTTCGATCGGAAAATGCCAGACGATGGAAATTGGAAACCCAGCGGAAGGGGATGTATTCTCTTAGGCTCAGATTATAAAATTAAAGAGTTAACTAGGGATGTCCAACTCGATTCCTCGATACCCTCGATGCTTACTGGTATCGAAAGAATCGATCTTAATAATAGACTACGATTCTCGATACTTCGATTCCTAGCTCTAAATGAAAGTACAACTAAGCAAAACAGCCAGATTCAGAATGATTATTAATCGACTATCTCTCATATTAGTTTATTGGCCGTTATTTGCAACATTATTTGGTTCAATTAACGACCCTATTATTTGGTGAGTTTAAAAGATATGTATATCGACAATTTTTTATTATACTTTTAAAAAAAATTATGTATAAATGTTTGACTCATTGAGACTTTATCATAGATAAAAAAAAATACATGCTCATTTTTATCATTCCAAATTATTTTATTAATTATGTATCGTATGCTTTGGTACTTGGTAAAACGGATTTTTTTCCTTGTCAAAACTGAAAATGAATGGTTTTTTTAAATCACTATTTATATTTCAATTATTTTGCCATGTTATCAAGTTGAATAAATATATTTTTATGTGAGGTTGCATGCTTGGGAAAATAATGACCTAAGAAATGTTCAAGAATCTAGATAGAGAATCGAAAAATCGAGGTTGAACTCAAAGAATCGGAATCGAGAAAAACATGTATTGTTACATCTCTAGTTTTATTAACATGTCTTAGCTTATAGAAAACCCAACGTTAGTGCCACATTCAACCACCAAGCGCTGTAGTCTATACGAGAGTGTGAGAAGAGAACTGTAATCTCTGTTATTACTTTATTGTAACTCATCTGATAATGTTTCTGGTGTTAACGTCCTCGGGAGAAATTAAAGAGAAGGGGAAACTTTAAAACTGGGGATATCTAGAATGCATTCGTTCCATTTAAATATGTGAAAAGATTTCCTAAAAAGCATTAAAGGGATTTTATACTTTGAATTGAAAACTTATACCTAGAGACGGGGATCGAACCCGCGTCAAGGTGTAATTTTTCAATTTAAAGAATATAATATTTAGATGTGGTTGTAACAGTAACTAACAAAGGTAATTGATTGGCTAGAGTACATTCACTACCCGAGTTTACTTGGATGACAGCTCAAAAAGTTACTAGAAATAGTCCCTAGTGTATCCCTACGCCAACAGCTAACATCTTTCACTTTGGATAGCTGTAATTAAAACATTTGATAATGTATGAATCTGATAGTTAGCCACAGTAATTTAGGTGAGTATTATTTATATTTATTTGAGGTCGGGCACAAAGATTATTTATCACTTTATTCCAATATAAAAAATATTATTCACAACACTTTCACACAAGATCTAACAAATATGGCTTCAAAATGGTGACCGACGAACTCAAACCATGTGATTGATCATGACGCAAACAAGTTCTTTACAATGGTGCACCCACGTAGTTGATAAAAACACTTAATTCAGTTAAATATGATCAAATATGATAAAATAATCATAAACTAATGTATTGTGTATATAAAAAAGGACAAATATTTTTTCTTTAAGTAAATACGATGCCTTTATTAAAAAGTATGAATGTAGGCACTATATTACACATTATAGATAACATTCCAAAACTAAGAATAAGAACTTTTAATTATGTTTAAAATATTATTTCGGATTGGATAAAAAGAAATGATTAAAAGTTAATGAAATAGTGTGAGAAAACTTAAGTTTACGTTATTTTAAATGTAAAATATAAAACCTAATTAAAAACTTATCATCTATAACAAAACAGTGATCTTTTACAAGTGTTGGCAACCCAAAACCTAAACATATGATTATTCAACCGTTATTCAGGTAAAATACTATGGTGAACATACTCTATTTAATCTATCATTAAATAAATTGTTTCCATCTCGCATCTTTAACCAGGATGATTTGTCCGGTCACGGATGAAAGATTCAATCCCCCTCTCTTCCCCCAACCGTTCTTACTCCCCCTCCGAGGACATTTAACAATTCATTGAATGATCAACATAAAAACGCTCATTCGTATTAAGAAACGCTTCTCGAAATGATTGGCCGACAAACGACTAGAGTTATTCAACCACTCACCGAAATGGAAGACAATTTATTACCCATCCCTACTTTCTGTTTCGAATTTGTTACAGTTGTTTGGTTTTTTGAGTGATAGGTGTAGGGGAAGGGTTGGAGATGTATTAATCGAAAAAACCCCGTGCCGCCGGGCGTGTTGATCAAAGTCTTCAATCTCGTTTAGTCGGGCTAGGTAGGCCACCTATTGTGGAGCAAGATAGTGCGCGGTGATTGGCTGGTAACTATTTTAAAACTTAATTCTTTCTTATTTGATAATACATATAAATAAATTTGATGGTAACATATATTCTAGTTTATTGTCACGATGATTTTTTTTTTAATAATTGTGTTGAGTCGGGACATAATTCAACACATCGACACACACTTTTCCATTTAAGGTGGGGCGGAAAGCGACGCAAGAAAAGGCCAGTTTATTTTTCCAGTTTTTATAACAAAACATTTATCAGCAAAATAAATCAAATATTTCTCCAGAAGAAAAATAAGAGTTCAATTTTCTTCATATATCTAGGACAGATATTCAACAACTGTTGATATCACCATGTGAAGAAAATTAAACATGTTTCTACTGGAGAAAATATTTGATTTATTTTGTGGAAAAAATATTTGCTATGAAAACTGCAAAAACACTTCTCTATTTTCGGGTCCTCTTCCATCCCACCTTAACAAGTAATCTCAAATATCCTCATAGCAGTCGACGAATCTGTCTGCTTGTCTTTAGCACTATAACGCATGCGCACTGATTTGACCCTGTTGGTTGCTCTCCCAAGCAGACTTTGTCGCGCAGATCCGAGAAAGTTGAAGCCATTTTAAGTCTCGCACCGAACTGACAAAAATCGTGCTGAAATCTAGTGATTGGTTTATAGCTCGTCATGTGACTATGTTTCTGCCCTTCTCTTGTTTTCCACCGAACGCGTGAATCCACAGAAAGTATAAATATACGGATAGTCTGGACAGGTAGGAAGATGATGTCTTAAAAAAAACAGAATTTGTGTGGTAATAAACGAAATGGTAAAATAAATGGGGTGTCTACAATCTCCGAAATTCTTTACAAGTTGGGCTTGTTTTAGCTTTTTTCATGAAGTATGGAGCCCAAGAAAATCAATCAATGGTATAAAAAAAATTGAGCATTGAAAGCTTCGTCGAACTAAAAACAATACGTTCCATAAAAGCAGTGGTTTTAAACTTTTGATTTGCGATGTATTTATTTAAGGGGACAAAAAAATTACTTAGCAATGGTGGCAAATTTTTTTGCTCCAAGATAAACTAATTAGAACTTAATAAAAATAAATATTTTTTTAAAAAAGCCCTGAATTTTAATTAGCTATCGTTAGTAATAGGTATTTTTATTATTATTATTATTATCATAGCTATTTAAACTAAAGCTGCAAATAAATGTTGTCTAAGTGATTTATGAAGTCAATAAAAAAATGTTTACGAAGCTTAAACATGTGTATGGTTTTTTGTAGTTTGACATGTAAAATATATGACTAATTATGCTTAAAGAATCTTTTTAATGAAAACAACTATCTTTCTTCCCAAGTAATAAAAGAACACTATTTCTTCTATGGAGAAAGTTTTAAATTAATTAATTTTGAAGAACTAATCTGATGGATTACGAGTACTTTAGATCAGTGTTAAACGAGTGAAAGGGTACGCTACCGTAAATAAAAAAGAGATTAAAACCACTCCTGAAACGTGGTATTGGCCATCGAGCAATACCTGAAGTGGTGGCCGAGTGGTCTAAGATATTCTTTGAAGAAACGTGGTATTAGCCATTGAACAATACCTGAAGTAATGGCCGAGTGGTCTAAGACATTATTTGAAGAACAGTGGTATTGGCCATTGAACAATACCTGAAGTGATGGCCGAGTGGTCTAAGACATTCTTTGAAGAAACGTGGTATTGGCCATCGAGCAATACCTGAAGTGGTGGCCGAGTGGTCTAAGATATTCTTTGAAGAACAGTGGTATTGGCCATTGAACAATACCTGAAGTGGTGGCCGAGTGGTCTAAGACATTCTTTGAAGAAACGTGATATTGGCCATCGAGCAATACCTGAAGTGGTGGCCGAGTGTTCTAAGACATTCTTTGAAGAAACGTGGTATTGGCCATCGAGCAATACCTGAAGTGGTGGCCGAGTGGTCTAAGACATTCTTTGAAGAAACGTGGTATTGGCCATCGAGCAATACCTGAAGTGGTGGCCGAGTGGTCTAAGACATTCTTTGAAGAAACGTGGTATTGGCCATCGAGCAATACCTGAAGTGGTGGCCGAGTGGTCTAAGACATTCTTTGAAGAACAGTGGTATTGGCCATTGAACAATACCTGAAGTGGTGGCCGAGTGGTCTAAGACATTCTTTGAAGAAACGTGATATTGGCCATCGAGCAATACCTGAAGTGATGGCTGAGTGGTCTAAGACATTCTTTGAAGAACAGTGGTATTAGCCATCGAACAATACCTGAAGTGGTGGCCGAGTGGTCTAAGATATTATTTGAAGAACAGTGGTATTGGCCATTGAACAATACCTGAAGTGGTGGCTGAGCGATTTAAGATATTATTTTATAACCAAAAGACATAAAGCCTAGGTAAAAACTTAATAGTAAAAAGTTGGTAGTTTCTCGATTGTGTAAGTCCTTTAACACCCAGCGTGTTATTGAGGTTATTTTGAGGAGGACTTTGTTGGTAAGTTATTGGGCAAGGATCCAATGGGGGCAAAGGAAGATTTTGGAGTTTTTAAGGGGGGGATAATAGGGGCACAAACTATTGAAAGTCGCTTCCCTAAGAAAACTTCGCCGACGGTACATACAGGCAGTGTGCCCGCTCGTATTGTACCAAGTCAACCACCGGGACTCGTGAGCGTGGACGATCCAGCGAGGTCGGTAGCTCATTTGGGATTGGCTGTCATCATAATCATCGCATCCTTCAATGTGTCCCCCCTCTACTACCAAAATAAAAGAGCCGAGGAAAAAAAACACATTAATTCTGAGGGGCCACGATGAAATTGTTTCGTTTTGCCAATGCGTGCGCCTCTGAATTTTTCCCTCCCATCCCCCCACCTCCAGATCCTCCAAATATATCCCCCTCGACAGAACCCCCCCCATTACCCCACACTCCATTTTTCCATCATAATCAAGTACCGTGACGGGGCAAACCCTTTTTTAACAACTGTTCTTGTTTTTTGTTTTTTTACGTACTCCTTCGAAGCAAATGTCATTTACTCTGCCTCCTGTCTCATCAATGAGGGCTTATTTGTATCTTGATTTAATAGCTGCCGTAGGCTAGGAGAGTGGTTACCACTCCTGACTTTGTACCCGGGAGGCCAGTACTCAAGCACAAACATGGGCACTAGAATATTTCTTATAAATATAATTTGTTCATTCCCATTCTCTCTTCCGTTGAATGCTGGTGCACTCATAAACTATATTATGTAAAATAAAAAATAGCGAGTTAAAATAATATGTATGATTCTAGAAACGAGGAGATTTGGAGGTTGTGAGCCTTTCAATTAGAGTTACGGTTCGAGTGTAGTCATTTACTTAATATACCGGTTAATTTTTTATCTAATGGTCCGGTTAACCGAGCGTGAGGTTGAATATTAATGGGTGGAGGGGTGCAGAGGGGATCACGAGTCGAGGTAAATAAATTTGGAGTTTTATTTCAACAAAACTATTTTGGCTAAAATAATTAGAATACTAAAATTATTTTGATAAGAAAATAGATTTAAATTGAAGCTATATTAACTATTATTAGTAAATTTATGTGTAACAGATGTTGATAGTTAAATTAACAAATATAATTAGACGAGTGGAGCGAGAGTCTTTTGTTTGAGAACGGTTGTTTGACATTTAGTTTATCTGTCTGTTTGTTATGAGATAGCTTCCAAATTCGTTGATCAATTTTAACAAAATTTGTCAGGGACATTCTTGGAATCTACGCCCAACGATGCATTAATATATAGTTAAATTTTGAATATATTGCAAGATTGACGTCTTAAATCACGTTAAAAACAGTTCTTATATAAGAAAAGAATTTGCTATTGAACAGAGTATTAATTTTTTTCCTGTCTATATTTATAACCAATGACAAACATGAAGAGAGCGAGTTCTACTGTTCACAGAACCTTTAGTACAGAGTCCATAAGCTCCACGTGCTTATAGTCCTTAAGTTCTTAAAAATGTAAATCGTGTCTCAAGCAGACGTCATCTGTGAGGCAGACGATATCACAGGTCACAACTGAAAAAAATTATTAAAACAAGTAACTACACAACACATTTTGATAAAACGTCCAGGATGGACCACATTTGAATGGTAGGTTAAGTGCGGTCACAAATAATATATTTAAAACATTAGCTAGTTAGAGTAATTGCTTTTAAAATGATACTGATGCTTACATTTAGATGCGAGTGCGCGCTTATCTTACTATGATTGGTAGTCCTTAGCAGTCAGTATAATCTAATCCTTAGAAAGGAGTCAACTTCTACGGATCTATAAGGAATAAGGAATAAGGAGACAGTAGTGTGGAATCGATCTCTGACCAAGTCCTACTCACTATGGATACGGAATCGTAGATGGGACTCAAGACTTTAGCAACGATAGGAACATGAGGTTTACTCATCAAACAACTAGATATAAAGTAAAATAAATGCCTAGACATATTAAAACAAATGCCCATGATCAACATCTAAGATGTATTGAGATCACTATACGTAGAAAATTAAATTAAACCTATCTACTGAACAGTATTTGATTAATTTTGGTAAAAAATTTGTGATTTGATCTAAAAAAACTGTAAAAAAGACTTATATTTACCCGCGGTTCCTTCCATTTAACCTGAAACGTAACAAACACCTACGTGACAAAGCCGAAATTTATAAAACCACTTGATTGATAGTGGGCTTCACTCGAAGATTCAAGGTCACGCGGTACACAACGCATTCTATTGAGATTTCCGTAAAACACGGAGAGTGAAGGGTGGATGGTGATGGTGGTTTCAAACAACATTTTTAGAAATCGGATTTTTGTTAACTACTTTTAGATATGTTTTTCTTTAGAAAAACAAACATTATTTCTAAAATCATATGAAACACTTCAAATATACATTTTAACAAATTATTAGAGTCATTAAAAAAATAGTTACAACTACAGTTAAATTAATTTTAGAAAAATAAACCTATGTTCTTATTTACTTGTATAAAGCATTCACCAGTAATTATCTATTATCAACAAAATAGCAAAAAAAGTAATCAATTTTTTATGTCAACATAAAACTACCCTTACATGGATTTTTAACCGAAAATCAATTATATTTTTAGTTTATTATGTCAAATTCTCTCCAGATATTTGAACAAAATCCCTATGGTCATTTTTGAAAAATTTCAAATTTTAATCAAGATATAGCACCAAGGCTTAACCATTAAAGTTCTCTACCGCAGTCTTGTAGGGACAAATTTAAAATTTTCCAACTGTCAATTCCTAATCTTTAAAAGTTCCCAACTTCCAATTCTTAGTCTTTAAAAGTTCCCAACTTCGTATTAGAAGTTTAGGTAATATTTTAAGTTGATCACTTGATAAATCCTGGAGTTTTCACGAGCCTAGACTTGTTATTATTCCCACACGCAATTTTGGTGAATGTCTAAATAGATAACACTTGTAGCTTTAAATCTACATCATTAACAAATAACTTTAAAAACACAGTTTCTTAAAACCTCAATTCAGGGCCAAAATATCATCTCAAATTTTACTATTTTCCTAGGGGAGAAACCCCTGGATTCTCTTTTAGTTGGGGAGTGGGTTGGCGCGTGGGTGGGGGGTTTATTCCATACCTCCCAGCCGCCCAGACAGACCGCTGTTTTTAACATTCCACTTGAATTATCCCTGGTCACATGGCAATGTTTATTTCGGAACGCCTAGGGTTGGAAAATTCACTGTCACCCCGCACCCCGCACCTCCAAATATATTTCACGCAACGCTGAGCTGATCAAATTATTAAATAACTAATGTATTATAATCGAGTTATAGCAGTTAAACATTACATTTATTGCCAAATATACCACTAGAGGTAATCACTGTAGGTTTTCGAATCTGGTTTTTCACTGGCTAAACTCTTATATTTTGTACAAAAAGGAATGAAGATATTGGGGGGTGAAGGAGATTACATAATGATGAGTTACATACCCTGCAGTCATCACAAGACATTGGTAGGCTAATCAAATTTCACGGGTTAAGTTGGGAGGAACATGTAGCGCGAATGGAAGAATTTAGAACCTTGTTCAAGGTACTGACTGGCAAACCCAATGGGCAGAGACCATTGGGAAGACCTAGATGTAGATGGGAGGATAACATAAGAATAGACCTAAAAGATATAGGGTGTAATGAGGTGGACTGGATAGAACTAGCACAAAATAGGGGTAGGTGGGGTACTTTTGTAAAAACAGCAATAAAATTTTGAGATATTAATGCTATGAAGTAAGTAATGAGATCTTAAACTCTACATGAACTTGCTTGTAATATTAATTAATAATTCTTCTTCTATAATTTCATTATTCTTTTTTTTATATGTGTGACCTCTAAGTTGTGTGTTTTATTTAATTAACTGACAACATTTTTAGACATATTCACTCAAAATATCTAATTATCAAGCTAAATAAGTATACTTAATTCCATGGTATTTTGAGATCAGTTTTAAAAGGGTTTTGCGGAAAAATAAATGTCAATGGATTTTGACATTTTTCTTTACACCAAAAGTACTATTTTAAAACATAATTATTTGCATACATATATTTTATTCTTACAATCTAAACTACTCGGCCCAAATATTTAATATATATAATTTAGAAATACTTGGGCTGGGTAGTTTGGATGGTAATAATAAAATATATGTATGTATACAAATAATTAGTTTATATATATATATAGCTTCATCATGTTTAGCAGTAAAATGTAACATAAATAATTCACTTGTGATTATCGAAATCAGCTAGCAACTTTAAAACGGTCTATCTATACTAAAAAAAAGTACAAGCTATGAAAGGCGTGCAAAGGCTAGGCAGTAAATTTGGAAAAATTATATTTCAAATTATTTTTAGTAAAATTATTTACTAACACACTTACATTTTTTTACCGTATCTTCTTAACACAGCTTCACCTATTTATAAATAATCCTTCTCTCTATTTACTTAAGTAACAAAGCATGACTTAAACAAATAATGAAATTGTGCCGATAAATAACTTAGGGCCTACTGTAACATTTATATTAACAGTGATTTGCCAATATAATTCTTAAATATTGCAAAGGCCCATAATTCAAACCGAACCAAACTGCGTTTTCACATAATAAATGATTGAATACTTTGATATTTATGATGAAAAACTATTTTTAGTAAATATTAAAATATCAGAGACAGTACTTTATACTTTCTATACACTGTCCTATAAAGGCACACGATGTACTGCCTGGGACATCACACTAACACTTACTAACCAACGCTAGCACCAGGAGCTTTAATGTTTAAAGGACGAATACATAAAGGATATAGACAAACTTAACCCAGTACAACCAAACTAAACATACAACACCAGCATCAGCACACAATTAACATTTCTTTTGAGTTTAAAATACTCAACAATTAACATTTTTTAAGTTATACAATATTTATAATTGTATTTCCTACATGTTGACAAAGACATATATTCAATTGTCATCATATAATTACTCTCTAAATGAATATATATTTTATTAATATAATTGTAAATATAATTAATATTTTGTGTGAAATATTCGACTGCTTGATGCGGAGTAACACTTTAAAAACAAGATAAACATTAATTAAACCCTCTCTTTATGATAATTATATTAATATCCGCTCATTAAGATTAAAATTGTTTTTTAAACTTACTTAGGACAGCAACACAACATAATACCAGTATTTAAGGGCAAACACATACACAAAAAATTATTTTCTATCCGAGAATATTCACTCAGCACAAAACCAAGGTCTCCCAGATATTTATACAGCGGTCCTAACCACTAAATTACGATGATGTGTCACGTAATATATCACAGAGTCCTTAAGAATGTGAAAAATTATGTTATTTGTTCAAGTAAGTTTTAAGAAATACAATGTTTACACCTAAGAAAGCCTTCTTCCTCCTGAACGCTGTCATTATATTTATCTTTTTTTTATGTACTGTACTTTGCATCAAACAAAATGTGCGTAATCTTCCCGAAGGAAAAAAAGTAAAAGAAAGGTTGGACAACGTAATTGAATAATATTATACCTTGACGCAGCTTATTTAAAAGATAAATCATAACTTAAATGGCCCTTTAAAAAAATACATACTTCTCAAAAATGATTAAAATTTACTCGAATTTTTTACTGTTGTTGTAAATATAGTGGAAAAATCAGGATTTTATCTCATATCAAACTAGGGCAATTAATTTTATTAATGATCCACGTAATTTATTCACTTTCGTAATATTAAAATAAACCCTTTGATAAAATAATTAATTTAGTTAAAATGTGGGCGTGATATGTAAATTGTTAGATTCCCGGTATGTCAAGTTTTTTTTGTTTTTTTTTGTTTTTCAAATTCGAGAATAATCTTTCAAAGTGAAGAATTGATGGCTGGGGTGTTCTGTATGTTCTATAATTGACTTAGTTTGTAAGTATTTTGTTGGTATAAATTGCTAACTCAGAGAGTGCATATTAAATACTCCCGCTAGATACATACATAAATAGCCATTACAAGGTGATTTAAACTTTGATTAAGATTTAGATAAATGTATACTAGTCAGAAACTTGGACTCTTAGAATGATGGGAAATAAATACTCGGAGATATTTGAAATGTGGTGTTGGAGAAGACTTGAGAAGATCAGGTGGACAGGCAGGGTGACAAATGAAGAGTGGGGTGAGAAGAGAACCATTTTGAATCTGATTCTTTGGTACGAAACAATCTGGAGCAGACCCATCCTTAGGAGGAACTGTCCTCTGCATGACGTCATAGAAGGCAAGGTTGAGGGAAAGATGAGCTTACGAAGGAGGAGGATTCAAATATTGGATGACTTGAAGAAAAGAAGAAAATTCTGGGAGCTGAAGGAGGAGGCAGAGGACAGGGTGTATTGGTGGTTTAAGTTCACTGACAAAAGGAATGGACCTGCTGCCCTGCCGTAACACAGAAAACCTAATAATAATGATAGTAATAATATAATTTGTACTTTCAAATAATCTCTACAATATTTTCCGTTTACTGTTCACCAAGCAGACAGCGTGTACGCCTGAAGTATAGTGAGTATGTGACCACGTAATACAAAAACTGGGGACAGTTTGTAAATGAAGCTTCGTTCACAAAGATATATTTGTGTGTGTGTCCATAGTAATATTTTGACAGATAGAAAACGTTATTTTTCTTATTGGTTAGTTTCCAGATTATATATACACTAGAGTCGCGACTATCCGGTTGATTTAGCCCAGACGCGCAATATTATATACAAGTACATACAGTAATTGTAATGTGCTCTGTCGTTTATTTATTTAATCCAAGTAGCAGAAATAAATTCTGGAAAGCAACGGAGGGAGGCTGAAGTGGAAGGAGGAATTGTAATGAGAGTGAAAAACATGTATGAGGATAACAGGATTTGTGTTACGATAGAGAGTTGGAGGACGGTGTGGTTCCAAATAAAAAATGGAGAGAAACAGGGGAGTCCCCTATCACCACTACTATTTGTAATGTTCATGGATATGGTCACTAACAAAGTGGCGGGAAAACTCGGGAAAGAAAGAATAAAGGACATGATGTTTGCTGATAAGCTTGATAGTATGGGGGGAGAAGGAAGAGGAAGTACAGGAACAGCTACAAGAATGGAATGAGGAAGTAAAAGAGTGTGGAATGAATTAGATTTAGCATGTCAAATTGTGAAGTGATAGTAATGAAAAGGAAGAGGGTAAAGCCTAATAAAGTTCTAAGATTGGATGAAGTAGATCTGAGAAAGATACAGAACGTAAAATGTCTTGGAAGCGTGATTGAGAAGAAAGGTGGAAGTAGAGAGAATTTACCGAGAAGAAACTTGCTATGGAGAGTTGTTCTATAGGTGTGTAAGAGACCTGCTATGGAGAGTTGTTCTATAGATGTGTAAGAGACCTGCTATGGAGAAGAGAAGTGCCCTTGAAGTGTAAGGAAGTGTTGTACAGGGCGTAATTTATAACCTTTGTCACAAATGCAGCAGAAACATGGGCATTGAATGAATAGTAGAGGAAGCAAGACTGAGATGGTACGGTCATGTAATAAGGATGGAAAAGGAGAGAATAGCAAATACAATGTTGGAAATGAAATTTGTAGGAAGAATAACACAAAGGAGACCAAGAAAGACATGGGAGGAGCAGATATCATGAAGTGTGCTAGTGGTAGGATAAGACTGGAAGCAATTATAGGAGGAAGAATTGTGAAAAGATAGAGGAAGATGGAGGTATTTTACTAAACAGACTCGGCCACAAGCTGGAAACAGTTGATGATAATGGGTATTTATATTTCAAATATTTTTCTCGTAAACCAGTAATAAATTTAATATTTAAGTTCTATGAAATTTATTTTCCAGGCTTGAATGATAAGTATGAACAATTCTTAAATTTTATTTTCCATAGTATAGTTATATTATTATTATTACTATTATTATTATTATTATGGTTAGACTGGCCTACTGAAGACGGGGAGATCAGTGATCGAGTCCCGATAGGGTCTACTGAGGGTGATTTTCTCTAAATGGTTTCCCACTCTACTTCCACGCAAATGCGGGCATACTACCTCTAAAATGCCTCCTTCCTCATCCCCACTCCATTAGAGCAATTATCATATTATATGCGCACAATCAGAACAAATAGTAAGATGCGATTGTGAAAAAATACATACACATTTTCAATTAATATAAATTAAATTACGATAATTTTAAAAAATATAAGAATTGTTGTTATTTAAAGTTATTTATTCTATCGCGAATATTTACCTTCAAAATGTGATGAGATTTATTAATAGTCTATATTTTTATTTTGAGTATTGTATAACTATTTTAGATACGACAGACAAAATTCAGCCAAAAGTTATTTTATTATTATTATTATTATTATTATTATTATGAACCTATTTAATTATCGATTAGCCGCAATATTAGATACAAAATTTCGCTTGTATCAGAAAAGTATTGTAGCTTTCTAAATTCTTCATTTTACTACAGTCAAAATGGGATAAGTTTAATAGTTTTATCATTTTAAAATAATTGTTTTTTTAATTTTGTTGTGTTTAAAAAAACTGTTTTCTAAAGTATAATACATAAAACCACACTACGATGTGAAGTCTGGTTCGAGCTGTATTACTTACCTAAGTTAGTTGTTATCCGTAGGGGTGAGACGGACTCTTAAATTACCCAAAAAAGTATTCACAAACATAATAGACTGTGCATTACATTACCATATTAAATTAGATGGTTTTGTTCAAATAATTTAATCACCCTTAATATATCTTTGATTAAAATTGGACCTTTAGTTGGTTAATACGTCGTTTTTCAACCGGTGTGCCACGCGATTTTTGGGGGAAAAAAAAAAATTAGAAAAAAATTAGAGTAATAAAAATAAAACATTTAAAATCTATGATCCACTTTTTTTTAAATAACATAATTATTATAATTTTAGCTAATCAACTTTTAAATACAATATTAATACTCGTTATTTTAATAATAAAATCTCTCCTTAAAGAAATGATGGTGTGATTTGAGAATTTTAAACCTTTCTCAGTAGGCCGTAATTTGAAAAAGGTTGAAAATCGTGAGGGTTACATATTTCTAACTATGAGATTTGGGGCTGCACTTAAGGTAAACTCAATATTTTACGTTACTTATTGGCGGTTTTAAGCTGTTTGACTAATTTAATATAATCTACAGTGTACTCAATACAAGTGATTAGATAGTAATTATTTGTTATCATAAACGAAGATGAAGAATATTTTTAACGAAATTATAAAATTGTGGAGAATAAAAACATACATTGACTTAGATTAAAAAAAATTAGTAAAAAATACCACAATCGCTACACACACAAATCCTGCCTACAATTTAAAAATCATTCGTATTGAACTGATGCCACACTATGGATGTATATAATTCACACCATATTTTGCCACATTTTTCCACGGACAATAAATTATTTCTAATATTTTTCATAAATACGTTTTCATCACACAATCACTTCATAAATATAATAGAGAAATAAAATAAAATAATCTGATATTGTATGACTTACATAGATCTTAAAAACCTTAAGAACTTTTAAATTTTCACCCGTGGTTCGACAAGAAACACTCGTTATCAAATTTGCACTCCCAAATAAACCGAGTTTCGCAAATCCTGAGATAGAACTAACATTTGAGCTGGTTCTTACCCCTGCATTAACTTTAAATAGCCGACGTGCAAATTGTCATAGACCTCACCGTCAGTCAGGAGAGGGGTGGGGGGAGAGGGGAAGGAGAGAAGCTGTACCGCACCGTGGCGTTCGGCCACCTCTCCCTCCCTTGTATTGGGTTCGCGGCCCGGCTACTAGGAGGGGGTCACGGGGATATATCTGCGCTGCGCCACACCTCACCGTGCCATCACTGGTTGGGTGACGTACAGGTTCGATTCTCCATCGAGATTGTTTTTTTGTTTTTTTAGCAGCGCAGTTATTCAGGTTATAATTATAAGATTAATTGTACTGAGTTGGTACTAAGTTTTTAGGGTATGAGTAAAAGTTTTAATTTAGAGGAAAATGTACCTGCATTTACGTGAAGGTAGAGTGGAAAGTGTGTTGGGAAATACCCGTTCAGAATATTAATTTGCAGGTTTATTGTGGGCTATGGTCGTTTGGACTCAGTAATGGGCCTGACCGTTGTGTATCTGAGTTTTGTATGATGTCCAACAATTTCTATGGGACGTAAGGTTCGAATCCTGGAGGAAAGTAATATTTAATATACATATGGTGTTAACAGTAAGGGATGGGGGGGATAAAATTATTTGTAACTCACCACATGGAGTTAATACAACTAGCCATGCCAAATACCTAAAAAAAAAAGACATTATAGTTCCAGTGTAAAAAAACAAGGTTAGTAATAATAATATTATCGTCTTTATTTGGGTGAAGTTAAGGCCAGCGCCTTTTGTTACATTTAACCCACTTGAAAATAATGAATGAATAAGGAATCGATATTCGTAAAGATCGATCCAGGATTAAGCCTCTCTATTTTCCACCAATCCCTTGATCGGGTCGATTAGGGCTGATCTCGAGGGGGAGAGCGTCCTTACCGTTTAACTCCCCCTTCCCCTCTCCCCCTCGCTCAACAGTCACCACCTACACCGAGAACATCCTCTGGTCTCCAGTAATTCCCGCGCCATCTGGCGGCAGTAAATTTACTGTCATTAACTAAGTAAACTTATATTCCTACGAGATTATTTAATTTGTTTTCACAAGTACCTATCGCAGCTTTATGGTGGAAAAAGTTATCCTATTATTTAACTCAGTTTTTTATTTTTGCGCCACGTCTTACTACTCGTTTGTGTTATACGCTTATGCACTAATTACGCTAGAGGTTTTAGGGATGAGGAAGGTTATAGTCATAGAAAGTGTACCCGTATTTGCGTAAAGGAAGAGTGGAAAACCATTTTGGAAAAACTAGCCTTAGAATACCCGACTGAGAATCGAACCTCGATCTCCCTTACCATCTAAGAAGATACTAATGATGTTAGGTATCATATAAAAGCTTATAAATAAACTACTAAATTTTTTTATCACCCTTCCATCTTATTTATACTTGAGCAATCATTTATTTTGTACAGTAGAGCATCGATAATTCGGACTAATTGAGGATTGGCCCAGTCTGGATTATCGATCTGTCCGAATTTTAGAAAATACAGTACCTATACCAAAAATAAAGAAATAAGCATAAACGGGTTACTTATGAAAACTTAATGTTAAGGTAGAAACATTCTCACTTTATTTAAACAACGAACTTATATGTTGTTTTTGTTGCTAAATATCACAAATTTTAAAGTAATATAATAAGGCAAAAATCTAGAAACTAAATAAAGTATCCAATTTTTTTTAACAAGGGTCGAAATCCGTTTCTTGTGGCAACGTTTCTGATATTGATACCACTGTGGCTATTTTCTTGGCATCCGGATCATCGGCACTACTGTAATAGCGTTTTCAACGAGAAATTTAGATTTTCTTTTTAGATTTCAAAAGGCCGTATCTTAAAAACAACGCAGATAAAAATTTAATATTAGGATATCTTACTATTTCTGGAGATATTTTATTAGATGAGCCAAATTTGAAAAAAAAAACCCAAGAGGGTAAGATTCAAAGATTGTTAAAATATTAGATCAGTTGTTATGGAATTAATTACCCATATGTATGGAGAGAATATTGGGTAGCCAGTGGTGAGAAAAACTATTCTTAGTACACCCAGGTTGGTTTCGAACCCCAACCTCTCCACCACTGGCAAACTTAGACTAGATGATCTTAACATTTAGTCCGTGCTCTCACCGTTTGAGTGTCAGTAATGAATCAGGTTCAAGTTCAAGGGGGGGATCCAATAGTGTGTTTGTTTTCAGTGTTAGGTTAGTTTGTAAGTCTTGTGCTGATATAATCTGTAAGTTCATGCTCGCGTTATAATATATCCTTAATAAAAAATATTTACAGCTTTCCTTACAAGCGGAAGCAAATTGTTTTAGTGAATATATTTTAACCAGCAAATTTTAACAAACGGTAGATCACGTTTAGAACAATTTACCCGCATTAGTACGAGAAACTTCGGTAAAATAAGTTGAAATAACCACCCCTTTATTATTTTATTTTATTATTATTATTATTATTATTATTATTATATTATTAACACCGCGTCTTACTACCCGTTCGGGTTATACGCTTAAATACTTATTACCTAATGGGTTAGGATTGGAAGGTTGAATATAGAGGAAGTGAACCCGCATTTGCATGGAGGTAGAGTGGAAAACCATTAGGAAAACCCTCCAGTTCACCCGACCGAGATGAACCTCGATCTCCCGTCCTCGCAGTCGAGCTCAACACAACTAGCGCGTTAGCTAACTACGCCACCGAGGTGGGTCACCCTTTATGATCCGGTCTATAATTCGAACTCCTTCACCTTAACATCAACGCAAACATGGTGCGATATGATCCAGGCGCCTTGTACCGCATGACCATTGGTGCGGTTAGGGTCCGCTAACGCTCACTAAACATTTCCACGTGCTTTAGAATGTTGGGCCAAGCACGGCGAGGCTATCATGGCCGCAGGACAGGGGTCGCAAAACCGGCGGGTAGCGCCCGTGTTTGTTTGGCCCACGCGTTGTTTCTAAATAAATGGTAAGCCACATAGTACGTCTGGTACATAGCAAATAAAGCCAAAAAGCTGCACTTTTTGATTGAAATATGCCACTCTCTCGTCATATATGATGTGAAAAGAGAGCTTTTCAGATAGGGAGCCACTTAAAAATCCGTGCAGGAAACCAAAATGGCGGCCATTCATGGTCGCCATTTTAGTGTTCTTAATTCCATTGTATCTCAGCTCCTAGTATTCCGATTTAAGTTGTTATTTTTTTGTTTGAAAGCTCTTGCTAAGAAGAAACTAATTTGTCATCACATATTTATCTCTAGACCTTAAGGTTTATCCACAATTTAAGAATTTATGAAAATTTCACTTTCCTCACAAATTTCATTGTTAAATATCTTTTTTATTGTTCACAATAATTGTAGTTTGTATAAAAAAGAAAGAGCATTATTTTATCTTTCCATTGATACCAAGAAAACCTGTTTTAATAAACTACTTCTTGAGAAATTACTGGTCAAATGAAACTAGACTTTAGTTTTTAATATTTTGTTTACTTTACTATTACAATAAGATATTAGCCTAAATGTTTACAAAAATGTTTTAGTAATAGGAATGAATGCTCCTGCAAATTAACTTCTTCTTAACAGCTTAAATGTCTATAAATCAAGTTATCCTCTTCCTTATCTTCAGATTCATACCCGGAACAAAGTAATTATTTTCACATAAACTCTTAAAAAGTTAACAAGTAATGATAATATTAGTTTATCCAAAAAGTATTTTTGACGCCTGGTATTTGAAAAAGATTCTACAAACAGAAGACTTTGGATACAAAAATAAATATAATGATCTTGAAATTTGTGATGGAATTATGGAATTTAGAAACTTTCAACTAAGCACATGCCTTTTATTGTATTTATTGCCGCATTTTCGACCTCCAGTGCAGTTCGTGCAAAGTAGCGTGCATGGAACCTTAGCCTTTAAACAGGATCATCGTGTACGGCATTCAGGGCAACTGTACTTAATCAATTCTCTACAAGCTGCCCAAATAGAGGGCAGAGAAAACCAGACCACACCCACTTCCCTGCAACGATGGTCCATCCCCATCCTTCTGGTCCTGGAATGTTGTTCATCATTGAGCAGGCACGACCCCAGACTTGTCCTGCCTGATATGCTGAACGGAGACAATGCTGCCTTAATGCCTCTTTAGTTGGGGCAAACTTGATAGACTGCGACTTTTTGAAGTAAAGAGAAGCTTTCTAACATGATTGACTGAGAAGTAGTCTCCATCTTTGTAGTAAGGCAAAACAATAAACTTCTCCAGAACTTGAAAAGTCTCGTCAGAAATAGACTTTTTTGGTAGTGATATAGCTTGGAAGGCTTACGTAGCTTCAGAAAATGATTTCCAGACTTTCCAGGCAGTCTGTTTATTTTTCATGGCTAATGATGAAGTTACATATGATCCTGTAAATGCATGGAATCCTCTCAAGGCAACAGCTTTATCTTACCTATACTTTTAAACATGGAATTAATGCGCATATACCTCAAAGACATCCCAGCTCTAAAGAGAATCCACATATTCTGAAGACCAGCAACTTTGAGAATGTGGAAAAAAGAGATTGCCAAAACAACCACTTCAGTATCTACTGTGCAAATATTTTTTTTGCTCCATGCTCAACACTATCTTTAGCATGTAGGAAAATCCTGCCATCTGTTTCTTCCTGTTGTCTGTATTTGACTATCAATAAAAGTTTTTCCCATTTGAGATGAATGAATGATGCCATCAATCTCAGTAATGATGTGAACTCAATCAAACTTCAAAAGTGCATGCTCTCCAAGTAACTTGAAAAGTTTGGTTTTATTCTGATCACAGCAGAGGAAGTTATTCCAATTTTATGTTAACATATTTCCTTGTGCTACTTGGCGATGAAGACCAAAGCCTCTCTTCTCTCTCAAAAATTTCTTCAGGCAAGTTTTTGGTTAAGTATCCCAAGAAATGTGTATTCTTTTTGCATGAAACCTTTCAGCATCATACAAAATCCTGTTTTTGAACTCTGTACCACAGTATTCTCCAAATGTCCGTGATGTTTTGGGTGGAAGAACAGGCTCCATCGTAAATTATTGTGTCGCAGAATCCTTCAAACTGTATCGGATCAATGGATTTTTCCAAGGTTTTAAGTAGCTAAGATTTCTGACATGATCTCAGAACACCATTTGAGGAAAGAGAAGGTGGAGCGCTGGTGTTTTTATGTTCAAAAAACATGTTCACATCTAAGTCTCTGTTTTGACTTACAATGAAAGCCCTATATGACCACAGAAAGTGGCATATCCCAATCAAAAAGTGCAGCTTTTTTTAATGTACCAGACGTTAGATTAGGTTAGGTTAGGTTAGTGGAAAATGTTTCGAATGTTAGTGCATTGCCACGATCCAATTTATTGTCCAATTTTGAAATATTGTTTCAAAATAAAATTTGGATTGAAACGGGCTTAGTGTTAAAAATGTTGTTCCACTTTATCCAAGTCTTGCTGGCTAGTGTCGATATTATCCAGTTAGTGTCGTAAATGAGATAAATTACTTTCTCTTTCTGACTGTATCCACTGCACCTGGATAATGCTGACATCTCCCGGATAATCTAGGTATTATCCAGATTTCGCACATTACCCGTAACACATACATTAGAACCGGGTTAATCCGAACTAATTGGGACCGAAGCTTGTTCGGTTTAACCGGGAGAATACAGGGATACAGTCTTTTCATTAATTTTAAATTACAATTGAATGAGTTTAATAAAACTTTAATTTATTTACCCGATTTATACACCACGTGACATGTATTGTAATTATTTTTAGTTACAGGAAAACACATTGTGTTGACTACAACATGTAGGCCTAAATATTAACCATTTATTATCAGATATCACTGTTTATTATAATTATCTTTTAACTTTGAGCTTGCTATCCAATGAATTATATTTAGTTTGACTTTTTTTACCCCCTCTCCTCATTTTCTGAAAATTGTGTTTGAATTAACGAAATTTTGGACTACCGGGGCTCGGTATAAAGGGTTTTAATGTAGTTTATTTTGTGAAAAAGTTTTACAAAAATTGACTCTCTGGCTTTAAATGTAAATATAAAGAAAATGAAGCCCGGACAGTTTTTTTTATTTAAGTTGATGCAGAGGAGAAGACGCTCAGCTAAGCCGGATGGCCAGATTTCGAAATCTTATCCAGGTGATATTTACCTAACTACTCCCTTAGAATGTAATTTGAAGGGAAGTCTTTGTTTTAAATTTTCTTCGATTGTTTTCCCCTCACTAAACAAGTATACAGTTATATTTATAATAATACTCATTCTAAACAAAATCACTATAGATATTTTCATTTAAAAAATCAAACTTTCACAAATTACTCATTACTCATTAGTAAACAACCGTTAATTGTAAGATATAAAATCAAAATCATGATTTCACACCTCGAGACTATATAGAGTTTAAAAATCAATTTTGAACGTTATTCATCAAACCCTTTATGCTTGCCCAAAGTATAAACAAATGAACGGACAGAATTGCTAAAACCAATTTTTGAGTTAGGCGCAAGATCCAAAACAATTTAGAGGTAGAAAGTTTGTAAGGATACAATAGGGCCTACTTTCTCTAGTTGAGAAAGTAAAAATACGCCGATACGTTTCTTAATAGGCTTATGCATTATAATTTGGTTTTATACATAAACAAACCATTTTCTGAAAGGGATTTTTTATAAAATTAACTGAGTAAGAACAAAAAACTAGTTTCACCGATTATTTTTTTATGGTTTTGAAATATGATCTCCTACCTTATATGATGGTAAGAAATTTAAGGTTCTCGAAAAAAAAAATTACTGAGAAGATATTTGTTTCAAAAATAATTAAGATAGTAAATAATATTGGAGGAGGTCATATAATGATGAGTTATATACCCTGAACTCACCACTAAACATTGGAATTATCAAATTTTGCAAATTACGGTGGGCAGGTCTAGCAGCACTAATGGAAGAATCTAGAACCGTATTCAGGATACTGACTGGCAAACCCAATGGAAGAGGCCATTGGGAAGACTTAGGCGCAGATGGGAGGTTAACATTATAATAGACCTGAAACAGATCAGGTGTTATGAGGTGAACTGGATAGAACTAGCTCAAGATAGGGATAGGGTGTAATGAGGTGGACTGGATAGAACTAGCTCAAGATAAGGATAGGGTGTAAGAAGTGGACTGGATAAGATTAGCTCAAGATAGGGATATGGTATAATGAAGTGGACTGGATAGAACTAGCTCAAGATAGAAATAGGGTGTAAGAAGTGGACTGGATAAGACTAGCTCAAGATTGGGATATGGTATAATGAAGTGGACTGGATAGAATTAGCTCAAGATAGAGATAGGGTGTAAGAGGTGGACTGGATAAGACTAGCTCAAGATAGGGATATGGTATAATGAAGTGGACTGGATAGAACTAGCTCAAGATAGAAATAGGGTGTAAGAAGTGGACTGGATAAGATTAGCTCAAGATAGGGATATGGTATAATGAAGTGGACTGGATAGAACTAGCTCAAGATAAGGATAGGGTGTAATGAGATGAACTGGATAAAACTATCTCCGAATAGGGATAAGCTGTGGTAAGTTTATGATTATTCATGAGCTGATATAATCAGTCGTTTCAAAAAGTGCACGTTAAATACCTCAAATAAATAAATAACAAACCACTATAAATATCGCGGTATCTCTGAGCGTCTTCAACACATTTCAGAACTCTGGTATACGGCCCACCTAAAATGATTAAATTTAATCATGAGCTACATAACACATAACATTTAGCACGGAATTCCGTTAAATATCAACCCTAGACAATTTAATAACTTCTAAATATCTTACCTATAATGGTTCCCCCTTTTCCCTTTATTTCTTAATGTTTACCTTTGAGCCATCAATTTGAAGGTGGATTTGTCAATCAATCAGTTTAATTAATTTATTAACTTGCGTCGGTGGTACACGGTCCAACGCGTCGATCTAGTATTGGCCTGAATTGCCGGTGACAGCTAGATCGTAGTTCGAATTCCGGGTGGGTGTGCTGAGGGTGTTTTCTCCATAGCTGGTTTCCAGCTCGTTTTTCCATGCACATTAGGGTACATTTTATATAAACTTCTACCTTCCTCATCCTTACTCTATTAACATAATTAACGTATGCGTCTAAATCAAATTAATTCTTAGATACGGTGAAAAGTAAATATATAATATCAACTAGCTTTAGTTTGCTTTTAAAAAAAATTAACACCTTAACATTTATTTAAATCACATCTTACAACCCACTTGGGATATCTGGATTTAACTACTATGATTGGGGGAGGTATGACTAAGGCATAATCTATAAGAAAGGTGCCTGCATTCACATGGAGGGAGAGGGACAATTCCAGCGGGGATTCGATCTCCAACTTCTAGTAATTGACAATCGAGTATATTGAGAGAGTGACGCCTTAAACCATAGGACCACCGGTGTAGTTTACGTAAGAAAATCAAGGTATCATCACTGTTTATTTTGTTATTTTGTTTCAATCGTTATAGTCCGATTATGCGAGGTCAACGAATCGGGGTGGACTCGGATTACCCAAAATTTGGTTAGTCCGAAACCTTGGATAATGCAGAAGCTCAATCAGTTGTGTATCAGATAATTGGGAATCTACTGTACAAGTTTATATATTGCATTAAGTATGAAAACACTACCCATGTGCATAAGACTTAAAACTAAAGAAAGTTTGGTTATATTAATTGTGAATTGATTTTTATTACAACTGATCCGATCACCCGTTTCACCCATTTAACCTCACGGCCGTATATACATTTGGATTGGCGACCCCTGCTGCAAAGCAACCCGATGAACAGACATTTAGTTTTGCGAACCCTGCTGCAAAGCAACCCGAAGGATGGACATTAGGGTTTGCGACCCTTGGTACAAAGCAACCTGAAGACGGACATTAGGGTTTGCGACCCCTGGTACAGAGCAACCCGAAGGACGGACATTAGGGTTTGCGACCCCTTGGTACAAGCAACCCGAAGGACGGGACATTAGGTTTTGCGAACACTTGGTACAAAAGAAACCTGAAAGAAGGACATTAGGGTTGCGACCCTCGGTACTAAAGCAACCGAACACGGACATTAGGGTTTGCGACCCCTTGGTATCAAATGCAACCCGAGAGGACAGACATTAGTTTTCGACCCAATGGTACAAGCAACCCGAAAGACGGACATTAGGGTTTGCGACCCCTGGTACAGAGCAACCCGAAAGACGGACATTAGGGTTTGCGACCCCTTGGTACAAAGCAACCCGAAAGACGGACATTAGGGTTTGCGACCCCTTGGTACAAAGCAACCCGAAAGACGGACATTAGGGTTTGCGACCCCTGGTACAAAGCAACCCGAAGGACGGACATTAGGGTTTGCGACCCCTGGTTCAAAGCAACCCGAAGGACGGACATTAGGGTTTGCGACCCCTTGTTCAAAGCAACCCGAAGGACGGACATTATGGTTTGCGACCCCTGGTTCAAAGCAACCCGAAGGACGGACATTAGGATTTGCGACCCCTGGTTCAGAGCAACCCGAAGGACGGACATTAGGGTTTGCGACCCCTGGTACAAAGCAACCCGAAGGATGGACATTAGGGTTTGCGACCCCTGGTTCAGAGCAACCCGAAGGACGGGAGAGCGATTTAAAGCTCGTTCAAGAGTTGACTGAACATTGACAAAGATTGTAAGACAGAAGAGAAGGAAAGGAGAGGGGAGAGATGTTTTATATTATAGAGGGTATGAGGGGGTTATGGCTGTTAAATTTACGGTGGCTCTGCTTGATTGCTGTTATTCAAGATGTACCCTGGGTGGCCTTCAAGGCTAATCTTTCGAGCAAATTGGGGCAGGGCACATTACTTTTAAAAAAAAGTCACCGCATCTTACTATCTATCGCGCTAACGATATGAACCAGTTATGCTATTGTGCTAGACATGAGGAAGGTTGAATTAGGTGGAAATATACCCTCGTTATTTGTGGGAGGAAGAGTCGAAAACCATCTAGTGAGAGGGAAAAAAATACCCTATAAATATTTATTTGATAACGTTTTATTATATTACTAATATTATTTTATAGGTATTGATAATATCGATAATTAGTGATATCTGCATATCAAATGACTTGACGTATAAATACGTGAAAGTAGACCTAGTAAATTTCTGTCTTCCTATGAGAATTGGATTATAGACTACTACAGTTGGCTCTGAATAATTTTTTTCTCAATGACTGGGTTCAGGTTTAAAGAGAAACTTTAATTACCTTAGTAATTGGTGAAGTGTGGGTTTCACCTTTCACAGTTATGAATTAAAGGCAGGGGGGTTGGATGTTGTGTTTGTTCTAGATTTAGCTTAGTTTATAAGTTGTGTTCTGATATAATCAGTCGGTTCAGAAAGTGGAGCATCGGCAGGAAAAAAGCCAATGGTCCTTGGTTTGTTTTCCGTGTCCAATTTTTCGGACATCTTTCACTTAATTGAATAAAAAGGTAGAATTGAGGGGAATGTACCCGCATTTGCTTGAAGATAAAGTGCTGGGTGAGTGGGAGAAAATCACCCTTAGCAGACCCAACCAGGATTTCTATCCTAGACTTCGCCATCAAAATCAGTCGGTCTATTGCGAGTACAACGTCTTGGTCCGCGTGGCTATCGGTGTTAGTTATTACTGTATAGCGTATAGAATTTAAAATAAAATAATTAATGGTAAAATCGCTTGGGAACGCATTTATTATCTCTCGTTCCTACCCAACACTAAAATCTGTACCATCCTGGGCTCAAACAAGATACTTTCAAAATGGATTTATCAGGATATATAGCTAAACTACCTTAAGGCCCGTTGACACGGTCTTAAGGGACTAAACGCAAGTTAACCATGTTATCTGAATAACATGAATATCCTGATTTAGTTATTAAAAACAGTAAAGAGTAGTTATTAAAGTTACTAAAACCATTTTAATATATTCATACAACAATTTACTAATGTGATCTGCAACTAGGACTTTTGGTAAATGTTATCTTCGACCTTGGTGACCTTGGGGCAAAGTGATAGTTCCAGGACATGGTTTTATTTGGTTCAAAACCAGCCGGGGTCGTTGGATTTTTCTTGAAAGATAAAAATCCGTAACACAATTTCCTTTGGAAGAAAGGTTAAGTCTTCATTCAGTCCCATGTCGATTGTGCATGTAAAAAAAACCCATAGAAGGTATGTGGGAATACCTCTCCTGGCAGAATTGGTAGCTCCTTCCGTACTAATTACTCTAATGCTTTTAGGGATTAGCAAGGCTATATATTGAGAAAGTGTACACACATTTTCGTGGAGGGAAAGTTGGAAACCCGTTTGGAAATACCCACACTCAGTAAATTTGACCGAGATTCAAACCTTTTTCTCCCCGTCATCGGCAGTCTAGTCTACTGCGAGAGTAGCGCGTTCGACCATATGGTTGCAGAAGCAGGTAATGTTCAAGTTGCTTTTTGTCCTTAACAAAGTTGTACTTCTAATATTCCTTAGCTTTGAATTAACTTCGTTTATACCATATTCCGGAATATAAAGTCACTTTACGACCTACCCGATTTCACTCTACCTTGAATTCTCATCTTTATAAAGTTTGTTTCCAAAATTTCAAAGGCACTATTTTTTTTTTTCATGGCACTCATTGAATTTTAGCATGTCACGTTCACACTGTTTCTTACTTTTCGCCATTTTGGATTGTCTACTTGAATTAGTAAAGCTGTAAAGTGATCAAATTCTTAAATTTACGATAGACTTGCGTATTAGTAGTTTACTTGTCTGTTTACACGACGAGAGTTGTGCGCGCGCAGCCATATTAGTGGACTCGTATTAGTTAACCAAGATCGTGTCAACGGGCCTTTAACATTCTCAGTCAAGGACGAGGTTTTGTGAAAAACTTAAACATACGACGAAAAAAAATAAAGTTTGTAACTAAGTGTAGGTAGTTAGCCCTCATTTGTTGGCCCAAATGGTGATACTCTTTCCCCAGTCATTCATGGTAATAAGTAGTCTATTGTCCAGGGGCAGCTTGCAGTCCAACACAAAGCACCAGTCACGCCGATATCCGTTTCTCCGGCATCTGTTTGATGCAGAACAGTTCCACGCGTCTTGGTTCAGAGCAGGTATGTCAAACTTGTGGCCCGCAGGCCATATGTGGCCCTCCCAACCTATGATTTGATGAGGCCCACGCATCTACTGACAAGCCAACGTACAATGTAACCCGTTTCTTATTTTTTTATAAAATGTTATAGAAATACACCATTTGGGATTATAGCATTTAGAAAGAAATTCGCATATGTTGATATAGCCAGTCAGTTCAGAAATTACACTTTAAATACGTCAAATAAAATAATAATAAATCCATTGCGTAGGTCCACATTCAATCTATACCAACCAAGAAGCTTTCGCCATTAGCAATTATAGTGCCAACATTTGCAGATACAGGATGTTATGTGGTCAGCACAACAAATACTCCAAACATTAATCTCAGTTTTCTTGTCCGTAGCTGCTACTTATTTATTAAAGTCGATCCTCATTGTCCTAGTGAGAATTTTAAAATTGAGGCTTTTTTTTTACTTCAGATGATGATAAAATTGATCTTTTATAAATGCGGTCCCCTATTTAAAATGTGTCCCTTATTATCAAACTTCTCGCCTTGTACTTTATATAGGGATATCTCTAACGACAAGGGCAGTAACTCCAGTAGTACATCACTCTTTAACTGACAGTTAGAAAGGCCTCAAGTCCCACATTTTATTTTAGCACCACATCGTATTACCTGTTCAGATTATACTAGTTACACTAATGGGTTAGGTATTAGTAAGGCTTAATTTAGAGGAAGTGAACCCGCATTTGCATGAAGAAAGAGTGGAAACCCATTTAGGGAAATCACCCTCAGTGCACGCGACTGGTATCGAACCCCGATCTCACCAACTTCAGCAGTTTAGTCCAACACGAGAGTAGTGCGTTAGACCACACGGCCACCGAAGCGGATTTCCTACACCTTGACTAGGGTCAGTAGCGCTTCGAAGTACTGACCTACAGTAGATTCGTGACTGGAGTGTAGGCTACTGGCAACTAGCAAAACTTACCAGATCTACTTTCATGTATCAATTCGCGAAACCATCTGATCCGAAAAACCATATGTTGTTTGTTGTCAATGTTGTCAGTCAGAACTCTTACGACAAACAATTTATTTTTAATTGTGTTTTTCTTTTAACCCTTTTTACATTATAGAAACACAAACTTATAAAAATAACCGTTTGTAGTTTTTTTTGTGGAAGTGTCGTCTGTGGCTCACTTAAAAATGCTGCGTTCTCTTCACAAACTAGGATGGTGGAACAGAGGAAACGAAGGCCGTTGATGACGTCATATCAATGGGGTTCGATTTTGTTTGTGCGCATGTGCTTACTAAATAAAAAAACGTTTAATTTTGAAACCAATATTTTTAATGCCTCTTTCTTCAAGCTATAAAAACAGTTTGTTTTTTTTTGGACAGTTATAACACGATACAAGTGTGAATGTAATATCTTTAATTTATTATTTTATGAACTATAATATCTATTGTTGTCACAACCAAGGAAACAAAAAACATAATAGTTTTATTAATAAGTTATTCTTTGTTCTTTCAATTAGTTAAGATAAAGCCAATTATACAGTAATCCTTAGGGAAGTATTATTATAATCGTTTGATCACAAATTTGTATTGATAATATAATATAAACCGGCAAATAATAATTATTTCCCCATAGGCTAACAATAGTAGCCCGCTCCGGTGGCCGCATGGTCTAAAGCGCTATTCTTGCAGTGGGATAGACTACCGATGACAGGGAGATCAAGGTTCGAACCTTAGTCGGGTATATTGAGGGTGTTTTTACACAGAATGGTTTTCCACTCTCCCTCCACGCAAATTTGGAGTACACTTCTCATAAATATAATCTTTCTAATCCCTAAAAACCATCAGTGTAATTAGTATACATGCGTATAACTCGAACGGGTAGTAAGACGTGGTGCTTAACAAAACAATAGTGTTCCAAGCGATGTTTGCAATAAAAATGTTCCGCCAGCTGACAGTTACCTACATTCCAGTGGCGAATAGACTGTAAGCGTTCCCAGGTTCTATTTCCAGAGCAGTTGAAATGTGCATCTTTGGGATTCCCCCCTTTCAAAGTGGTGAATTGACGATCGGAGAACTGGGTGTTGTGTTTGTTCTCAAGTTAAGATTACTTTTTTTTATTTTGGTCACTGTTTCTTACCACCCTTCCAGGTCATCCATGTATGCACTAATTACGATAATGTGTGACGGACGAAGAAGGTTGAATTTCTGGGTTGTGTAGCCGCATATGTATGAAGGGAGAGTGTAAAACTATTTTGATAAAACCACCCCCAGTACATCTGACTGGGATTATAACCCAATCTCCTCATCATCTACTGTCTAGTATATTGTAAGAGTGACACCTTAGACTGTTTGACCACCAAGACGGGGATTATTATTGGAGATCAAATTTATTCTTGAGGGAGAGAAAATTTTATTCTGGGGGAAGAGTAAATTTATCCTAGGGGGAGGGTAAATTTATTCTGGGGGAGAGTAAATTTATTCCGGAGGGAGGGTAAATTTATTCTGGGGGAGAGCAAATTTATTCTGGGGGGAGGGTAAATTTATTCTGGGGAAGAGTAAATTTATCCTAGGGGGAGGGTAAATTTATTCTGGGGGAGAGTAAATTTATTCCGGAGGGAGGGTAAATTTATTCTGGGGGAGAGCAAATTTATTCTGGGGGGAGGGTAAATTTATTCTGGGGGAGAGTAAATTTATTCTGGGGGAGAGTAAATCTATTCCAAGGGTGAGAGTAAATTTATTCCAAAAGGGAGAGTAAATTTATTCGGGGGTGAGAGCAAATCTTGTCCCAAGAGAAGGCAAGGTTCCCCTATCCACCTCTTGTCCCCCCCCTTCCTCCAATTTACCAAACCCTGCGCTTATAAATTTTAACTCATATAATTCGTATAAAATAAGAATACGCCTCCATAAACTCAAATAAACTTTTAAAACCGTGACTAAATTGAAGTTAGGACTGTTTTGTGTGAAGCCGTGTAATTAATCGAATCGACAAGACGGAATAAAGGCCATGAACACATCTGAATGCATCGCAAAAAAAAAAAAAATTCCATGCAGTTTTTATTTTGTAATTCCCACGAGCTGAAGGATACCTTGTCATTGTGATGAACCATAGCCTACGTTACAATGCACCGTTCTGATTGGTTGCACTTCACACCTCTCGGAACACGTGACCCGGCGAGCCAGCTATTCCCAAGGGCCCGCCCAGGAAAGCGAGGCGAAAATTGTACACACAAAAAGTTATATAGGAAGTGGTTAAAGGGCACCTCCTACTTGAAGAGAAATATTAAAACCACTAAAGTTCTTACCATGGTTAATGGGAGCTCTGAAACTTCACAACCACTAAAGTATTTACCAAGATGAATGGGAGCTCTGAAACTTCACAACCACTATAGTATTTACCAAGGTGAATGGGAGCTCTGAACCTTCACAACCACTAAAGTACTTACCAAGGTGAATGGGAGCTCTGAAACTTCACAACCACTAAAGTACTTACCATGGTGAATGGGAACTCTGAACCTTCACAAAACTAAAGTATTTACCAAGATGAATGGGAGCTCTGAAACTTCACAACCACTATAGTATTTTCCATGGTGAATGGGAGCTCTGAACCTTCACAACCACTAAAGTACTTACCATGGTGAATGGGAACTCTGAACCTTCACAAAACTAAAGTATTTACCAAGATGAATGGGAGCTCTGAAACTTCACAACCACTATAGTATTTACCAAGATGAATGGGAGCTCTGAACCTTCACAACCCCTAAAGTATTTACCAAGATGAATGGGAGCTCTGAAACTTCACAACCACTATAGTATTTACCAAGATGAATGGGAGCTCTGAAACTTCACAACCACTATAGTATTTACCAAGATGAATGGGAGCTCTGAAACTTCACAACCACTATAGTATTTACCAAGATGAATGGGAGCTCTGAAACTTCACAACCACTATAGTATTTACAAAGATGAATGGGAGCTATGAAACTTCACAACCACTATAGTATTTACCAAGATGAATGGGAGCTCTGAAACTTCACAACCACTATAGTATTTACCAAGATGAATGGGAGCTCTGAACCTTCACAACTACTATAGTATTTACCATGGTGAATGGGAGCTCTGAAACCTTCACAACCACTATAGTATTTACCAAGATGAATGGGAGCTCTGAAACTTCACAACCACTATAGTATTTACCATGGTGAATGGGAGCTCTGAACCTTCACAACCACTATAGTATTTACCAAGATGAATGGGAGCTCTGAAACTTCACAACCACTATAGTATTTACCATGGTGAATGGGAGCTCTGAACCTTCACAACTACTAAAGTACTTACCATGGTGAATGGGAGCTCTGAACCTTACAACTACTAAAGTATTTACCATGGTGAATGGGAGCTTTGAACCTTCACAACCACTAAAGTACTTACCATGGTGAATGGGAGCTCTGAACCTTTACAACCACTAAAGTACTTACCATGGTGAATGGGAGTTTCTGAACCTTTACAACCACTAAAGTATTACCATGGTGAATGGGAGCTCTGAACCTTTACAACCACTAAAGTATTACCATGGTGAATGAGAGCTCTGAACCTTCACAACCACTAAAGTATTTACCATGATGAATGGGAGATCTGAACCTTCACAACCATTAAAGTACTTACCATGGTGAATGGGAGCTCTGAACCTTTACAACCACTAAAGTATTTACCATAGTGAATGGGAGCTTTGAACCTTCACAACCACTAAAGTACTTACCATGGTGAATGGGAGCTCTGAACCTTCACAACCACTAAAGTACTTACCATGTGAATGGGAGCTCTGAACCTTTACAACCACTAAAGTATTTACCAAGATGAATGGGAGCTCTGAACCTTCACAACCACTAAAGTATTTACCAAGGTGAATGGGAGCTCTGAACCTTTACAACCACTAAAGTACTTACCATGGTGAATGGGAGCTCTGAACCTTTACAACCACTAAAGTATTTACCAAGATGAATGGGAGCTCTGAACCTTTACAACCACTAAAGTATTTACCAAGGTGAATGGGAGCTCTGAACCTTTACAACCACTAAAGTATTTACCAAGGTGAATGGGAGCTCTGAACCTTCACAACCACTAAAGTACTTTACCATGGTGAATGGGAGCTCTGAACCTTTACAACCACTAAAGTATTTACCAAGATGAATGGGAGCTCTGAACCTTTACAACCACTAAAGTATTTACCAAGGTGAATGGGAGCTCTGAACCTTTACAACCACTAAAGTACTTACCATGGTGAATGGGAGCTCTGAACCTTCACAACCACTAAAGTACTTACCATGGTGAATGGGAGCTCTGAACCTTTACAACCACTAAAGTATTTACCAAGATGAATGGGAGATCTGAACCTTCACAACCATTAAAGTACTTACCATGGTGAATGAGAGCTCTGAACCTTCACAACCACTAAAGTATTTACCAAGATGAATGGGAGCTCTGAACCTTACACAACCACTAAAGTACTTACCAAGGTGAATGGGAGCTCTGAACCTTTACAAACCACTAAAGTATTTTACCAGGTGAATGGGAGCATTTGGATAACCTTCACAACCACTAAAGTACTTACCATGGTGAATGGGAGCTCTGAACCTTCACAACCACTAAAGTACTTACCATGGTGAATGGGAGCTCTGAACCTTTACAACTACTAAAGTATTTACCATGGTGAATGGGAGCTTTGAACCTTCACAACCACTAAAGTACTTACCATGGTGAATGGGAGCTCTGAACCTTTACAACCACTAAAGTATTTACCAAGATGAATGGGAGCTCTGAACCTTTACAACCACTAAAGTATTTACCAAGGTGAATGGGAGCTCTGAACCTTCACAGCCTCTAAAGTATTTACCATGGTGAATGGGAGCTCTGAAACTTCACAGCCTCTAAAGTATCTACCATGGTGAATGGGAGCTCTGAAACTTCCTAACCACTAAACCAATTTGTAATGATCATAGAATATTCTGTTGTGTCTTTATTAAAGGCCGGTATCTTGGTCTAGCGGTCAGCACTCCTGGATAAAATTTCAAATGTCCCAGGTTCAATGCCCGGGTGATACCGTAAATATTTTTTCTTGAATTAGAATGGTTCCTATGATCCACCTCAGTGGCTACATGGTTTAAGGCGGCACTCTCTTAATAGACTATACAGCCGATAACGGGGAGATTGGAGCTTAAATCTCGGTTGGCTCTAGCTAATAAACTGATGGCAAACGCTACAAAAAAGTTTGAGTAAAACTAGATCTATGTTTCTGAACATTTTATTTGATCTAAGAAATTCTACGTCATTGAAAACGAGCGAATTTCAACTTTTAATTAATTTATTTTAATTTTAAAAATCATAAATTTAAATAATAATAATAAATAATAATATTTAGCACCGCGTCTTACTACCCGTTCGGGTTATACGCCTAAGTACTAATTACGCTAATGGATTAGGAATGGGGAAGGTTGAATTTATAGGAAGTGAACCCGCATTTGCGTGGAGGGAGAGTGGAAAACCATTTAGGAAAAACCACCCCCAGTTCACCCGACCGAGATTCGAACCTCGATCTCCCCGTCCTCGGCGGTAGAGCTCAACACGACTGGCGCGTTAGCCAACTACGCCACCGAGGCGGGTCATAAATTTAAAGTTTTTTTTAAAGTTTTTTTTAAATTATACAGAGGTATTTGATATCTTTCATCTCTATGTTGGCGCGTATTAAGTTTTCAAACACGAACTAACTTGCCCAACCCTTTATCTCGATCAGTATTGTGTCTACCTACTGAGCTAAATGCTCCAGGGTTCTATTCCCAGAGTGACCGAAAAATTTATAATGGGTGTAAGATGGGGTTTCCTCTTTCAAAACGATGAATTAATGAATGGAGGGGGAGGTCTGGGTATTGTGTCGGTTCTATATTTAAGTTAATTTACAATTCGTGAGCTGATACAATTAGTTGGTTCAAAAAGTGTAAGTTAAACACCTCAAATAAAGAAATAAAATACATTTTTATAAAGATCACTGGAAATCTAAACGTCTGCAACACATTTCAGAACTCTGGTATACGGCCCACTTAAAACCATTAAATTTAATCAATATCTTCATATACATACAATTTAACACGGCATTCCATTAAATATGAACCCTGGCCAATTTAAATTGCCTTTAAATTGTTCCCCGTTTTTCTTTTATTTCTCAATTTTTACTTTTGAACCATCAATTTTTAGGCGGATTTTCCAATCAATCAGTTGAATTAATTAAGTAACGTGCATCGGTGGTACGCGGTCCAACGCGTCGATTTAGTGTTAGACTGAGTTGTTGGTGACGGCTGGAGCAGGGTTCGAATCCTGGTTGGGTGTAGTAAAGGTGTTTTTTCCTAGCAGGTTTCCAACTCACCTTTCATGCAAATTATGGTACATTTCTTCTAAACTTTTACCTTTATTATGCCCACTCCACTATCGTAATTAACGCATGCCTTAACGTATGATTTCTAAGATACGATGAAAAATAAATAAATAACATTAATTAAACTTAATTGGAATATTTTTTAAATATAAAAAAGTTAATACTTTTTGTTCCAAGTCCTACAACCCATTCGGGATGTAAGGGTGTAATTACGATGATTGAGGTAGGGATGAGTAAGGCATAACCTAGAAGGAAGTTACCCGCAATTGCGTGGGTGGAGGGAGAGGCGCAATCCCAGCTGGGATTCAGACTCCAACCTTCTAGTCATTGACAATCCAGTATATTTAGAGAGTGATGTTTTAAGGTGGGGATATAAAGGACGAGAGGAAAAAAGTGTTCTTACAGTTTTTATATTAAAACTTTTTGGCCAAAATAAATCAAATTTTTCCAATACAAATATAGAGTTTAATTTTCTTCATATTGTAATATCAAGAGTTGTTGAATATCTGTAAAGGATGTTCTGGAATTTAATGACCACTTTTTCTCTTAGTTAAAAAAATCATCATCCAACGCCGCTGTGTTCATGACAGATATTCAACAACTGTTTGTATCACCGTGTGGAGAAAATTAAACTCTATTTCTACTGGAGCAATATTTTATTTATTTTGGCAAAAAAAGTTTGCTATAAGAACTGTAGAGACACTTCCCTTTTCTCGTGTGCCCGCCTTAAGCTATGCGACCACTGGTGTAATTATAACAACTAGTATATATATTGATAAGCTTTCCCAGGATATTTGATTACATTTAAATAACTGTTAGTAAACAATGCCTCCATTTTCAAGTGCATCCATTACAATTTATACATATGAGCACGTGGGCAAAGGCGTCAGTCTCATCTAGGTCTGGTTTGTCGATGAAAGGGAGATTAGTGGTTGAAACCCGATAGGTAATATCAAGGTTATTCCCCCCCCTAAGTAATGGATCACTCTTTCTCCATCACACATGTGAGAACACTCTTATTCTATATTCTATCTATATTCTACCTTGGTGACCTGGTGGTCTAGTGGTAAGGTGTCAGACCTCTGTGTTGAGAGTCCGGGGTTCAATCCTTGGTCCCGGCACAGATTTATCTGATTGCCAAACGCCCTTCCTTCACCTCTGACAAGACGTGTATTGATCACAACTTGTGAATGTGTGGAGTGCCAGGCCTCCACCGTGGTTTGGATTCCACGTTAAACTGTAGATCCTCCATTTCATCTCACAATCACCCTACCATTGCACATTAGCGTAAGTTCGTATAATCCGAACGGGTAGTAAGACGCGGTGCTAATAATAATAATATATTCTACATAACCCCTAACCTAATAGGTAGTAACTAGTAAGACGATGTGCACAGATTATTTTACTACCGACAAGATGCCTTCGAGATATACATTCTAGACAGCAGCTGAGTACGCCCGTTAGTCTATAAAGCACGGCGCTATTTGAATTTACTAATATTCTCTTCTGATTGTTTTGATGTAGAGATGAGTGTCTCAGCGACAATGGAGGACGACAACAAAGCGAGGAACCATGGTTCGGTTCCAGATGTTTCTTTCAATAACCCATTGTAATGCATGGTATTATTCAGACACTAGCATTTCCCACGTTAAGGTTGGCTGCTTAGCGTGGGCTATCTTTGGATGGATTTGTTTCTAAATCGTGAGTAGAGACTTACATCAAATAGCTCTTTAATTTTCCGAAATTGTATGAACAAAATCGGATTGTGTAATCTTCTTGTACAGTCAAGGGCATATTATACTACTATAAAGCCACATGGCTGACTCACTCACTCACTGACATTAATGTTTACCCACTTACAGATGAGCTAGAAACTTGAAATTTGGAAAACTTATAGCTTCTAGCCTGTAACCGACGGGAAAATTTTAAAAAAAATGTTAATTTTTAACCCCCGAAAAAATTCAAAATGGCGGAACAACTTTAAAGTCGGTGCAGACCTTTCTTTGGGGGTCTCTTGTGGCTAAACGGTAAGACCTATCAAAAAACGGCTCTGGAATTACATTAGTTTACATTACATTAGAAAACCCACTGGGGGTTCGGGGGCGGAGCTTCCAACGAGCAAAGCGAGTATATATACATATATATATATATATATATATCACCGCGTTTTACTAAGCGTTTGGGCTATACACATATGTACTAATTACTCTAATGTGTTAGGGATCAGGAGAGTCGAATTTAGAGGAAGGGTACTCACATTTGCGTGGAAGTAGAGTGTAAAATAATTTAGGGAAGAACCAGCCTCCGTACATTCTCTCGTCATCGGAAATCCAGTCTATTGGATGGAAATATATATATTAAGTTCCCATTTTTATTTTACGGCCGGTGTCTTAAAACTATCCAACCAGAGTGAACGCGATATAAGAAAAGTGAGAAGTGAAGAAATGTACCCACGTTTGTTCCAATATAAAGTGAAATTAAAGCTATCATGTGAAACAAAACAGTTTAAGTAGACCGAACAGGGAATGAACTACAGACGTTCTACTAAAAACCCTGTACGTTATTAAACGTACGATCCCTTTTTGTTTTCTAAATAGAATTTATTTTTGTCAACATATCTGACTATCCGTTTAGGCTATGCGCACGTGTATTAGTCACGTTAATGTGTTAGACGTGAAGGAGGTTGAATTTATAGGACGCTACAGAAAGAAAAAAGTAGGCTTCTATATAAAACAATAAAAACCCTAGGTAATTTTTTACCAGAAATTAAAAATCTCTTTCTTGCAGTAATGGTGTGATTGTATATCTTTAAATCTTGTACCGAGGTCAATTTAGTAAATGTTGACAAATTTGTCCGTAAGCTAAGACCATTCAGTTTTTTTTTGTACCTTTTAATGTGAGAAAACAAAAAGGTTAACATACCTATATGGTCCCAAACATTGTACATATTTAGCCCTCAAATTGAAACATTTTTTGCTAATTTATTTCGGTTTAAAAAAGTACGAATTTGTTATTTCAACCTTACATGGCCGATTTCCTCAATTGATGCCAAATTCACATAAAAAATTTCCTAAGACGTATCTAAAAATAATAGGAGTTTTACTATATATTGGTTTATTATAATCTTTGAAATGTGGTGCTGGAGAAGACTTTAGAAGATCAGGTGGAGAGACAGGCTGACAAAAGAAGAGTGGGTGAGAAGTGAACCAATTTGGAGGTGATTCTCCGGTACAAATAAAACTGGATCGTACACAGGCTTTAGAGGAACTGTCTTATGCATGACGTCATAGAAGGAAAGGTTGAGGGAAAGAGGAGCTAAGGAAGAAGGAGGATTCAAATATTGGATGACTTGAAGGAAAGAAGAAAATTCTGAGAGCTGAAAGAGAAGGCAGGGGATAGGACTCATTAACGGTCTAAGTTCACTGACAACAGGAATGGACCTGTCGTAAAACAAAACACCTAATAATTTTATTACTAATAATATTATTATTAGCACCGCGTCTTACTACCCATTCGGGTTATAAGCACTTACGCTAATATGCAATGGTAGGGTGAATGTGAGATGAAATGAAGGACCTACAGTTTAACGTAGAATCTGAACCACGGTAGAGGCCTGGAATTCTTCACATTCACAAGATGTGATTAATACACGTCTTGTCAGAGGTAGAGGAAGGGTTTGTCAATCAGATAAATCTGTGCCGGGACCGAGGATTGTATTAATAATAATAATAATAATAATAATAATAATAATAATAATAATAATAATAATAATAATAATAGTCGTAAGGTTTGTGGGCCACACAAAATCTGTGATAGGGCCGCAAGTCTGGCACACCTGGTCTAAAGTGTCACTTTCATTAAAGAATGGAGTGTCGATAGTTCGAGATCAGGGTACGAATCCCGGTCGGGTGTACTGGGATTGTTTCCCCCTTAATGGCTTTCCACTCTCCCGCCACTCAAATGCTCTTAACTTCCTATCTATAAATTCAACCTTCCTAGTCGCAAAGACAGTTGAGTAACTGATACTCATGCGTATAGCCCGAACGGGTAGTAAGACGTGGCGCTAAAAATATATAAAGTGGTTACTTTGTTTTTGAAGCTAAAATTTGTTTGGATAGTTCGTGGCCGGTTTTACTGACTCATATTATCAAAGTCCCGCCAGACGTGATCAATATATCATTTCCCTCTTAGACTTGAATGAAATAAAGTTAGATATTTTAATATTTTATATTGCTTATCTTAGTAAATAAAATATAATGTTATCTTACTTTATTTAGCCTAACTGTAGTCCACCCAAGATTAAATTCATTCCAAAATCCCTGGGGAAAGATAATTATTACTGCAAATTGGTATTTCAATACTTTTTATCTATAAGCAAGAAAGAATACTTCAAATAATAGGTAGATACTAGAAACCCGCGCGAAAGTTTCGCACATACAACTTTCCCCTTCCCCCACCCCTCAAAAAATGATTTAATCTTTTGTTGGGTTGTTGAAGTTAAATACTCAGCGAAGTTTATACACAATTGATACAAACATAGTGTGATATTTTTCTTTTAACTTAAATTCTAAACAAACAATGTGTTTTAACGTAAACTGAGTATGCTATGTCAGAAGTCGGTAAAAAAAATCCTGTTCACTGATAACTTATTCATCGCTGTAGTATTTGAGGAAAAGGGATTTTGACAACAAAAATAATATATAGGATTTTTAGAACGAGTTTGATAAAAGCAGTAAAGGTACTAATGTAAAACTAAGTTGTTATTTAACTACCCCATTATATTTAGCGGGTAAAAGTTAAGTTGGTAACACGCTTGTTTCAAGGTATATGCAATTTATTTTAGCACCACGTCTTACCTTATTACCTGTTCAGGTTGTACGCACATGTAGGCCTACTAATTATCTTAATGAGCTAAGGTTGAGGAAGGTTGAATTTCAAGGAAGTGTACCCGCATTTTTGTGGAGGGAGTGGAAAACCATTCTCAGTATATACGACAGGGATTCGAACCCCAATCTTTTTGTCATCGGCAGTCTAGTATAGCACAAGAGTGATGCCTTAAGACCATGCGGCCACTGAAGCAGTTTATCCGATATTAAAACTGTCATTCAAAATCTTTATAAATATTTATAAATAACAACATTTGGTTATTAATATTAGCTTATTGCATTGGTTTATCATATGAAAAGTATTTACAAATAATAAAATGCACATAAAATATACTGAGCTTTTTGTTTAGAAAATAACAGTTTTATTTACAAGTTTTCTTACACAAATCGAGGTAAAATAACTTAGGGGAAATGACCAGATAAACGAATACCATCTAAGCGTACAAGCTGATTTTTTTTTTCTATTTCTACGTTTTATTACTGAGTAGAAATTAGTATTAGTGATCGACTGTTTTCATCGTTTAGTTTCAGAGGTCCAATCCTTGAATTATTTAGTTTATAATGAACTGATGATAACAAATCTTTGTCACGCTTGAAATGGGGCACGTTAAGGAGAGAGTTTTCCAAAATCGGCAATACTTCTTACCAGGGATGGCATTTCTCATGATATATTTATATATTAATAATTTGATTATAATATCAATATATCAGTTGTTTCCGATTTATTGAATTACATTGGCCTGGAAACGGTTGTATAAAATGGCTGCTGTTCTTTAATAATATTCTTCACCTCTTTTCACTTTCTAGTAATACTTAACGGTTGAAAATAACATTATTAAAAATGGTAAAATAATGGGACTGTGTTAATAAAAATTGAGAAAAATGGTTCAATTTATTTTGATTCACGAGTTTTAAAGCATATATCGATAAATCGGTCGATATATAAGACACTAAAACACCGATATAAATTCATCGATGTTTATGTAAGAAATTGATATGTTTTCTTTATCGATCAGCCCCTACAGCTGACTACTAAAAGGTTCGAAAACGTTTCGCCTGTATACCACACACGTAATAAGTTCGAGAATAGGGCCTCTGGTTGAACATTACCGTGCATTCTCCAGCTAACAAGGCCTCAAAACTTGTGACGTTCCCTTGGTGAATAAAAAAAATCCAGCGACCTTATTTTGGTATTGATACGCACGTAAAATGTTTGCATATTTGACAGAGGAGAAAATCTAGTGTAACATTTTTTTCAATGGTTTTTTTGGGGGGTGGGGGAGTGAGCGGGAGTAAGGATGTAATTATTTTCTTTCGCAAAGGTTTTTTTTTTTTTCGGAAACTTGGATCAACTCGAAACACGTGTTTAGTCTCTCCGACACGGTCTGACCAGGGTTCAATTGTTTTGTCATCCTGTAGAGGACAACGACAGGTGGCAGCACTGGTATTGGAGAACATTTTCTCATTCTCTATGCTCTCGAATATTGACATCATAAAAAAAAAACTTTCGTTTGGTCCGGTCTGGTAGTTACCGTATTGGTTTGATGACATTGAACTTTTAGTGAAGATTCCTGGACCGTATGGATAGGGGGGCGTAACGGGGGTGGTAAATTTGAAAAAAGACTCACCAGTGAGGGCATGAATACAAAGGTGTCTGATTTTTTTTAAGCTTATTTAGCACCACGTCTTACTACCAGTTCGGGTTATACGCTTATGTACTAATTACGCTAATGGTTTTAGAGGTTAGGAAGGTTAAATTTACAGGAAATGTACCCATATTTGCGTGGAGAGAGAGTGGAATGCTATTTTGGAAAAAACAACCCTCAGTACACCCAACAGAGATTCGAACCTCGATCTCCCCGTCATCAGGAGTCTAGTCTAACATTATAGTAGTGCATTATACAAGAAGGCCACCAAAGCGTGTATAATAAAGGCTGAATTTAGGTTTCAAATTTCTGGCCATGTGTGTGTTGATTTTTTTCTACATGGTTTTACATTCTTTCCACGCAAATAGGAGTATATTTTCTTTCAAACCTTTTTTTCGCAGACATTTATACCCCCAATTGAATAAACAGTGGGATAGTCCAGATAGGAAGTGAAAGGCCATGAATGAAAAAATTATTTATTTAAAATAATTAATGAATTTAAAAATAAAACTACAAAACTTATTTAGTGGTGTATTTGAAACATAAAATTAATATTCGTTGGATAATTTTATTTGATGTAATAAAAAACATACAGCTTAAGAAAGAGGTTGCGTAGTAATCATTCATAATACGAGCGTCTTATCTTGTGTATTTCTAAGTTATGACCAAATTGTTTTGTTTCTTCAACTCTTTTATGTTCTCTTGAATCACCATCTCATAAAATAGTATTTCGTATCGAACTCCAGGCGTATCTTTAGAGCGAGAAAATATTCTAACAGTTACTGTGGCTTCCATTCCTCCAGTTGTATCTTCAAAATTAGCTGCAGACTTTCTTAAGTTTTTCATTACTATCATGCGTTTCCAGTTTCCAGCCTTCACAAAATGTTGACATAATTTCAGTATCAACTAATCTAACCAATCTTATAGCAGAAACTATTCCATTCAACGATGTGTCCCCCCCCCCTTTTTTGCCAGCTACCATCCAATGCTATGGCTAAATCAGATTGAAGATGTGTGGAATCTTCTTTGAAAGCTTCAAGCGTGGATTCACTGGCAACTTCTTCCAAGACTTTGCCAATTACATCGTTGTAATATTTGAATATCTTAAGAAGACTTGGTGGATCAAGTATAGCACATAATCACTTTCCTGCTGTGAAACCTTTACCTATTGTCCTTAGATCATATACCAGTAGAAAGCATATTTCACTAACTTAACCAATTTTATTTTATGTAGCAAAATCGGTTTTATTATTACAGTTCCACCAAAAAAAATGCATAGAAAATTATCAAGTCCTTTCTTTTTTTTTTTTTACATTTTTCAAACATTTGCACTGTATTTCAATTTGCATATGTTTAAAAATGGAAGATTCAAGTAAATCTTTTGAAAATAATGCTATATTAATAATGTTATTACTATTTGAAAACATCCCGGTATCGTTTAGACAACCTTTTCCATAATAAATATTTGAAATTAGTTTATGTGAATAACTGAACTTGCAGATAAACTCGTTTTAGCTAAATTTTAAGAATTGGAGACAATTTTGTTTTGTAAATTTCTTAATTCTGTAATTTTGTACTAATGTTTGCACATAAATTAGTTTCTGTTTTTACTTTTAAATGTCGATTACCTTGAAAGTATCTTTTTTTCCTAATATTTGGCATAGTATAACATTTTTTTCAAGATTATTCAAAAGAATAAAACAACAATATAACCTTCTTTATATTACAGTTTTACCAGTCAGATCTCTACAGCTCAAGGGGAAAAAAATACAGTAAAATGTGCGAAAGCAATAGCCATCATAAACAACTTTGAAACGAAAAATTTATTAAAAAATATAAATAATTTCACACCTAAGCTAAACACAAATTATTTTCACAAATTAAATGTGTAGATTCAGTGCTGTATACTCTTTTAGTGTGAATTAACATAAAATAATGTTTTAGAAATAACGAATATGTGTTTGGTACCAAATTAATAAGAAAAGAACGCTTTATTTATTTATAAAATAAAACCATTTTCTTTTCTTTCTGTCAAAAATTAAGGTCCAAGTCCCCGAACTATCATACTTAGAGCTAATGTGCGAAAGAGAAAAAAAGTGTTAGTCTGTCTGTGATACCTTTTCTTCACCCGATAACACAATTTCTCTTTCTATGACAAGTTTATACACTCACTCTACTATTTATACCTGGACAGTATTGACCTATATTTCAAAATGATCGTTTTCTTATTTCCTATTCTAGAGAGACGATAATCTACATCCAGGCAGTAAGATTCCTACACGCCATTTTCGCGAATAAAACAAATAACCTGAGTTGTGGATGGATTAAAAAAACACGATTGTATAAAAAATTACTTCAATATCCAAAAAAATTAATTTTGCGACAATTTAAGACAATTTTTAGAATTATTTAAGAATGTATGGTTTTTTTGTTTCAACTTTATATCTTTAAAACTCGCTGAGTAAAACGTAAATACACTAACATGGGAAATTTATCTTGACTTGCAGTGACGTCATATGTTTTCAACGCCCTAATATTTAAATTGACATAATATTTAAGAACGTTTGGATTATCTTATTTTATTTTTCTCGGGGCTTTTATGGCTCGAATGTTGGTGATGGTGTGAAGGAGGAGGGGCGATTTCAAAGGAACTCAAAAGACATTAATTAACATGAATGGACGATTGATATTTAATTTATTTGTTAAATAAACCTTTCTTTCTTTAACCTACTCAAGAATATCCCGAGCCTGAAGCAGCCATGCCAACATGACAATCAAACCTTCTCTATTGGATGCATAAATGAATCGTTCCACAATGCTTGATCGTTAAGAAACCTGATGAATATAAAGTCTGAAAACTACAACTTAAAGAGTGTGGGGGGGGGGGGGTTGTGGTATGGGGAGGGGTGGACTGATATCAAAAGTTAATTCGATGAGGTCTTGGACAAAGAACATTCCAGCCAACCTTTACTTAAACCAAAATAAACACACTTCTGATAGAATTAGGAGAGGCCAGCATTGACCGCCTTCTGCCTTTTATTTGCCATCGTGAGAAAATCCAGATGTAATAAATCTTATAGTGTAACTTTTAAATAAAAAAAAAAAATGAAATCACGTCCGAAGAAATACCGCTTAGAGACATTAATGTCTGTCATTTCATTTCGAGAAAACCGTTATGTTGATAAAAAAAAATATACTAAATAAAATGTAATTACACACGCTTCGGTGGCCGCGTGGTCTGAGGCGTCACTCTCTCAGTAGACCAGACTGTGGATAACGGAGAGATTAGGGTTCGAAACTAGGTCGAACGCACTGAGGGTGGTTTTTTCTGAGAAAAATATTTTTTTTCCACTTTCATTCCATGCAAATGCAGGTACACTTCCTTTAAAAATTCAACTTTACTTCTCCTTAACCCATTAGCGTAATTGGTACACAAGCCTATAAGTATTTAACGTATAATTTATTAACAAAGTGATCACGAATTACAGACTAGCTTAAAGCTTGATTCACACGTTAGCCTAAAAATAGAAAGCAGAATATGCTTTGCAATACAAACTATAAACAGCTTACTATCAACATATTTTATTTTCTAGTGATCAAACAGATCTCTAAGATTAATACCACGATGGATATTTCCACTCTCTTGTGTTGTGTAGTGAAACGAATCAAAACCAAAACGACACACGCGCTTTACAGTCTACGAGTGGTTTAAAATAACTTCACAACAGTAGATGCAGGTGTATGCTAGTATCTCATTTTGTAGGCGCACGCGAACTGATTGATTCTGTTGGTTTCGAAATTTAATGGGGTCTCCCAAGCTAATGTTGCGCAGATAAAGGAAAACCGAAGTTATTTCAAGTCGCACCGAACGGACAACGCCGATGAGGATGAAGTCTTGTGATTGGTTCAGAGCTCGTCACGTGATTACGTTTCTGCTCTGCTCTTCTCTTGTCTATCAGCGATTGTGTGACTCCACAGTTATACTAGAGATTATAGAAAACTTTATCACTATAAAAGAGAAGCCCCCCTTCCCCCCAATTTCAGCAACGATGACTATTTTTTGTGTCTCGGAAAATAAGACGTCCTAACTACTCTTTATTCACACAGCTTACAGCACTTAATCGCAGACACGTCGTCTAAGGCATCAGATTCGCCATAGACTGGATTCTATGTGACGGGGAGGGTTGAGGTTTTGAATCTATGTCGGGTGCACTAGGAGTTTGTTTTTTAAGAGGTGCGATTTATTTTCTGTGATTTTAGCATCTCCTCCACATACATGCGGTTTCACTTCTTTTAAACAACCTTAGAAATCCTTACCCCTTGTATTAAGTCATCGGAAAATTTGTAATGGAATATTTTGGCTAAAAATTAAAATCTTTATAAATTTTTTTAGCGCCATTTTATTTAACATCAATTTTTGAAGATATTTTAACACATTTTTTATAACACTTTTTGCTCAATAACTTTTTGTTACATTATGTTATTCTTTATTACGTTAAATGCTATATTATTTATAATATTACTTTAATAAATAAATCAATAAATTTCCATTAACATCGATACACTTTTAATGTAATGAAACGTTTTAAAATATATTTTGTTATAGAAAATACAAGTTAAAATATCTTGAAATGTTAATGTCATTAAAAAAATTCAGGTTAAAAATATTTTTTAGAATAAAATTATTTTAAAATAGTTATATATTTTAATTTAAAAAACAAAGTTAACCTTAAAATAACCTTGAAGACGTACACCAAATAAAAAATAGTTAGTGCGGTTCTCTTTCACCTTTAAAAACAAATATATTTTGTATGAAGCAAATTTCTCTGAAATATCTCGTTTTAGGAATATTCTGGTGTTTCAACTAAAATGTCTCACTCGGTATGGACTTGTATAATTAGAAGAATAACAAAAAATAAAAAATTACAAAATTGCCTTTTCAATTTATTTTTAAAAAAAATATGTGTTAATTATGAGGTGATAGACACGAGAAACGAAATATCACTTGTAAGTGGCACCAAACATTAAATAATTTTCGTTCTAGTTAAATTTTAAATAATTTCACCCTAATAAAAGTTGTTCATGTTTAAAGATCCGAGAATTTAGATTTTTATTCGTGATTCGAAATAAAATTTAACGTTTGGATTTGAGATTCAGATTCAATAATAAAAAAAGTTAGGATTCAACCCATCTATAATTTTTAAGTTTTTTATTGTATAGGATGAGTGTATATCGAGTGGGGAATATAATATATGAAGGTAGAGTGTGTGGATCAAAAGTAAGGGGTAGGCCATGTAAGACGTGTCTAAATGTTGTAGATGAATGTGTGAAAAAGAAAAACATTTAGAGTTTTAAGAATTAAAAAGGATGTATGACTCGGTGTATGGATATAGTTGAAGCGAAGGAAGTATGCAAGGATAGGGAAGTGTGGAGAAAGTTAGTGAGGATGGATTAAGTACAGAGTTGTTTTTTGAGCTTATGCATAGTTTCTTGCCTACCCCATAAGGGAACGACATGGATAGGTATATTTGTGTAGTTAAAAAACAATCATGAAACTAAGAAATTAACTCATTTTCAAGGACGTTTCACAGGAAATGTCTCAGTTCTGAGATCAAAGTAAACTGTTAGAAACATAAATCTAGTCTTCCTTGAACCAATAAAGTCATTTTTAACAGGGTCATGACATTCTAAAGTACCTAATTGAGGATTGCTTAGGGGTTTTAGATGCTTCAGAAATGTCATTATCAATACTAGAGTGTGAGGATATTTATCTTCAAATAGGTGATACCCTTGATATTAAGGTATCCTTTGTTCTCTGGATGATAGCTTTGACGAAGTATTCAAGTGAGCCTCCCTATGAAACCATCCACCATTTCACAGGTTTGGTAGTGCTGGTGGCAACTTTTTTCTTCGCTTCCCCTGAGATAGGCTTCCCTGTACATCTCCAGGAGACGTCTGTTCTCAGGCACTTGAGACATCTGCAGTTTCTCCAGGAGTCTAAAACATTAACAAGACTGTAATTATACTTTGTTAACACGCGAGTAAATATCTTGAAGACTATATCTGCAGTGTCTGGAAATATCTGTAGTGTCTTTAAATATCTGCAGTATCTTGAAATATCTGCAGTGTCTTGAAATATCTGCAGTGGTTGGAAGTATCTTCAGATTATTTAAGAGACTACAACTAAATCAATGTGTTTAAACTTTGTTAACACAAGACTAAATCTCCAGGGCCTGGAAATATCTACAGTTTCTTCAGGATACGACACAAGCCAAATTGTGGTTTGACTTTGTTAACACACGACTAAATCTGCAGGGCCCGGAATATCTTCAAGTAGTTTAGGAGATTACAAGATAAACCAAATTGTGTTTAAGCTTTGTTAACACAAGAGTAAATCTGCAGGCCTGACAAATAACTTCAATTTCTTCAAGATACTACAACATAAACAAAATTGTGATTAAAATGGCCATGATAAAGGCTCCCTTGCACAGTAATAGTTACAAAATTTAGCCAGCTATTAACTGAACTTAAAAAATTCAACCTCTATTTGTGACATACACCGTAGCCAACCTCTCCGGGAGATTACATTTCTATTACCCGTACTTTATAAAGTGAAGATTTTATAAACAGGTAAGAAATAAAATTCAAATATCCTGACTAAATTTCAATTTTCATAGTAAGGGGCTTTTAGATAATACATAATATTTTTATTTTATTTTTGTCTTGACGTCTTACTATCCTTTCGGGTTATACGCGTATGTAATTATTAAGCTCACGTGCTAGGGGTGAGCAAGGTAGAATTTTTAGATTAAAATATTCCAACATCCTCATTACATCCCCATACCTTCTCAATCTTGCTTCCTCTAACTTTCTCATGTACTCCTGTACTCCTACTTTACTATATCATGTACTCCCACTATTTCCTGGATAACTTCATTCCTAATCTTGTTTCTTCTCGTGACAGCTAACATGCTTTTCACAAACTTCATTCCCATGGCCTCCATTCTCCTAGTCTTCCTTACATTCAATGTCCATGTTTCTGCTGCATATGTTACAATGGGTACAAAGTATGTCCTGTACAACACTTCCTTACACTTCAAGGACACTTCTCTTCTCTGTAACAAGTCTCTTTAAAACTACTCCTTTAAAATGGAGGCTAGAGTAGGACGATGTTGATAACTTGCTAATAACAGGAAATTCACGATACTTGTATTAGATTTTAGTGTTGACATATGGGGATCAAATATTACCCAAAAAAATTGTGCATTTTTGTTGCACCCACCTTGTGCACTTTTGATAAACTCCTCAAAGCAGTTACACAAACAAATTCGGCCTGTACGCTTTCATCACGTAGCCTTTTGTGGTGTTACCCCTTCTATGCAATGTGAACGCAACCCCCAATACACCCTTATTTTCTCTCACCTGGTGACTGCGTCCGTCTGCTCTCGGCCTGATGTGTGGGCACCCATGTGGCAGGCGAAGCGCTGCAGGCAGTGGTTCGGATCCCACCTCTCCCACTCCCGTAGTCCCGGCAATCCTCGCGTGGCGGCGGTAGTGTTGTTACTGCCGGTGAAGGAGATGCCGGATATCAGGGGCAGAATCAAGGGCAGGAATACGGGGATCACGAGCGAGAGAAGACCAACCTGCACAGGAACATGATTAGGAACATTATTTCTGTTACGTTTGGATATAGATAGTACATGAATGACGTCTTACTACTCTTCTGTAATGTACCATTAAATAAAACTACCCTCTGTACATTAGCCAGGATTATAACCTAAACCTATTTATTGGCATCAAACCAGACAAGACGATACGTTCACCTCTAACCTCATTCCCTCGAGTGAGGGTGAAAAATATTATTTTTATTTCGTTGAAAATGTCCTAAGTAATTATAATCCAATAATGTCAACTAGACATGGACACTTCTCTCCGCCCAAGGAGTTACCTTGAAGAGCAGGGGAGATAGTTCCAAGTAGCTGTAAGATCCCTCCCACACCCCAGGAGTTACCTTGAAGACCAGGGGAGATAGTCCCAAGTAGCTGTAAGATCCCTCCCACTCCTCAGGAGTTACCTTGAAGAGCAGGGGAGATAGTCCCAAGTAGCTGTAAGATCCCTCCCACTCCTCAGGAGTTACCTTGAAGAGCAGGGGAGATAGTCCCAAGTAGCTGTAAGATCCCTCCCACTCCTCAGGAGTTACCTTGAAGAGCAGGGGAGATAGTCCCAAGTAGCTGTTAGCCCCCTCCCACACTCCAGGAGTTACCTTGAAAATAGCTTCAGAAGCAAGAGAGGGAACTTGGCCAACAGCCCACAGGAGTTACCTTGAAGAGCAGCTTCAGAAGAAGGAGAGGGAACTTGGCCAACAGCCCTCAGGAGTTACCTTGAAGAGCAGCGTCAGAAGAAGGAGAGGGAACTTGGCTAACACCCCTCAGGAGTTACCTTGAAGAGCATCTTCAGAAGAAGGAGAGGGAACTTGGCCAACAGCCCTCAGGAGTTACCTTGAAGAGCATATTCAGGATCAAGAGAGGGAACTTGGCCAACAGCCCTCAGGAGTTACCTTGAAGAGCATCTTCAGGATCAAGAGAGGGAACTTGGCAAACAGCCCTCAGGAGTTACCTTGAAGAGCAGCGTCAGAAGAAGGAGAGGGAACTTGGCCAACAGCCCTCAGGAGTTACCTTGAAGAGCAGCTTCAGGAGCAAGAGAGGGAACTTGGCCAACAGCCCAGTGGCGAGGGCCGCTACCGTCGCCTTGATGAGTCCCAGGAGTCCCAGCTTGGTGGCTCCGATATGGAGCACGTCCTCCATGAGTGAGTGACCTTGAACTCCTCCAGTCGGGCATCCAGGGACACCCTCCGCGGCCCCACTGGGACCTGCGTCATAGATATACCCTGAATTTGGTAAAAATCCCGTTCTGGAAGGCCTTATCTCGTACCAGAATCCTACTGTTAGTAGTATTTTGGTAGGATTAAAAGCTTTTCAAAAAGTGAGTAGGAAGTTTGTTCTGGAAGGTATTTTATCCTACCAAAATACACAGTAGGATTCTGGTACGAGATAAGACCGTCTATAACTGGCTTCCTAACAAAATTATGGTATAGAAACTATAACTATCAGGGTGACCTGGCGGTCTAGGGGTAAGATGTCAGACTTCTGTGCTGGGAGTCCGGGTTCAATCCTCGTTCCGGCACAGATTTATCTGATTGCCAAACCCTTCCTTCACCTCTTACAAGACGTGTATTAATCACAACTTGTGAATGTGTGGAATGCCAGGCTTCCACCGTGGTTCGGATCCCACGTTAAAATTGTAGGTCCTCCATTTCATCTCCCAATCACCCTACCATCACACATTAGCGTAGGTGTGTATAACCCGGACGGGTACTAAGACGCGGTGCTAATGATAATAATAGTAATAATATAACTATCCGGTAAGAAAACTTCGAAATGTTGAAGTTCCAAGTTCAAATTTCCTTGGTTTTGACTTTTAACACCCATCCTTGGCATTTTCAAAATAATTCAGAGGAAGAGGAAACCATCGATATACCATGAATAGAATTGTAGTGACGTGTACCATTGAGGTAGGAGTGTAGCCAGCGAGAGAAAAGGTAAGGGTTTTTGCAGTTTTTTTATTAAAAGAGTTTTTTTGGCCAAAATTAATCAAATATTGCTCCAGTAACAACGTTGAGTTTAACTTTCTTCACACGGTGATATCAACAGTTGTTGAATATCCACCATGAGCATAGTGACATTAAATGAGAAACTTTTTAAACGAAGAGAAAATGTTGTCATTAAATTCCAGGACATAATATATTAAACAACTGTTGAGGTCATCATGTGAAGAAAATTAAACTTTTTTGTGTTTCTACTGGAGAAATATTTGATTTATTTTGGTCAAAACTGGCTTTTTCTCGCCTACTTTACACTCCCGTCTTAAATATGACCATTTTCAACATTTAACCATTTTTATAACAGCTACTAAACAAGGGGTTCCCAAATTGTGACGATTACAAGACGATTCTTGAAGGGTTGCAGATAGTTTTTTAAAAAGTGAAACTTGTGTGATTATTTGGAGGTGGTGGGGGGCCGGGAATCACGTATAAACAAGAAAGTAAAAAAATTAAAGAAAAATATATTAAAAAAAAAAAGCGATGGTAGGCATAAAAACCGAAATGAACTGCAAATTTAGAACTTCTTAAGATTGAAAATTATCCTCATCGAACCCCGATCTCGCTAATCAGACACGAGTGTGACACATTAGACCACGTGACCACCAATGTTGGTGAATTTAAACTAATTTGTTTGCTAAGAATATAGCTAATAATTCTTCAGAGCCAAGCAATCAAAGTAAAGTAGTTTATTTCATTAACATAATATTTGGAAATAATGCATGGTCAGGGGTAGTTTAGTAATGTATTGGATAATGAATGCTTCATGAGTTTACTAAATTTAGATCGTTCTGAATGAATGATTAAAAGTTTAAAACTTATAACATAATTCTTAAATGTATATATTTCCTCTCCATTCTAATTGAAAACTTTGAAAAATAATAACATTCTTAAAATATAATAGCCTATATTTATTTAAAATTAGGTTTAAAAGAAACAATGATATAATATTAGGAACTCAGTACTGTAAATATATGTTTGTGAACTTAAATTATTTGATGCAATGCAGGCTATTATGCACATATTTTATATATAATAAGTACTTTTAAAAACCATCCAAACCAAATAAAAGATTCAAGGCTTTGACTCAAATTCAGAAACGCCAAAATTTCACGAAACATATTCATACAAACTTTTATTTAGAACATTAAAATGCATTATACATGCGTGGAATAAAATGATCTTAAATATTTTCGCAAGCTCGATTACGTGACTTTTTAAAGGCGAATTATGTCCCACGTTGTTGATTAAAATGCGATTTAACAATGACAACATTCCAATAACAAACAAAAAAGGGTAATATATTTAAAAAATAAATAAAAATAAACAATGCCTAATTAAGCTAGATGATATATTTTTAGCATCCTATCTTTGGCATGGCATGGAGATCAACAATGAAAAGTCAAAAGTGATGGTGATTTAAAAAAATGAAGAACCACTGAAAATAAAAATTTGAAACCAGGAGCTGGAACACATAGAGCAGTTCAAGTACCTGGGAAATCTGCTGACAAAGGATGCCTACTGCACCAAGGAAATTAGGTCGAGGATCACCATAGCCAAGGAAGCTTTCAAATAGAATAGGTTACTGCTGACCAACAAGTTGAGTTTGGAACTGAGGAAGAAACTGATGAAATGCCACATTTGGAGCATCGCGATATATGGAGTAGAAACTTGGACTCTTGGGAAGATGGAAAAGAAATACTTGGAGAGCTTTGAAATGTGGTGCTGGAAGAGACTTGAGAAGATCAGATGGACAAACAGGCTGACAGATGAAGATAAGTCCTAAGAGGAGTGGGTGAGAAGACAACCATTTTGGATCTGATTCTTTGGTACTAAACAAACCAGATCGGACATATCCTTAGGGGGAACTCTCTTCTCCATGTCATAATCATAATAATAATAATAATAATAATAATAATAATAATAATCTTGGGTTTATTTGATATGTACAACTTTTAGTCACGATTTTTTTTTTTTTAATTTTCACCATCACAATTGAATAGTAGTAGATTTGTAACCATTTAAACCAAGAAGACATATTTTACTTACTATCTTTTTATATCGAAATCAAACTTTTTAACCATAAAAATGCAATCACTTTATTTACAAAAGGCCAAGGTCTCCACCAATATTAAATTAGATTTAAAAAGAGCTACGAGAAGTTGATTTCTTTCCTAGAGAAACCTCCGAATCAAATAACCAACTTGAATGTAGAAAAGTCTGGTCTAGCACTTAAGTGCCACAATCTGTTTGATTGACTGGAAAATTGAGGTAGTGGTACTAATGCATCTTGTGTCTGGTTTGTTGCACGTAAACTCCCGGATCAATCTTAGGATAAGACGAATTTAAAATTATTATTAAGTGTCTTACAGACACAACATTGTGTCTCTTTCCCCACCCTATTTCCCTTCTCTACAAGCTTGAAATATTCGCCAGTTATTATTTAGTTCTACATTTGACTAATTTATTTGCCGCATTGAATTGCAACAAAAGAAAATGCCGACTCATGAACTTCTAGTAATCATAATCACTATGTACAATATTTCTTCCAAACAAGTCACTTGTTTTGTTTATAAATATTTGCAATAAAATAGTAATAAAGAATTAAACATGGAGTTTCTAAATACAACTGCAGTTAGAATTTTACATGACGGTCATTTTAGAAAATACAACCATATTTTTTTGTTTTGTCAACATTGATAGCACTTTACGATTGTTATTTCTATGGTTATTGATAATATAAATCAAAAGTGACAGCTTCACACGAATACTTGAATACTTGAAAATAAATCTTAGTTGCTTTTACATCTGTCAGATTAGCAATTTCCCACGAAAACTGGACAATATATCAGGACCAGATTTGTCAGCTAAATTAACTTAAGTCAGCGAATAAGTTGCAGTGAAATTCTAGCACGACTGAAGTTATTTTAAACTAATGTTTAGGTAATATGACGAACACGAATAAACTATTAAAATTTATTGTTAGCTACATTCTCGAATTCTCGAATATAACCTTTTATCCCAATTACTTTCTGGCATTTACGTGAAATTTATTAATAAATACATATAATATATAGTGACCCGACACCTTAGCTCAGTCGGTAACGTGTCAGCTTACTGATCTAAGGTTACCGGGTTCGATTCCCGGCATAGCTGAAAATGTATCCTTGAGGAAAATATGGGTTTACTCTTTCACATTGATAAATTAACGGTCGGGGGACTGGGTGCTGTGCACGTCCTAGTCTTAAGTTAGATTATAAGGCATTAACTACGATAGACCTACCAAGCCGGTAGTTTAAAAATATATGTCTTGAATAAAAATACTGTGTAGGTGAGTTGCGGCCCAATCTTGAAATCGTGTACGAGTTGCTGCCCGGCTTTTTGAGAGACACGTACTAATTGCGGCCCACTCACTCGAGAGAGAGGTATGAGTTGCGACCCACTCACTCGAGAGAGAAGTATGAGTTGCGACCCACTCACTCGAGAGAGAGGTATGAGTTGCGACCCACTCACTCGAGAGAGGTATGAGTTGCGACCCACTCTCTCTCGAGAGAAGTATGAGTTGCGACCCACTCACTCGAGAGAGAGGTATGAGTTGCGACCCACTCACTCGAGAGAGAGAAGTATGAGTTGCGACCCACTCACTCGAGAGAGAGAAGTATGAGTTGCGACCCACTCACTCGAGAGAGAGAAGTATGAGTTGCGACCCACTCACTCGAGAGAGAGAAGTATGAGTTGCGACCCACTCACTCGAGAGAGAGAAGTATGAGTTGCGACCCACTCACTCGAGAGAGAAGTATGAGTTGCGACCCACTCACTCGAGAGAGAGAAGTATGAGTTGCGACCCACTCACTCGAGAGAGAGGTATGAGTTGCGACCCACTCACTCGAGAGAGAGAAGTATGAGTTGCGACCCACTCACTCGAGAGATAGGTATGAGTTGCGACCCACTCACTCGAGAGAGAAGTATGAGTGGCGACCCACTCACTCGAGAGAGAGGTATGAGTTGCGACCCACTCACTCGAGAGAGAGGTATGAGTTGCGACCCACTCACTCGAGAGAGAGAAGTATGAGTTGCGACCCACTCACTCGAGAGATAGGTATGAGTTGCGACCCACTCACTCGAGAGAGAAGTATGAGTGGCGACCCACTCACTCGAGAGAGAAGTATGAGTTGTGTCCACCTAATTATCAGTGTGCTTTCTATCATGCTGTCTTAAATTTCAGATAGAAACTATCATCTTGTCATGTCAACATCCCTCGAAATATCCAAACCTCCTCAGTTCTTGTCGTTCAATGGTTTTGGCAAAAATTGGGAGGTTTGTTAGGTTAGGTCAACAGTCCGGACCGCAATTCGTACATGGCCCTAAAAATGTGGGGCCGCAATTCAATTGTATTCTTAGAGGTTAAAAAAACTGGTGCGGTCGTAATGCACATGCAGCTAAAAATCTGACCCAGGCCATAGGCTGAAAACAGTAATGGATGTAGCAAACATGAAACATATAATATATTGTAGCATGGCTTACGAACTAGATTAGCCTAGGCCAGTACGTCTAATACTACAGACCAAGCCCTAACTCCCAGATATTTACTTTACTGAATAGTAGGACTTACAAACTAACTTAAACTATGATAGCACGTATAAAACTACACACTCAGACATAGCACATAATTTTATATTTATTGTGTAGTGGGATGGACCAGTAATAAAATAGTAAATGTCATATTCAGCACCATCTGGATTCGAACCAAAGTTCTTTAGACTAGCCGCTAGGATACAAGTAGATAAACACAAATGTTTAAGTATATAATCTACTAATATTAATCTTGTTTATGAATGAAAATACTGCATGTGGGTAAAATTAATTTAAAAAGAACAGCTGAATCATCAATTTCAAACAGTCTAGAACAAAGATTAAATTTGATGTAACAATGCTTGACGAATTAAGTGAATTACCTTCATTACATCCATTAGAAGTTATAATTTACATGCCCCGTTATACAAGTGGACAGTACGCCATTCTCTTTAATCCTGGTTTGCCAGTTACGGAAGGTCGGGGCTTAAATCTTAAGCGGGTGAAATTGGTTATTTTTCTTTTAAGAACATTTGACCAGCAAAATGTTACTGTGCAATATGTGATTGTGTGCACCTCATATAAATGTCTGGTTATACTAAATTTTAGCCTCATGTATTATATATATTATACTTTATCTTAAGGCCCTTGGCCCTGTTGAGTGCAAGCCTAAAACCTATTTTTTGGGATGGTGGGCGGGAGGGTGAAAGTCGTGGCGTGGCTTCATAATCGACTAAAGTATCCTTCCGCGCCAACAAGAACAGATGGATCACGGAAACTGTATATGGCACTAGCTACCGGACAGGTCTTGCGGAAAAATCATACGTTTAGCAATATCAGTTTTCTCGAGAACGAGTGAAATTTTTATGTTAATATTTTCAACCCCCCTCCCCCCCTCCTTCTAAGATCATGTTTCTATTCTTGAACAAACCGTTTCCGAAAAGAACATTGCAAAACAAAAAAAAAATAATAATAACCGTTTGTTCCCATGGCCCTGCATTTCCACGCCAAATGAAAAGGGCCATTCGCCAATAGTACGAAAAACGCATAAAATATCAAGTTTGACCCCTTATAGTTTGTAAACTGTAATGATTTGAATACCCTCCTCATATGTACAACCTTATGTTAAATATGTGAACTGCCCGGAAGGGTTGTAAGTCATGGAACAGCATTGGATAGTAAGCTCCCGAACACTTTATTTCCGGTGGTAGGTGGTTACACAGTCCGCACCGCACCGGAAAAGTGCGGAGCAATGCTCTCTCGGCGATTCGTCCGCGCCAGTGCGGTGTGGTGCGGTGCGGACCGTGTAGCCACTTACATTTATTATTATTATTATTATTATTATTATTATTATTATCACCGCGTCTTACTACCCGTTCGGGTTATACGCACTTACGCTAATGTGCAATGGTAGGGTGATTGTGAGATGAAATGGAGGACCTACAGTTTAACGTGGAATCCGAACCACGGTGGAGGCCTGGCATTCGACACATCCACAAGTTGTGATTAATACACGTCTTGTCAGAGGGTGAAGGAAGGGGTTTGGCAATCAGATAAATCTGTGCCGGGACCGAGGATTGAACCCCGGACCCTCAGAGCACAGAAGTCTGACACCTTACCCCTAGACCACCAGGTCACCTCATCACTTGTATTTAAAAACATGGATATCATTCCACCGAAAAAAATTCTGTGCGGTGCGGCTCTGTGTAAATCGGGCTAAAATTTGGTATCTAAGGTTTTCCTAAGGGCCCCCCCCCCTCCGGGGAGTTCTTGGAATTAGATAACCAACCCTAAAATTAAGGATTGTTTACTGAAGGGCAAAGAGAGAGAAAAAAATCGATATTTTCAAAATCCCCTTTAACGATTTTGATTAAATTTTGTATCCAGACAGTGTTTAACATTAAAAACAGAATGGCCATTTTCATTTGTACATGAAAACGACTTTGAAGGTACTATACTTGTGCAGAAATTTCCAATTTTGATCATATCCCCGCAGCTATTTGAGATACGAAATGTTTTATCACTGTAAATATAAAAACTATTTTTTATATATACTTTAATAAAATCAATAGTTTCTTAGTGATGTGCCAATATATATAAAAAAAATTCACGTCTGAAAATTAAATTAATTGCTATGCTCTTTGGTGGACATACATATGCTCCTCTTTTCTCAATGTTTCTGATATAGTGTATATTATTTTATCCATGCTATTTGGTGTAGTGTTTCTGCAACAGTGTATATTAGTTAGTTTCACAAATATTACTAGTTTTTAGTAAATATTTCTATTTTAAGATTAAAGAACGAGAAAGAGAGAGAAAGTATGTGTGGTGCACCAAACCAGTTAATTTTATAAAACATTTTAAGTGATATATTTGTTCAACTCTGTACATATTCTAGTTTCAAAGTAGGCCCAAACCAACAAACATACCTGTATAATAGTAGGATTGCGGATAGTCATGATAGCTAGGATACGGCTGCCTATCCTGCTCTGGCATATAATAGTTGGCAATGTTGCCATAGCTTCGACTGGAAGGGGTGCCATCACGATGGTCCCTCGGTCTTGTGCTCTGAGCAGCGAGGAATTTGGCAACCACGTATAATATAATTAGAGGTTTCATCATTTGGGACTTTTCTGTCCACCACCTACAAGATAAATGAGACAGATTAGTTTTTAATATATAAAATTTAAAAAAAAATCTAAGTACCTTACACATAATTTTATAAGCGCATTTCCGGTAATCCGGCTGCATTGATATTAACAAATGACCCCAATTTTTAAAGGTTAGGGGTTCAGGATGTCAGAAAAAATATTTGCTTCCAACGCAAGCCCGAATTTCAAAATGAATTTCCAGCTTTTATACTGTGGGCACAGTGGGTCATTTGTACAATCAGTCTTTGTTTACATCTCCATGGAAACCTTGATTTGTGTATTATTGTATTTGCATGTCGGTAAATAAAATAGTTCTCTTTGGTTTACTTAATTAAATTTCTTGGTGCAACAAATAGACGAGAGAGGGGTAGTGTTAATGTTAGGTGTAAGGGGGCGAAGTATTAAAAAGGCCAGTGTCTTTGCAGTTTTTAAACCAAAACATTTTTTGGGTCAAAATAAATCAAATAATTCTCCATTAAAAACATATGGCTTAGTTTTCTTCACATGGTGACCTCAAAAATTGTCGAATATCTGTCAAGTGTGTCCTGTAATTTAACAATTTTTTCTCTTCATTTCAAAAGTTTGTCAATTAATATTCAAGAACCATGCGAAGAAAATTAAATTCTACGTTTCTACTGGAGCAGTAATTTAACTATCTTGACCAAAGAGTTTTCTTTATAAAAACTGCAAAAATACATTTCCCCCCTCTCCACCTTAAATAATAATAATAATAATACTTAGCACCACGTCTTGCTAGCCGTTCGTGTTATACACTTGAGTACTAATTACGCTAAGGGGTTAGGAATTTGAAAGGTTGAATATAGAACCCACATTTGCGTGGAGGGAGAGTGGAAGGCGATTAAGGAAAAGCCACCCCCCAGTTCAACCAAGCGGGATTCGAACCTCGATATCCTGGTCCTCGGTAGTTTGGCTCAACAATAAGCCAGCGCGTTAACTAACTACGCCACCGAGGTGGGTCCCCCACCTTAAAGTTCTCATCATGGCGTTAAGGGGTAAAATATACGTTTGTCTTAAAATTAAGCAGCAAAAGCTCGTAATATATGGGAGGTTGATAACCTTTGAAGGGTAAAACTAGGAAGTCGAATGAGACCTCATTTGATGGAACTTTTTTACCAATAAAAAGTTGTTACCCACCTCGGTGGCGTAGTTGGCTAACGCGCTAGTCGTGTTGAGCTCGACCGCCGAGGACGGGGAGATCGAGGTTCGAATCTCGGTCGGGTGAACTGGGGGAGGTTTTTCCTAAATGGTTTTCCACTCTCCCTCCACGCAAATGCGGGTTTACTTCCTCTAAATTCAACCCTCCCAATTCCTAATCCATTAGCGTAGTTAGTACTTAAGCGTATAACCCGAACGGGTAGTAAGACGCTGTGCTAAATATTATTATTATTATTATTATTATTATTATTATTATATTATTAATTATTATTTTATTATTATAAAAAGTTGTTAATACATTTGTAGTGCGATAAATTGCAGACATCACTGCAATGATATATTAGAATGTATAAATTATTCCGTAAACTAGATTATTTTATAAAATATCTTTAGTGGATCATCAAAGTTACATCATATTTATTTGATCACATAACGTTAATAAAATTAATGTGGTAGTGCAATAAATACCGCTCTAGGAGAATTTAACAAAGCTTAACAATAATGTGAAGTAGGCCTACCAACAAAATAAAAAGATACAAATATATTTTTTATTTTTTTAATGCTCGCTATAAGAAAAACTTCCCACAACTTGGAGTAGAAACAAGAAAAAAATTAAATCTTTTTAAGATAAGCTGGCGTTTATGTGCCTAGTTTCCTGCCCATTGAAAACTATTTACATCAATCATTTCACGATGTCAAGAAAAATGATTTATTTCTCCAGACAGAAAGATCTGCAAGTCATTGTGAGGGGGTATCGAGTTTGCGAAATTTGTTTGCGTGAACATCGTATTAGCGAAACCATTACCTTCTTAAAGAAAGCAGCCCCCATTTAATCAGACACAAAAGACACACTAAACAAAGACAGACACCGGTGAGGTACGCGGATAGAAACATGTTAGCTATTTCAATGATTTTGAAGCTTTAGAGCTTACATTTGTTTTGCGCAAACCCCCAGTGAGTTTTCTTTGCAAGTGGATGTAAACTAATGTAATTCCTGCGTGGTTTTGAACGTAACAACTTAAAGTTACCAGTATTGTATTGTATATACCACACCGGCTTTAAAGTTGCTCAACGATTTTGAATTTTTTTCGCGGGTTGAAAAATTAATTTTTTTAACTTTTCGGAATTTTTCCGTGGTTTACAGGCTAGAAACTATAAGTTTGCCCAATTTCAAGTTTCTATCTCATCTGGAAGTGGGTAAACATTAATGTCAGTGATTGAGTGAGTGAGTCAGCCATGTGGCTTCATAATAGTATAATTCCCATGCTAATTACATAAGTGTGATAGTATCTCCCTTCAAGTAGGCGGCACTCTTAAGGTGGGGATTTAAGGGATGCGAGAAAATATGTTTTTTGTAATCTTTATAGTAAAACATATTTTGGCCAAAATAAATCCAATATTTGTCCAGTAGAAACATAAAGTTTAGCTTTCTTCGCACGGTGATAACATTTCTTAAATACCTGTCAAGGATTGTCCTGACATTTTTAATGACAACTTTTTTTCTCTTAATTTAAAAAGTTTTCTCATCTAATGCCGTTATACTCATGGTAGATATTCAGGAACTCTTGATATCAATGCGTGAAGAAAATTAAATTATTAGGTTAACACTGGAGAAATATTTTATTTATTTTGGTCAAAAGATTTTTGCTATAAGAACTCAAAAACCCTGACCTTTTCTTGCTTCCCCGATATCCCCTACCTTAAGGGGGCTATCTAGCTTACATATTGCCAATCATATATTGGGAATAGGTTTAATATTCACAGAGCCTTTAAAAATACAAGTACAACACCTTAGTTCAGTCAGTTACAGTATGTCTTTTGAACTAAGGGTCCCTGGCTCAATTCCTGGCATGGCAAAAAAAATATCATTAGTGAAATGCGGGTTTCCTCTTTCAGGGTGATGAATTAACGGCCGGGCTCTGGATGTTGTTTATGTTCTAGATTGTTTAGTTTATAGGCCTAAGTCATGTGCTGATATAATCAGTCGGTTCAGAAAATGCTAATTAAATACCTCAAATTAATAAAAAAAAAAAATTAAGAGCTAAATGTCCGGGAAACGAAAAGTAACCGGTATAGGAGCGTAGAATGGATCTTTGTGAATAGAATGTTGTCATTTAATAGTCACAACACACTGGTATAGGAGCGTAGAATGGATCTTTGTGAATAGAATGATGTCATTTAATAGTCACAACACACTGTTATAGGAGCGTAGAATGGATCTTTGTGAATAGAATGATGTCATTTAATAGGAGGGTCACAACACACTGTTATAGGAGCGTAGAATGGATCTTTTTAAATAGAATGATGTCATTTAATAGGAGGGTCACAACACACTGGTATAGGAGCGTAGAATGGATCTTTGTGAATAGAATGATGTCATTTAATAGGAGGTCACAACACACTGGTATAGGAGCGTAGAATGGATCTTTGTGAATAGAATGATGTCATTTAATAGGAGGGTCACAACACGCTGGTATAGGAGCGTAGAATGGATCTTTGTGAATAGAATGATGTCATTTAATAGTCACAACACACTGGTATAGGAACGTATAATGGATCTTTGTAAATAGAATGATGTCATTTAATAGTCACAACACACTGGTATAAGAAGCGTAGAATGGATCTTTGTGAATAGAATGATGTCATTTAATAGTCACAACACACTGGTATAGGAGCGTAGAATGGATCTTTGTGAATAGAATGATGTCATTTAATAGTCACAACACACTGGTATAGGAGCATAGAATGGATCTTTGTGAATAGAATTATGTCATTTAATAGTCACAACACACTGGTATAAGGAGCGTAGAATGGATCTTTGTGAATAGAATGATGTCATTTAATAGTCACAACACACTGCTATAGGAGCGTAGAATGGATCTTTGTGAATAGAATGATGTCATTTAATAGTCACAACACACTGGTATAGGAGCATAGAATGGATCTTTGTGAATAGAATGATGTCATTTAATAGGAGGGTCACAACACACTGGTATAGGAGCGTAGAATGGATCTTTGTGAATAGAATGATGTCATTTAATAGGAGGGTCACAACACACTAGTATAGGAGCGTAGAATGGATCTTTGTGAATAGAATGATGTCATTTAATAGTCACAACACACTGCTATAGGAGCGTAGAATGGATCTTTGTGAATAGAATGATGTCATTTAATAGTCACAACACACTGCTATAGGAGCGTAGAATGGATCTTTGTGAATAGAATGTTGTCATTTAATAGGAGGGTCACCACATTAATTCTATTGTAATATGTATTTTCCTCCTACCCTGTTTGTTTTCCTACTGCTGAAAATATCTACCCAGGAACGTATTAAAACGCACTTTTTTTTTTACGATTAGGAATTGATTCTAGTGCCTAAAAGACAAATCTTCCACCCAGAAGTAGTGTTGAAATATTACCACTCACCGGAAGTGTTGTGGATGTATCCGGTGTAGAATGATCTCGTGGTTCACCGTATGTTGACCTGTCACCTACAGCCCACACCTGGTGTGACCCCCATAGTTATATACCTGGCCTCATGTTTGTTATTGTTGAGCTAGGAGGGTTTGTTGACATGCCTCAGAGAGCTTCTTACAATGGGACAATACCTGGTCTAGTATTGGGCTAACTTGGTACAGGGGTCAACAAGATATGGTCTTACAATGGGGCAATACTGAGACCCGCCTCGGTGGCGTAGTTGGCTAACGTGCTAGTCGTGTTGAGCTCGACTGCCGAGGACGGAGAGATCGAGGTTCGAATCTCGGTCGGGTGAACTGGGGGCGGATTTTCCTAAATGGTTTTCCACTCTACCTCCACACAAATGCGGGTTCACTTCCTCTGAATTCAACTTTCCCAATTCTCAATCCACTAGCGTAATTAGTACTTAAGCGTATAACCCGAACGGTTAGTAAGACGCGGTGCTAAATAATAATAATAATAATAATAATAATACTGAGAGTAGTATTGGGCTAACTTGGTACAGGGGTCAACAAGATATGGTCTTACAATGGGGCAATACTGGGAGTAGTATTGGGCTAACTTGGTACAGAAGTCAACAAGATATGGTCTTACAATGGGGCAATACTGAGTGTGGTATTGAGCTATCTTGGTACAGGAGTCAACAAGATATGGTCTTACAATGGGGCAATACTGAGTTTAGTATTGGGCTAACTTGGTACAGGGGTCAGCAAGATATGGTCTTACAATGGGGCAATACTGGGTGTAGTATTGGACTAACTTGGTACAGGAGTCAACAAGATATAGTCTTACAATGGGGCAATACTGAGTGTAGTATTGGGCTAACTTGGTACAGGGGTCAACAAGATATAGTATTACAATAGGGCAATACTGGGAGTAGTATTGGGCTAACTTGATACAGGGGTCAACATGATATGGTCTTACAATAGGGCAATACTGAGTGTAGTATTGGGCTAACTTGGTAAAGGGGTCAACAAGATATGGTCTTACAATGGGGCAATACTGGGTGTAGTATTGGGCTAACTTGGTACAGGGGTCAATAAGATATGGTCTTACAATGGGACGGAAAATTTTCCTTTAATGTTCTTCTATGTTTAATGTTCTAATGTGAAACTTCTCCAATTCAAATGGCTTATCTTGACTGATTACACTAAAGCTATATCTTATAAGCCACACCATAGCGGAACCAATCAAGGTAATCATGTTAGACTTGAGGGTGATAGAAGAGTACCTAGCTATAGTATTAATTCTTCGTTGAAATTTCTATAAAACATTCCACTTGTTTTATTTTATTTAAATACAAGTAAATGAAATATAAATGTTTGTAAACATATTTTAATTCTCGTTCAATCATCGTATACATATTAAAAATACCTCCATGGCTTAAGTCCGCGATCAAGTCACACTGACCGAGCGGCCACCGCCCTTAGCGATGATCGTCCTAACATTTGCGGATAGAGGGTGTCATGTGGTCAGCACAACGAGCCCTACAGCCGTTGGCCTCAGTTTTCTAGACCAAAGCCACTACCAATGTATTCAAGTAGCTCCTCATTTGTCCTGACGAGACTGGGTTTGACCTCGCTCCAGACTCACTGCTTCACGGACAATATTTAAAGGTTCCCTGGGATCGTACTGGGGACCTCTGGATATGTAGCCAGGAACTCTAATGACCTCTGGATTTGTAGCCAGGAACTCTGATGACCTCTGAATTTGTAGCCAGGAACTTTGATGACCTCTGGATCTGTAGCCAGGAACTCTGATGACTTCTGGATCTGTAGCCAGGAACTTTGATGACCTCTGGATCTGTAGCCAGGAACTCTGATGACCTCTGGATCTGTAGCCAGGAACTCTGATGACCTCTGGATCTGTAGCCAGGAACTCTGATGACCTCTGGATCTGTAGCCAGGAACTCTGATGACCTTTGGATCTGTATCCAGGAACTCTGATGACCTCTGGATCTGTAGCCAGGAACTCTGATGACCTCTGGATCTCTAGCCAGGAACTCTGATGACCTCTGGATCTGTAGTCAGGAACTCTGATGACCTCTGGATTTGTAGCCAGGAACTCTGATGACCTCTGAATTTGTAGCCAGGAACTTTGATGACCTCTGGATCTGTAGCCAGGAACTCTGATGACTTCTGGATCTGTAGCCAGGAACTTTGATGACCTCTGGATCTGTAGCCAGGAACTCTGATGACCTCTGGATCTGTAGCCAGGAACTCTGATGACCTCTGGATCTGTAGCCAGGAACTCTGATGACCTCTGGATTTGTAGCCAGGAACTCTGATGACCTCTGGATCTGTAGCCAGGAACTCTGATGACCTCTGGATCTGTAGCCAGGAACTTTGATGATCTCTGGATCTGTAGCCAGGAACTCTGATGACCTCTGGATCTGTAGCCAGGAACTTTGATGATCTCTGGATCTGTAGCCAGGAGTTTGGATAACCTCTAGATCTGTAGCCAGGAGTTCTGATAACCTCTGGATCTTTAGCCAGGAACTCTGATAACCTCTGGATCTTCAGCCAGGAACTCTGATCATTAAAAGGAGACTATTTACATTTCGTGCATAGCTTCATCAATCTTAACAACCGTATACGAAAATATATTGAAACTCCTAGTTTTTTTAAATACAAACATATTTGTTTTGTTTTTAAAGATTAAACTAAAATAATACCTATCATCAAGATGAGTTATTTTAACCAAATTAAACTAATTGATAAGTCTAACAAAATTGTTTGGGGAACCTTTTTTTTTTCTATTAGAAAACTAAATGCCTTTCCATAGGTCTAGTTAATTAAATTTAAAATGTTGAACTCTGGTAATTTCAAAATTGTCTTAAGAATTCTAAATAAAACACAAGTTGATGCCTACGTCAATAATCTATTATCTATGACCCAGCAGTGAATTGTGATCATTAGCCGCTCTGGACGGAAGTTCGGCGTTCGATGGCTTTTTAAAAAAAAAAGCTAGCCTATAATTTTTAGCACCCCGTCTTACTACCCGTTCGAGTTATACGCGTATGTACTAATTACGCTGCATTTTTTAGGGCTCAAGAAAATTATATTTAGAGGAAATGTACCCGCATTTGCACGGAGCTAGAGTGGAAAACCATTTTACGAGAAACCACCTTCAGTACAACCGAATCCGAGATTCAAACCTTGGTATCCCAATCATCGGCAGTCTAGTCTACCGCTAGAGTGACGCCTTAGACTATGCAACCACCGAAGCGGGCTACACACAACTAATTGACATCCATATATGAACCCTGAACCTTACTACCCATCCATGCTAATCACATACATGCACTACCATGAAAGGGATGATAAAGGTATAGGCCTAATCTAGAGGATATGTATCTTCATTTAGGGGGAAAAAAATCTCACAGCACCCGAGACAAAATTTAAATCCCTAATCTTCTCGTCACTGGAAAACCAAACCAGACCAGACGATATCTACACCTTTGTTCACATGACCACCAGTGCGGGTCTACTCCTTAAAGAAAATGCTTGGCACTTATACCGTGGCAATGAAACATTTCAGTCTGTGGAAAGTTCATGGCAGAACGTTGTCCCTGAATACACGTTATAACATAATACAATAATAACAACAACAAAATGAGACTTATGGTATCTTGACATGTTCTCTTATTACTGACCGTGGAAAGTATTGTTCTTGTCTGTATTATTTATTAGCAAGTCATACGATTTTGTGACGCTATTCAAAATGTTAATAGGCCTGTCATTGCACCATATGGTTCCAATTGGTTGGACAATTTCACGAACTAATGAATGCATTCAACAAGAAAGTCAGTCAGTTATTTTGAAAACTAGACACACACCATAATATATCATGATTATTAAATAAACCAAAGGTGTGATTGCGGAAATTGGGGCCATTAAACTCCATCCACAAAGAACGATTGTAAAAGTTCCAACCTTCTTATTACTCAGGGTACTATCCTTAAAGTGTAATTTTAATGATTGATTATATTATCATAAGACTTACATACTAGCTTAACTTAGAGCGGTACCTACAATACTACATTATCTATACCTACCACTTAGATGTTTACAAATTGGATAGCAGGACTTACAAACTAACTTAATCTAAAACATTGTGTGCAATACTACAAATCTAGACCTATCACTTAGATGTTTACAAATTGGATAGCAGGACTTGCAAACTAACTTAATCTAAAACATTGTGTACAATACTACAAATCTAGACCTATCACTTAGATATTTAATAATTGGATAGCAGGACTTACCAACTAGCTTAACCTAGAACAGTACGTATATTACTACAAATATAGACCTAGCACTTAGATATATACTAATTGGTTAGCAGGATTTACAAACTAACTTAACCTAAAACATAACGTCTAGTACTAAACACCTAGTTTTACATGTTGACGAATTAAATGGCTAAATAAGCAAGTAAATAAAAATTAATCCTCTCCGAAAGAGCAATCCTAATCGAATTGGGAGAAATATTTTATTTAAATTCTGAAATATTGAAGTGTGTATGTGTATGTGTATGTGAAATGCATTTTATTTTGCTCAAATCAAATAATTGTTTAAAAAGATGGGTTTTTTTTGGTGGAGGGAGGAGCTAGGAATAATGTGAGGGCAAATACTTTGTATTTTTAATCACAGCTTCTTACAACACGTTCAGTTTATACGCAGATTTACTAATTACGCTAATGTGTTAAGTATCAGGAAGGTTGAATTTATTGGAAGTGTACCTGCATTCTCGCGGATGGAAAGTTAAAAAATATAGGATAAAACTTCCTTAGTACACCTGAACGTGGTTCGAACCCCAGTCTCATCACGTAGGCAAAATTTCGGCCTATTGCGGGAACGATGCAAGTAAAATTAAGTCGCTAATTCTAAAAAAAATTCCCCGAGGGTTCTGAGAGCATCCAAGGGCTACATGAGCGAGTCAGCCTGTCTGGGAATGAGGGAGAAGTTATATTTATTAAGATATTAATTATGACCTCAGGCGTATTAACCCGAACGAATAGTAAGACGTGCTGCTTTAAAAAAATGGACATAAATTAATGTATTAAATTAATTATTCACTTTATGAATGAATGAATAAAAATAGGAACTGAAAAAATTCAAAACATGTTCATCGAAATATTATATATTAACACATTATTATGAATGATTTTTCATCTTCTCTGTCGGGGTTTCTAATCAAAAAAAAATGTTTTAACGATTATTATTCTGAACAAAGCTGAATAGCGTGTGTGTCATTAATGTATGAGCATTTGAACAAATGGTGACGAAGCGTTAAAAAAAAAGTTTGTTACCTACACGGGTGGCCACGCAGTATAAGGCGTGGATCTCTTAATAGAACGGATTGATGGGTAAAACAAGGACCCCGAGGCTAAAATTCCAACCATGTACACTGGGAGTGTTTTTCCATCCTCACATTACACTATTTCGGGTGCATTTCCTCTAAATTACCTTCTTATTCCCTACCCCATGAGCGTGATTAAAATGCGTATAGCCTGTAGGGTAATAAGACAAAGGGAAATATATATATTATCTGGATAAAAGGTGCCCAAGTTAAAAAAAACAATAAAAATGCTTCAGTGGCCGCATGGTATATGGCATCACCCTCGTAATAGACTGGACTAACAACGATGGGGAGATTGGAGCTCAAATCCAGATCGGGTGTACTGATGATGGTTTATCCTAATTGTTTTTCACTGTCAATTTAAGTAAATGTGGGTACACTTCCTCCAAATTTAACTTTCCTCATCCCTAGCTTATTATGGTAATTAGTAGGCCTACATATGAGTATAGCCTGAAGAGATAGTAGTAGACCTAATACTTGGTGTTAAAATAATAATTTTAAAAAAAAGTTATTTCAAGCAGGGAGTCGAACTGAAATATTTATATCGGTTCTGATTCCGATTTTTCCACTAAATATTTTAAAGTACCCGTTCTGGTTTGGGTAAGAGAAAAATCAAAGTCACGACTGTTTTTGGTTCTTAATTAGGTTCCGGTTCTTTTCGTCTTTTGTTTGATAGTTATACTGCCATTTGCCATCAAAATTATAGAATTTGTAAACAGAAAAAAAAAATCAAAAGTTATCTATATGAAAAATAATGCAAAGAAATACATCCGACTTTAACAAAAATCCCGAGAAAAGAAAAAATAGATTATTTCAAAATAAGATGAAAGAAGGAAATAAAATGCCATTTTTTAAAAAAATTCAAGAACCGATTAGAACCTTTATGAACCTAAATAATTATATATATATATATATATATATAATTAAATTACCTAAAAACCAGAACCGGACTTGGAATATATATATATATATATATATATATATATATATATATTCCAAGTCCGGTTCTGGTTTTTAGGTAATTTATTTTTGGATTCCTATTACAATTCCTTAAACAAAGCTGTTAATTTCAGTTATTAGTTCTGGTTCCAGTTCGACTCCCTGATTTCAAGTACGCACTATGTCCAAAAGTAGGTTTTTAAACTTTGGTGGCCGCGTGGTCTAACGCGCTACTCTCGCAGTGGACTGGACTGCCGATGATGGGGAGATAGAAGTTCGATTCTCGATCGGGTATACTGAGGGTGTTTTTTCCAAAATGGTATTCCACTCTTCCTCCACGCTAATGCAGGTACACTCCCTTGTAAATATAACCTTCCTAATCCCTAAAACTCTTAGCGTAATTAGAACATAAGCGTAAATAATAATATAATATTTAGCACCGCTTCTTACTACCCGTTCGGTTTATACGCTTAAGTAATAATTACGCTAATGGATTAGAAATTGGGAAGGTTGAATTTAGAGGATGTGAACCCACATTTGCGTTGAGGGAGAGTGGAAAACCATTTAGGAAAAACCACCCCCAGTTCACCCGACCGAGATTCGAACCTCGATCTCCACGTCCTCGGCGGTCGAGCTTAACACGACTAGCGCGTTAGCCAACTACGCCACCGAGGCGGGTCATAAGCGTAAAACCCGAATGGATAGTAAGACGAGGTGCTAAAGAAATATAAAAAAAATTAGTAATTATTTGGTAATCCTCTACTAAGAGGCTTAATAAAAATGGAGGTAAAATGTTTCAGAATAAATAAACAGAACGTTTTAAATTGACCGACAATTTCGAGAGAGAGGAAAAAAAAAAGTTTTAAGTGGATTTATACAAAAATGTCGATGGATTTAAACATGTTCTAACAAAGAAGTTGCTTCCTTTTTCACCTCGTTCGTAATCAAACTTTTCGTAAGACATAAATCCTCCCAGTTTTGACAAGAAGACAATCGAACAGGCCACGTGACCGGCCCTAAATACCTGAAATGTATGTTAGAGATCCGTCTTCCTGTCAAGTTGGTACCTTCGAACTACGTCAATGATAAAAACACTTGCGTGAGAGAGTATGTGTGTGAGTGTGTGTGTGTGTGTGGTGTGTGTGTGTAAAAGAATGTGTGGGAGAGAACGTGTGTGAGGGAGAGAGTGTGTGTGTGTGTTGTGAGAGAGAGAGAGAGTGTATGAGAGAAGGTTACGTGTTTTAGAGTATGTTTGAGAATATGTGTGTGAGAAAGTGTTTTAAGTGTATATGTTTAAGAGATGTGTGTGTGTGTGTGTGTGTTGTGTTGTGGAGAGAGAGAGAGAGAGAGGGGGTGAGTGTTTTAGAGAGTGTGTGAGAATGTGTGAGAGAGAGAATCCTGCCGCAAAGCATGATGGGAGGGAGGTACGAGGTCAGTCAGCTCCTTCTTGCGACTGACGGGCCCTAGGAAGGATAAAGACAGCAAATAAATTAAACCGGGCGTGAAATCCTGGTAATCGCACCCGCCCAACATGTCAGAGTATACCTGTCTCCCTCTCTCTTTCTCTGGTCTCGGACGTGGGCATCATCGTCTAGTAAAGTGGATTCAAAGATTTACTCTCTGTTAGAGATTTGAGGGTGATCAGTCCTAAAGCTGATGACCCTCTCTAATGATAAGAACCAAATAAAAATACGGTTCTATCAATATCTGACCCGTACTGTGGGACATGCCAACAAAGGCGTTTTATCATCTGTTATGCTCTCTTTGGAGATATAGGAGACAAGAGCGTCAAAACGAGGAGGCTAGGGGGTTTAGAGGACCCCCCTTCCCTAGAACTAGATGAAGGGTTCATGTATACGTTATTATTATTAGATGTTCTGTCTTACGACAGTCATTCCTTTTGTCAGTAAAATTTAGACCACCAATGTACCCTGTTCTCTGCCTCCTCCATCACTAACAAAATTGTCTTGCTTCCTTCAAGTCATTTAATATTTGAATCCTCCTTCTTCCTAAGCTCCTGTTTCCCTCAAACTTTCCTTCCATAGCGTTGTTCAGAAGATAGTTCCTCTTAAGGCTGTGTCCGATCCAGTTTGCTTTGTACCGAAGAATTGTTAACTGTCAATTGCGCGCCGTATCGTAATGGTAAGCTCCTCCCTGATGTCGAGGGTGTGGCTTACACAAGCGATTTGACAATATCAACCCCACACCACTCAGCTATGAAGCTGTTCGTCGCAACATGCATGTCCGATGGGCGACAGTTTGAACAGTTGCTGTGAACTTGTAATTTTATGATCACGTGTGTAACGATTAGCAATAAATGCCCATGTCAATGTATTGATGTGAGTCGCCTCGTTATTCCGGTTGCCTACCTGCCCCTGCACATTTCCATCGCCTATAAGATATCTCCTCCGGTCAAAAGTTAATTATATCGAAATGTTACATTTACACTCAACTACCTCCCCTAAAGCGTCGTGTCATTTGTTCATGTACGCTTGTGTAATATTAGCTATAACAATCTAATTACTGCACCACGCAGTTTTGTACGCAAGATAATTATTATGGCTAATGAATAGCTACTGTACATAAATTACGTAATACAAAGAACAATACGCAGTAAACCTTCTGTGATGTATATGTGTGCACAGGCGCGGATTCAGGGGGGGTCAAAGGTTCAGTTGACCCCCCTGTGAAAGTTGGAAAATTGATACAAAAAACAAAATGAAGGTTTAAATTTTAGAAAGAAGATACAACATAGATAAACTATACAATTTTGTTTATCTTTTAACACGCAGACACCTTTAAGCCGAGTCCATACGTGCGTTATTCGTCCAAGTTTATTCAATGTTCGATATGACTCACGCAAGTGTGGAAAAAATATTAGTTTTCATGTACGAATATTTTGTCGTGCATAGCGAGTAACGAACGTTCTTCCCCCCTGGATATAATTTGCCCCTCCCTGGAATAAATTCCCCCCCTGGATATATTTCAAATCCTCTGATATTATCGAATATGAAGCTGAAAGATGACCTTAAATCAAACTCCAAATGACTTCTAGATGCATTCTATTGTCAAAAATTTGCCGGAGAAGGACCGACTTCAAATAACTACTAGACTAGAGGCATCTAACTGGCAGAACAAGTCAGGAGAGGAAAGCTCTAAATAGCTTCCAAGGTCATCCAAATATCAAAAATGTCTATGGGAAAAACAACTCCAAAGAGCTTCTAGATGCAAATCATTTTGAAGAATTTTCAGGCGAGGACCACCCCGAATAGCATAATTTCTTAAATAATTCAATTTCAAAATTTGTCGGGGGAAGACCACTTCAAGAATTATATTCTAGAGGTATCTAACTATCGTCAAATATTAAGGTGAGGATCACCCTAAATAGCATCGAGGGGCATCCAAATTTCACAAATGTCTAGTTTAGAAACACTTTAAATGCCTTATAAAAGAATTTTTTTTTTTTTTTTAAAATCAAGGCGAAGACTACTGATAGCTTCTAGAGTGACCCATTTTTTTAACAAAAATTGTTGAAGGAGGGCCACTCCAAATAGTTTATAAAAACTATCTGATTTTTAAAAAAAAATGGAGAGGATGACCATGATTTAAAACTACATAAGATCAAATTTGAATGAGAAATATAGTTAAATGTCTCCAAACAGAAATCTCACATTGTATGTAAGTAACTATGTTATTTATAATTATGACCCCCCCCTATGAAAACGACCTGGATCCGCTCCTGTCTGTGCACGAGCACATACTAAACTGCTGGAACAATCCCCGCTGATGGCTCAGAAGGGGTGAAAGGGAAGACCTTGAAGTATTATCATTACTACGTAGGCTCGTTTAGAAACGTTCAGTAGAGGGGTAAGGCGGGACCGCTCACATTTCACGAGAGACAGTGGCAATCCTGACACTCACTACAGTCAAAACAATGTATATTGACGGGTGTTTTACATTTTTGTCCGCGCTTTAGAGATTGTTTTGCATAAATATGCGTCCCTAGCAGTGTCCGTTAATGGAGATTTCACTGTATATCTACTTTAACGTATTAATACGACAAGGTATGTGATCTGCAGCTGTGACCAAAGCCGTAGTCAGGGGGGGTTGGGGGTTCAAACACCCCCACTGAAATTTTATGAAAAAAATAATATGGCTTTATTTAAAGTTCAAAAAATATACAAATCAAGGTACAAGTACAAACTAGGGGGCTGTGTTACCATAAAAAACACTTTAGAGGGTTTAAAGAGGTGTTTAATATATTTAGAATTTTTCCTAGCCTTCGGCAGTTAGGGGGTTATGAGAAATTTTGATCACTTATATTTTTTTCCTAGCCTTCAACAATTGGGGGTTGTGCCCCCCCCCCCCCCCCAAACCCACAGCTGAAAATATTGGCTGGCTACGGCCTTAGCTGTGACTTGTGGTAGATATTATCATTATCTTTAAAATAACACTGACAATATAATAAAATGTTATCAATGTTGATGGTAAAAGAGTAAGTTCTTTTTTTTCTAAGAGATACTCCAAATGTCCCTTTGTAAGAAAATCAAGGTATAGATGGCTTCTGCCGGCTATTGAAGAAGTTGAGTTTGTTTTTGTACTGAAAGCCTCTTTTTTGCTACATGTTGTTTTCTATAGCACTGACACGTATTTCCACAGCAAGAATGTTCCTTCGGTCATCAATAACAAAAAATAACAAATTGTTTCCTTGTTATTTCTGTCGGGTAAGAAGAAAGACAGGTCGGTGAAACGAATGGGTGATAATACATACATTAATGAACAATAGAGTCGGGGATCTTTGTCTGTTATGGTCCGGTGCTGGGACACTTACACCTCATTCGAGTGAATAAAAACATACTGACGCCGGTGGTCTCGCAGTATAATGCGTCGAGCTCGTAACAGTAAGATATATATATATTTAGCGTCCTACCACCGATTAAGGTTATAAGCATATGTATTATTATTCTAATGTGTGGTAGGGATTAGGAAGGTTGAGCTTAGAGGTAGTAAAACCTAATTTGCGTGGAGGGAGCGTGGAAAACCATTAAGGTGAAATATTATTTACTTATTTGAGGCATTTGATATGCACTTTCTTAGCCGACTGGTTATATCAGAACACGAGAATTTCTATGAGCGATATTGAAGGGACCTACCAATTTTACAGGGAAAGGTATTGTCATATACCTCCCAGGGTTTTTTTTACATGCCACAATCGACATGGGAACCGACGGATTTAATTCCCCTCCGAAGGAAGTTGTGTTACGGATTTTTATCTTTCAAGTATAATCTATCAACCTCGGCTGGGTTTGAACCCACTAACATCGGATCATGAGGTGAGCACTTTTCCCCAACAACACCGAGGTCGACTGATAGCTTATTATTGACACTTTTGTCACAAGCTATTTGAGAAAGTATGTATAACTGTTACGTAACCATTATTTTTAAGATCTTTCATTTCTCCTATTTTTCAATTTATTTTTTTAACATTTTTATTATGTGTTCTGTCTTACGACATCCATTCCTTTTGTCAGTAAAGTTAAACCGACAATGCACCCTGTCTTCTGCCTCCTCCTTCAGCTCCCAGAATTGTCTTCTTTCCTTCAAGTAGTCTAGTATTTGAATCTTCCTTCTTCCTAAGATCCTCTTTCCCTTAACCTTTCTTTCTATGACTACGTTTAGAAGACGGTTCCTCCTAAGCCTATGCCCGATCCAGTTTGCTTTGTACCGACTAATCAGATCCAAAATGGTTCTCTTCTCACCCACTCTTCTCAGGACTTTATTTGCCATCCTGTCTGTCCATCTGATTTTGTCAAGTCTTCTCCAGCACCAAATTTCAAAGCTCTCCAAGTATTTCTTTTCCATCTTCCCAAGAGTCCAAGTTTCTGCTCCATATAGCGCGATGCTCCAAATGTGGCATTTCATCAGTTTCTTCCTCACTTCCAAACTCAACTTGCTGGTCAGAAGTAACTTCTTCTAGTTGAAAGTTTCCTTGGCTATGGTGATCCTCAACCTAATTTCCTTGGTCCAGTAGGAATCCTTTGTCAGCAGACTTCTCAGGTACTTGAACTGCTCTATGTTTTCAAACTCCTGATTTCCAATTTTTATTTTCAGCGGCTCTTCATTCTTTTAAATCAACAGCACTTTTAACCCTTCAATGTCTATCTCCATGCCATATCTTCTCCCTATCTCTATCAGCCGGTACAGCATTTCCTGCGACTCTTCTTTATTTTTTAGCTAACATATTTAGACCTAACAACTAATTAGCAGGTAATGGTGGCCACGCGGTCTAAGGTTTGCAATAGACTGGACTGCCGATTTCTGAGAGTTTGAAGTTTGGATCCTTAAGAGATTTTTCACTGTAGTTTTCCCGTGGCTGCATTTCCACTCTTTTTGCGCCCTCTCCTACTACCCGTCCATTCTTCCCACATATTTACATTAATAGGTTAAGGCATAATGAATTTAGAGGAAATGTAACTGCATTTACGTGGAAATAGAGTGGGAAACTTTCAAAAGAGTGTGAAAGGGTGATGGGGGTGTCATTAGAAACACGAAGGGGGTGGAATGAACTCACGTACCCCTCACCCACTCCCCCGAGAATATGTTTGTTTGAATTTTTCCAAACAATCATTACAATAAATTAAAAACCATAAATATTAAACGTTTTATTTTACAAAAATTATTTTGCGTGAATCTCCTCATCACACCCAACTAGGATTCGAACCTAGGCCTCTTCTCATTGACTAACACCCTATCACACGTTACCAGTGATAGGGTGGGCCAACTGAAGTGATTATCAGTTTAGTAATGCCTGAAAAAACTTCTTTCGTTAAAGTTTTCTGATTTAAACAAAGAGAAAAACAAATAGTGACAAATAATTTTTTTTATTTTTTTCCCCCTAATTTCTTATATTGAATAAAGACTAAAAGTGTGCTGGATAATATGGTCTATTAAATATTCGGTTCTGATGAGACATTGGTTGTCCACCAGCCAATCAGCAATCAGGAGAAAATAGTTTCAAGGTAAAATGGAGAGCAATCTGACTAGAAAACACAGGTGAGCAAATTAATTCTTAAAATTTAAGGGTCATTCATAAACCAGGTAACGTTGTTGAGAGGGATGGAGGGGGCAGCTCTAATATCAACCTTATTTTACATGGGGGAGTACATCAAAGTGTTTTGTAACAAAGATATGATATATTCTTTAAATTGAAAAATGACACCTGAACACAGGAATCGAACCCGGGACCTTCGCCTTAGTACACCAATGCTCTAACCACTGAGCTATTCAAATGTTGTCCCGTGCCCAGGGTCGTTCTTCACTCATATTTTAAGGCAGAGTCTGTGAGGGACGTACGGGATGACTCCTTGATAGCTCAGTGGTCAGAGCATTGGGGTACTAACCCAAAGTTCCTGGGTTCGATCCCCATGCCCAGGTGTTATTCTTTAATTTAAAGAATATGATATTTAGATGCTTCTATGAAACTAATTAACAAATATAATAACCTGCCTTGATTTACAAATATATGCTTCAGAAGTAATAGCCACCCCCCTCCCAACGCAACCCTCTCCAGTCTAGTTACAGTCTCACCAAGAATGTATATTTTACAAACAAACAAGCAAAGCGGAGACAAAGCTCATGGCTTGAATTATCTCCTTTCCGACGAATGTGGGTTGAAAACATTTAAGATTGAATATTTATGCATTTATAAATAATTGTAGATAGTATTTAAAAATATACTCATTCAACATGAATGCCTAAAATATATTCAAAAATTTCTAAAAATTACTCGAAAAGTCTATAAAATGACACAAAAAATGACGCAAACCAAGAAAATATTACCTAAAAATTTTAAAAAAATTACATTTAAAAACATAGTTTCCACAACCAGGAGTTCATGAACGTAGTTTAAGACATGTCATCCAAAAAAAACGGGCCCTGATAATAACATATGGAAAAACCAGACGCACCTAATCTTTCTGTGCCTTCTCAAACCGGGCGTTCCAGCCAGTGAATTGTACGCGCATGCGCTGTTTCAAGCGAGTCTTCTCTACTCATCAGCGGTAATGAATGGGACGTCCATCACCACGCTACTTCAAATTGCACCTGTCATCATCGACTAACCATTCTCTACATAAGCTGACGACTTAATCGTTTTAAAACATATTAAATAAATGATATCATCACTTTTAGCTACAAAGTATATTCACAGGATTATTATTTATTCCCCTTTGCTCCACGTCTTGACAGGAGATGAACATTTTCCATTGCTCGCTTCAATGGCCGAATTGTCTGAGGCGTAACTCTCGTGTTAGACTGGTCTGCTTATGACGGGGAGATCAGGGCTCGAATCCCGGTCGGGTCTTCTGAGATTGGTTTTTAATAAATGGTTTTCCTCTCTCCTTCCACGCGAATGTGGATAGATTAGCTCTAAAATGTTTCCTTCTTCATCACCCCCTTAGAGTAATTATTATCATATGCGCGTATAACCTGAACAGGTAGTAGGACGCGGTGATAAAAAAAACCATTTCCGGTATATTTTCCTCAGTGGTGACTTGAGGACTACTAGGTAGGTAAGGGTGCTGTGTTGGGAGATGTTGTACCTAGAGCCTATTATCAAGGGTACAGGGGAAAAGGGAGAATTCACACTAAACACATTTTACAGGACAACCAATTTTATACCCCATATAGACCCCATAAAATATTTTTATTAATTAATTTAAATATGACATAGACCTCACTTAGTAAAAATCTAAAGTGCGCTATAAAGGTCTCACGATTGTCTAACAGATGACAGCACTATCTTGATTTGAGTTAAAATTAGACCGTCCCCCTTTCCCCCCTGTACCTTCTACAACCAACAAAGAGCAGCGTAAAATATGGCTGCGAATACCTAAGGAGGAAGAGAATGTCTTCAAATTCTTCAAATAACAGATAAGAAAGTATTTAATTGCATACATCCACACGTCGTGCAGAAGACATTTTCTCCTAAGGATGTGTCGGATCCCATTTGCTTTTTATTTTAATTATCTTATTGATGATAAACTGAAAATGAAAATACAAACAATTAATGCCAATTATAGATAAACATTTTTCGGTAAAATTTTCAGATATTTAAATCCCAGAGGGATGAGAATGTAGCCGTTAAGTATTTGAACAATAGTAATTAGCTAATATATCCGGTCCACAGAATACCCAACATTAGGGACACAAACAACCACTAAGCGCTATAGTCGACACATGAATGTGAGAAGATAACTGTAATCGGCGTTATTGTTTTATTTTAATTTATTTTAATGGGTGTAATTTATTTTCCAGAAAAAAAAAAGTGTTAGGGTGCTCCGCGCAGACTTTCTCGCTTCTTTACAACAAAAATCGAGATATTTACTTAAAACACGTAAAATATGTGAAACTAGATAATATACATTGTTGCGGAAACATGATGAAAATAAAAGGCATCATATCCCATCAAAGAGCATAAATGAAATAATATACACCGTTACATAAACATATTGAGGAAAAAGTAACATTATATTCCACCAAAGAGCATAAATGAAATAATATACACCGTTACATAAACATATTGAGGGGAAAGTAACATTATATTCCACCAAAGAGCATAAATTAAATAATATACACCATTACATAAACATATTGAGGGAAAAGTAACATTATATTCCACCAAAGAGCACAAATGAAATAATATACACCGTTACATAAACATATTGAAGGGAAAGTAACATTATATTCCACCAAAGAGCATAAATGAAATAATATACACCGTTACATAAACATATTGAGGGAAAAGTAACATTATATTCCACCAAAGAGCATAAATGAAATAATATACACCGTTACACAAACATATTGAGGGAAAAGTAACATTATATTCCACCAAAGAGCATAAATTAAATAATATACACCATTACATAAACATATTGAGGGAAAAGTAACATTATATTCCACCAAAGAGCACAAATGAAATAATATACACCGTTACATAAACATATTGAGGGAAAAGTAACATTATATTCCAACAAAGAGCATAAATGAAATAATATACACCGTTACATAAACATATTGAGGAAAGAGTAGCATTATATTCCACCAAAGAGCACAACAATCAACTCCCAAACTGTCCCGGCCTCCGTTACAGAATGTATATTTGACAATAGCTCGGAAACTATTGATTTTATAAAAATATATTTCAAATAAAAGTTGTTTATCTTTAAGATTACCACAACCTTACTAGGATAATGTATTTCGTATCTCAAAGATTTGCAGAGATATGATCAAAATTGGAGATATCTGCTAGACTGGTTCTGTAAAATACTATCTAAGTCATTTTTCCGTGAAAATGAGAAACGCCATTTTGTTTATAATAATAAATAGTGCCTGAATACTAATATTAATCAAAATTAATAGAGTGGGTTTCGAGACAACCGATTTATTCTCTTTATGCTCTTCAGTAAGCTAACCTTAATTTTAGGGTTGGATATCTAATTCCAAAAATGTATCGGGAGAAACTTTAAAAACACACACACACACATTATATATATATATATATATATATATATATATATATATATATCAATCTTTAGCCTGGTTGGTAATATAGTTTCATCTCTAAGCCAAGATACAGACAGACAGACAGGCAGATGGCAGAGCGAAAAACACTATTTTAGTTTCAGGGGGTCATGAAATGTCGGCATTAATCAAAATCTTGAGTTAGATATTTGTAACGATCCCAATACTTTTCTCTCCGAGGGGTCAATATAAAGTAAAATTTAACATTTTCCATCCGGCTTCGGTGGTCAAATGTTTTCTTGCGTCACTCTCGCAATAGATTAGACTGCCGATGACAGGGAGATTGGAATTCGAATCCTGATTAGGGTCTAGTGAAAGTTCGTTTTCCCTAAATGGTTTGACACTCTACCTTCACGAAAATGAGGGTACAATTCCTCTTAATTCAACCTTCCGTATCCCTAACACACTAGCGTAATTAATACATATGCGTATCGCCCGAACGGGTAGTAAGACTCGGTGACAAAGAAACAAAACACCTCGGGAAGCTCAGTTGGAACTCTAACTCTAACTATATAACCATAACTAGTGTTTCAGAAGAAATTAGATTCATACCTAGATCACGTGCCCAACGATGCGGGAGAATAAATAAGATTAAACAACTTATCTTTAAAGTGGAGATGTAGGGAAAGTGAAAAAAAAGTCAGTGTTTTGCATTTTTTATGGCAAAACTTTTTTGGGGGGCAAAAGAACACAAATATTGCTTCAGTAGAAACATAGAGTTTAATTGTCTTCATATGTTGATATCAACAGTTGTTGAATATCTGTCGAGGGTGTCCTGGAATTTAATGACAACTTTATATCTTCATTTAAAAAGTTTCTCATCTAATGTTGCTATGCTCTTGACAGATATTAAAAAACTGTTGATATTATCGTGGGAAGAAAATTAAACTCTTCTGTTTCTACTGGAGAAATATTTGATTTATTTTGGCCTAGATGATGTTTTGCAATAAAAACTGCAAAAACCCTTACCTAAACTCACGTGGCCTACAAACCCAGCTTAAAGAAAGTATGAGAGGGAGTGAAAATGGGGGAGAGGAATGAAAGTTATATATCAGCGGTTCTCAAATTGGGGTACGCGAGCAGCTCTCAAGGGAAGGTTGGCAAAATAACAAGGGACTTGTGGAAAGCCATGCCGTTATCTGGTTATGTCCATCCCTCTTGTTACCCTATTTGCTCGGCTGAAGACCGATTTCTGAGATTTTTCAAACTTGTACTTGACACCTTCTACATTATAAGTTTATGATGCCTTACTCAACAACATATTGTAACGTTATTTGCCACCCTACCATTTATTTCCTTATATTTTTCCCAAGCTTTGTAAATAGTTTCAAGTTTATTTTCGTTTGAAACACGCTGTGTTGCCGGCGTGACAAATAATAATATTTACATCCATTTAAATAAATTAAAAGGACAGAATATAGAACATCTAACACTGTTTTAAATAATTTAAACAATTAATTTTGGCAAAGGAAGAACACTTACCTTTTATTAAACATATTAATTTCCTTCCAAGAGGTCTGTTGACTCTTCTTCTATTTATTTTGAATGTCAGCCATGATTTATTTTAACGCATGCGCAGATATGATGAACAAGTGAGTGGCGAGTCTCGTACTTGTAAAAGTAGTAAGAAAAAGAGAGAAAAAGAAGACGTTCCAAAATGGCGCGCATTTCAATTGTGACATATTAAAATAAACATTTAATTCCTTTTAGCAACACTGACATATATTTAAATCTTGATACTAAATTTGTATTTTATTTTATAAACAGTTCATAGCCAACCCTTTATCTTTTATTTTAATGTATTAGTTTTCTCTTTGGACTTAGTAGAGAATAGAACGTTTTTAAATTTGATTCCTTGAACATTATTTGAAGTGGATGAGGGTTCTTTCTTCCGGAGTGTCATTTAACATGGAGCAAAATCTCTATAGCTCCTAATTAAATTTAGTTTTCAAGTGGAACAATGGTTTGAAAGTAAAAGTGCAAGTACTAAAATGGAAAGTTAAGTGTCTGGAGACAAACTAGAGTGCTTATTTTTTCAAATTGTGGACGAGTTTGAATAAATAAAAGGAAACAGACTTCAGACATTCTGTTTCAACATGGACAAATTCATTGGTGAGGTCCAGCCAAATCTTCAATTTTAAATATATTTTATTTCTCTTTTTTTTTTTATCAAGCTATCAGGATATATACAAAAACTTTCAGAATGGACTAATAAACATTCAGACTCTATCTATTCCAGGGAATTGATTAATATTTTATTTTTATGTAAAAATATTAATTCTATTGATTTTTTTTTTTGTTCCTCAACAATACTATTTTTTTTTGTCCTACTCAAAACTATATATTTTATAAAAGTTTAGCCTATACATATATTATTTTCTTTCACTCTATTATTATATATATATTAAAACTCCTAAATTTAATCCTGTTCAGAGATTGTTCATTTAATTGTTTAACTTTGTTTAAGAATTTATGTAATACCATATATTTTATTTTGTCATATTAGCCTTATATTTATCCGGATATCCTTAGGTAGGTTTGGGATATAGTAAAAGGGAAACAATAATGATAATAATAATAACCCACCAAAGTTTCAACAATTGTCTTTTTTTATTGTAATCTCAATTAGTACATTTTTTGTTTTTTTTATGATTTATTGTATTTAAATTGCTATTTTTTATTTATTTTTTTATTTTAAGTACTCTCAACTCTTGTGGAAGCCTACAACACACCATTGTAACATTGACATTGTAATATCTAGGTAAAAGTTCCCGAGCACACCCAGTGGTCTCGAGCATTTAGAGTCGTCGTGCATTTGTTCAAATTAGTCGAGCTAAAGTTTATTTATATATTTTTTTATTATTATTATTATTTCTCCTAGTTTCCAGGAGTGGCGCCCAAACACAACATTTTTTATTAATCTCGACTTTTACCCCTTGTTGTTGATAAGACACAGTTAGGACATTTATATTATAATATCTCTGTGAGAGTGGTTTATCGTCCATGGTGTACCTAAAAATTAAATACCTCAATAGGCTAAATTTGGAGCCGGACCTCCGCTTGAAAGTTTCAACTGGACAACCAGACATCAAAAAGTTGTTCCAAGCCATGCAGCCACCCCCCTCTCACTGAAAAACTTTGGTATTCATAATATATCAGCTCCAGAATTACAATTTAAAATTTTGATTTTAAAATATTGTTTTTAGATTTACTTTTTTCTTTATTTTTGAATGGATTTGTGAAGAAAATGTATAAAACTTTTCTACAGAATTTTTACAGTAAAATTATGTTTTTTAACAAATCATAACAATTTTAAAACTGTGATCTGGATTTTTTTTAATCTTGGGGTTACATTAAACTTTTAGTCATGGTCAAGGGGTACAATCTAAAAAAAAAAAAGTTTGAGAACCGCTGCTCTATATGTTATCAAAAAATAAATTATCTTCAAAAATAAGATGATTATATTTCGTATTCTGAGCCGGTCATTCCAGATCTAGTTTACGGAGATGGATGTTGGTTTCTCTTTGTATTCCCGAGTGTCGGTCATTTCCTGAACAGAAAGACGGAGAAGAGAACAAGAGGAAAGGTGTCAGGGACGGTGGGCGACCCGATTGTCGCCGCAAACAACGGGGAACTAATTTACACAAACTCTTGCGTGTACACACTCGAACCAATAACACGACATTCCTTTCAGCTATACCACGATCGCTGTAAGAGGACAACTTGTGTTATATCTCTAATTATACTGCTATAAAGCCACATGGCTGACTCACTCACTCACTCACTCACATTAATGTTTACCCACTTCCAGATGAGATAGAAACTTGAAATTTGGCAAACTTATAGCTTTTAGCCTATAACCGACGGGAAAATTCCAAAAAGTTAAAAAAAAAATTTAACCCCAGAAAAAAATTCAAAATGGCAGAGCAACTTTAAAGTCGGTGCTGACCTTTCTTTGGAGGTCTCTTGTGGCTAAACGGTAAGACCTATCAAAAAACGTATTTCACCAACAGCTACGGATTTGGTGAGATCCACAAGTTTGGTCCTATTACTTTTTGTCGTATCTCCATCGGTTATACCTTAGATAAAGCTATATCTTTTGATTTTTAGGTAAATTTTGCACATTTTCCACACATTTTTAAATTTCAAAACAACGCTGGAATTACATTGGTTTACATCCACTTGAAAAGAAAACTCACTGGGGTTACGAGAAAAGCGAGTAGTGGATTATACAGCGAATACTGCAATTTATTCTAAAGTTTTGCTAGCCTAATTTTCCAAAGTGATGTAAACAAAGAATGACTGTACAGATTAAATAAAGCAACACATATTTAGCTAACCGAGCAGGGCAAGGTTTTGATTTAACTTGACCATTTGGCATTTCATCTTTCTGTCTGTCCATCCAGATATTTCCTACGCGATAAATGTCTTAGGTCTGGGTTAGTTTTAACGAAATTTGGTAGGAACATTCTTTGAACCTAGGCCGCCAACAACTTATTTAATGTATATAATTTTTCAATCTTGCTATCCATTTTAATGTGGAGACAGTTCTAAGGGAAATTTGGTTCATCAAATACCCGGGAAATATATATATATATATACTAGCGGACCCGACAGTCGTTGTCCTGCCCGAACGTTGGATTTTCGTTTGGGGGGCATAATTGATTTCGATAATAAAACAAATACTATGTGATCATCACAATTACAAATTCACAATGAACTCCAATTAGTGAGTAACACAAATATTACAAATTCAGTGTTTGTCAAGATAACATACAAAATAAAACATATTTTCATTTTTGGCATTTCGCCCACAACTCCACAAATATCAGCTGTATCGAAAAACAAACATAACTATGAATTATCCTCAGAAGTTCAATTATTCATGAACTTTTCAGAAGGTTTTAACGGTCAATTATTGATGAACTTATGATCTTTTTTAACGGTCAATTATTAATATATTCATTATTATAAGTATTTGAGGGGGTGGGGGGGTGAAATTTTGAGGTTACATGTTCTGATGTGCAAAAAATCTAAAAAAAAATTCCCCCAAAAAAATTTCCTAAAAAATAAAAAAAAATCCTAGAACCCGATTACAGCGCCACCTACCGGATCCAATTGTGAATCTAAACCATCCACGGACCCACTCAAACACACAAAAAATTTCATCAAAATCGGTCCAGCCGTTTAGGAGGAGTTCAGTGACATACACACGTACAGAAGAATTATATATATTAAGATAAACTAATTATATTTAATTATATTATATATATACCGAGAGAGGTCTACTGTTTACAGAATTATTAGTAAGACATTGCCAGTACATTTCTTCTAAATTCAAACTTCTTCATCTCTAATTCATTAGTTTAGCTAGTAAATATGTGTCTAGGCTGAACAGGTATTAATAAGTGGTGGTAAAAAATGGTTGCATCACTGAAGCGGATACTACATTCAGAAAACCTGTGAATCAAGGTTAATTGTTGGACTGGGCTGGACTGGATGGGAAGTAGGACTTGAGTCTCAATTATAGTTACTTCGTAGAAGCTTTTTAGCAAAGATCTACAATTCTCTTCAATTAATTTAAGAGAAGTAGAAAGGTATCATGTTTACTTGAATTGTGCATTGGATTTCATTCATCTCTTTGATACAAGTTTCTCATCTAAGATATGAAATGTTTGTAGGACGTGTCTGGACTATTGTATTCCGTTAGTTAATTTATTTCTAGACTAGGAGTCATGTTCCCATGATGCAATGCGTGACTGTCATCTCTCCGATGAATGAAGACCAAAGAACTGATCGGACACACAATACCTGATTCTAGGTACGGGGTTTATTTAGATTCTTTGTTAGGAACACTTCCGTGGAAAGTGTCATGTCATCTATTTAACGTGAAGAAATGTAAATTAACTCGATAAAGTTGTCGTTTGTACTGATGTCTTAATCAGCCCATCATTTATTAACTCTTAACTATCCCATGAAGCAAAGGAATAATGAAATACAACTTAAACTACCCCAGCACCTACTAGTAATGTTAATTATTCCATACAGCATAAATGGCCTGCAGAACAACTTTACCTACTCCTGCACCTACTAGTAATGTTAATTACTCCATGCAACATTAATTACCTACAGAACAACTTAAACTACCCCCGCACCTACTAGTAATGTTAATTATTCCATACAGCATAAATGGCCTGCAGAACAACTTTACCTACTCCTGCACCTACTAGTAATGTTAATTATTCCATGCTACATTAATTACCTACATAACAACTTCAACTACTCCTTCACCTACTGGTAATGTTAATAATGCCATGCAGCAGTAATGATCTGCAGAATAACTTCACTTACCCGTGCACCTACTGGTAATGTTAATAATTCCATGCAACATTAAATTCTTGCAAAACAACTTCACCTAACCCTACACCCACTAGTAATGCTAATTACTCTATAGAATATGAATGATATGTAAGATGGATTGATCTACGTGCAAGACCTTTTAAGATCCATCCGGACTACACGCCTATTTTCACTAAAATAATAAGGATGATTAGTGTATAATTGAGAGGAAGTGTACCCACGTTTCCTTTGAGGTTCAGTGAGAAACAATTTATGAAAAATTCACCTCAGTATATTCAGCTAAAATGCAAAACTAGACCTCCACGTTATTGATAAATAAAGAAGACGAAACTTATGTTTTAGCACCTCGCTTTTAACAAGTGCGTTTCACGCTTTGTTAAAATAAATGTTAGTTTGGGCGTATTACAGTTGGGCCACGAGCTACTTCTTGAAAATGGTAAACAATGCGTACTGATGTACTAACTCGGACCCGGCTGTTGTGGCGCTCCATTTAGGATGGATGTTAATGTTTTCTCAAGCTGAGCAAAAAACACCAAGTGATGAATGTAAGAACAACAGAATGCTAAGATAAGCTAAACTAGCCTAACCTAACATAACTTAGACTAACCAAACCCAACCTAATATAAGGCCAAAAGATTGGTGGGGCCGAATTCATATCTACCGCAGGTCTATTCTATTATCTTAATAATTATCCTGGCAAGTGAACGTGGCCAACTAAGCTATGAGGATAATCCTCCTGGCCAGTGGACCCAGCTGGAAAACCTATTTTAGAAAAAAAACTCAGTACAGCCCGAACTGAAATTCGACCCTCAATCCCCCTGTCATTGGCAGTCTAGTCTACTGCGAGAGTAGCGCGTTAGAACATGCGGCCACCGAGGTGAGTAAGAGAATTGTTAATCTCTGCTATCGTTTTGTTGGTACTCTTCATTTGATGATGTTTCTAACGTCCGTCTGTGGTCTAGTAATCAGCGTTCATAGCTACAGGTCCAGAGTCCGTTCGATTCCCGACGCTTCCAAAATATTTATGTAAAGCAGTGGGTCTGGAACGGGGCCAAATCAACCTCGTGAGAACAATTGAGAAGATACTGGAATAAATTGGTAGCAGCTTCGGTCTAGAATACTGAGATTAACTACAGGAGAGTTCGTTTGTGCTGACCACATGACATCCTCTATCCGCAAATGTTGGAAATATCACTGCTAACGGCGGCGGCCGCTCGGTCGGTATAGCTCGCTTGTGGGTTCACACCATGGAGTTTGTTTGTTAACGTCCATAGGAGAAATCAACCTGGTGAGAGAACTTTAAAATTTACCAAAATATATTATTAAAACATATTTTATGTCTCCCATCTCTAATAAGGAGGATAATTCAGGGTGTGAGAGGACCATGCTGATATTTTCCTTAATCTATTAATTAGAATTATATTGATATTGTAGATACTCCTTCCAACCCGTGGGGCCCACGTGTCAGGATGGCTTAGTGAGATGGGTAGACAGCGCCAAATATTTGTGGGGTTCGTTTTGATCTCGTTTATTTAAATAGATTAGTTAATATACGAGTATATAAATGTGATGTAGGTTTTAGAATTAGTTGAAAGAGTTTAGAAAAAGGTCTTTGTTTTATCAATGTTCCTACTCAGAAGCTCTGCACCCTGAGCTATCTTCGTTGTTAAAGCTCTGACTTGTGTAAAACACACGGCTGCTCAACTATGCGCGGTACAACTCAGACTTTCAAGGTGGTTTGGATAATCCTACCTCCGTACTGAACAAGGATTCCAGTTGTAGGATATTCTCCTGACAAGTTACTTCAACTTGGTAGCTGAGTATGTCAATCACTTCGAAGTAGCCCTTTAACAACTGGCGTCCTTCCCCAACCTCCCCCCTTCTCCTCAAAGGGTCTAAAAACTCCATGGTATGTATCAAGTAAGGTTGTTTCCCCTAAGCTACTGGTTTTTCCAATACTATGTGTTGTGCTAATTGGCAAAACAATCTATGTTTTTGAAAATATGACCTGGTACGATTCAAAACAATTAACAGTATGAGTTCTCAGACTTACGTCATCCTTGCATGATCTATATTACCTAAGGCTGCAAGCTACGACTATATATATTTTTTATGTACATACACACACATACACGATATTACTCTCTTACATAAGACAAGCATTAGAGTAGGCTCTACTTTTTTTCTTTTTTTTTTAGAAACACAATAAATATTTTTTATTCAAATAAATTGAAAAATGACACTTGAACGCGGGAATTGAACCTGGAATATTTGGCTTGGCGCACCAATCCTCTACAATACTCGAACTTTTTTGTTTTAATTTACATGCCCTCTGCTGAATTAATTGCTAGATCTGCCGATGGCGTGTTAAAAGGCAAAATATTAAAACTTGGTGTACTTGTATATTTGAATGATTGTGCATTAAAGTTGCAGTAGCCAATGATAATTCTTGAATTTATTTTGAAGGTTAAGAAATTTACCAGTTCCCGTTTCTCTAAGAGGGAAAGAAAGGTAAGGGGAGAGGGGAAAATATGGGGGGGTGGGGTAGATTTTCACAATATCAACCATTTTTTTATCCCCATTATTGAAGAGCACAAATGAATAGTTAACTTTAATAAGTGCTTTATAAAAGTAATAATTTAAAGGATAAAAATCCTCAACACGCACAGATGGAATTGAAAATGTTCAACTAAAGATCGTCATTTTCTTTAATGAGGCTTTGTTGTAGTGCGGGGAAGCGTGTCTGTCTGACTCTGTTGATCGTGATAAACACTACTTCCTCCCCTATCCCCCCCTCACCTATCCATCTTTCCCTTAAAACTCGTAGGATTAGGAAGGTGAATCTGCAAATAAAATAAATTGTGGGACAAAACCACACAAAGTTTCTCATATTGTGTATTATAGTTCCAAAGAAAATTTTCAAAAATATGTTTTTAGTAAAATATCCTTAAATAAGTTTTATTCATAAGAAAAACACATTATCTTGTAAATCACATAATTCACTCTTTATATAAAAAAATTGTATATCATTCAAATATATTTAAGAAAATTCATATTTTCAAAAATGAATTATTTGTCAACTATCCTAAAATTATTTATTTGTAAAAATAAAAACTTATTATTATTTATCATGAAAAACTAATCAAAGATTTCAATTTTGAGTTTAATCTTCAAGGTCAGTTTCCAAAACGTCTAAATTTTATAAATTTGTTGTAAGTAAACTACCATAAAATTAAATTATTTTAGATAAATAAAGATACATTATTAGTCTCCTGATACCAATTTTGAAAAATCGGGAAAGCCATTTTTTTAAATATTCAAATTAAAAAATTAAGTCATCAGTAAGCTACCCATAGCCAAATTTTCATCCCAAAACAAGTAATGTTCTATAAAATATGCAAAGTGTTTGAAAAATCAATCATCAATAAACTATTCTTCAAAGCATTTTTGCCCAAAAAGCAAATACATAGTGTTATTTGTCATGTCAAACAAAGCTTGGATATTCATTTTAAACAAAATTGTTAGAGCCATTTTTGAAATATTTGTAACTAAAAAAATGTACTCCATAGTAAATCACCCATAATTGAAGGGCTAGGTAAAAAAAATAGTTTTGTGGTATTGCCCTATAAAATCTAAATATCAAGTTTGAACAAAATCCATCAAACTGTTCTGGATCTGTGGCCAGACTAACAGACAGACAGACATGGGGACCGACATTTATTTATTTATTTAGCACCGCGTCTTACTACCCGTTCAGGTTATACGCTTAAGTACTAATTACACCAATGAACTAAGAATTGGGAATGTTGAATTTAGAGGAAGTGAGCCCACATTTGCGTAGCGGAAGAGTGTAAAATTATTTAAGAAAAACCACTCCCAGTTCAGCCGACTGAGATTCGAACCTCGATCGCCTGTCTTCAGCAGTATAGCTTAACACGAAACTAGCGCGTTAGCCAACTACGCTACCGCGGCGGTTAAACAGACAGAATTGTAGAATTAACTTATATGGATTCGTGTTCACATCAAACGTAAAGATTCGTCATAGTCTCGAGCGCAAGTTTTTTCACGATCACAATACTTTCTCTTGATATAAGAAAGTAATAAGATAAGAATGAAAATAAAATCAACTACTGAGCATGAACGCGCTTTTAATTAATCCCCAATATATCAAAGCGTATCACTTCGTTAAATATTTATTTCCCGTGCCACGCACCTTAATACCCGTCCACTAACGTCATATTAACAAGGTAGAAAGAGGAGGGTATAATTGAGAGAAAAGGTATCCACATTTTCCTGAAGGAAAATCCCCTCCAATAAAACCCGACCGTGATATAAATCCCGACTCCCTTGTCTTTAGTGCACCTTGGATCGACCAAAATCCTTTAAACCGAGACATAACGATAACGTCCACGGATAAGGCCGGTGACTTGAACTATCTAAAGGAACAGAATGTAGACGTTGAATTCTAAGACATGCCATCCTATTTGCCTAGAAAGAGGATTTAAAATCGCATTGTTCGCTCAAGGTAGAAATAAATAAATCTACCACCTTGTCGATGTCTTAATTAAAACCCCACCTGACCTTTCGGGCTTGAGTCAGTCTTGTTAACAATGCGGCGTAGATGAACCCCTCTGACGTAAACATTTATTTTGTTCACACTAATGGAATAGGGATTAGGATGGTATAATTTAGAGAAAAGGTACATATTCGCATGGATGGAGGGTGAGGAAACAAACATTTAGACAAAAATAACACTCTCACAGCATATCCTGGACCCTTAAAAACTGATGAAACCAGACTGAGAACCTTAGCCCACGTGACCACCGATGCGGGCACGTACGCCCACCACCCCCTACGCTTTCCCTCACCGTCGTCGATAAATCATTGTTCGAGGTGTCGAAGATTCGGGTGGCGTAAGCATTTTTTTAAAGGGCTGCGAGATCCGTTTGCATTGTAGGGAAATACCGTTAAAATTCACAGAGCAACAATGGAACGTGAGAAAACGTGTCAGGAAATTATATTTAAAGAAAAAGGCGAATGTATTAGAAATTAATTTAAGTTTCAAAATGTCTCAGACATCCATCGAAACGTGTAACGAATAGGATGACTATTATACATGTCATAGTCATCTAACATGATTTGCCTCTTACTGAGAGGTTGGGATTCAAATCAGGGTCAGGTATACTGAGGGTGCTTTTTTTTTCGAAAATGGTTCATCTATCTCCTTCCAATCCAATCTGAGTACCTTGCTCTTTACACCTTCCTAATCATTACTACATTAGCGTCATTTAACGAACGTAGTGCCGTCCTGTTTTAAATTGACCATTTGACCTTTCGTCTGTTTGTCCGAATGTTTGTATCACAATAACTATAAAATGAGTTGACCAATTTTAACGAAATTTTGCAAGGCCATTCTTTAAACATAGACCAAACGATTTATGCCCATAGGTTTTCAATCGGGTTATCAGTTTTAATTTGATGGTCGATCAAATGGTTTTTCGTTTAGTAGCTCATCTCAAGGGATGGTGATATAAAATTCTGAGAATTATATTAAGCCCATTGAGTGTATTTATTTTATATATATATATATTTCAATAATGAAGTCTTAAACTATATGGACAGTGGTCATTATTTATGAATATAAGGTAACTTAATATTGAAAATAATGTTCATTTATTTTTTGTCTAACATAATCACCAAGGTAAAATATTAAATTCAAATCAAAGGAGATATTTACAAATGCAATCCAAAGAGAAATCTTAAAATACTTTAGTAGTAATAAAATACATGAAGATCTACAGTTCACAGAACTACTAGTAAGATTGTAGTAACGATAATAGCATGGAGGGAGTGAGGTCTACTGTTCACAGAACTACTAGTAAGACTGTAGTAATGATAAGAACATGGAGGGAGCTAGGTTTACTGTTCACAGAACTACTAGTAAGACTGTAGTAACAATAATAACATGGAGGAAGAGAGGTCTACTGTTCACAGAACTACTAGTAAGATTGTAGTAACGATAATAACATGGAGGGAGGTCTACTGTTCACAGAACTACCAGTAAGACTGTAGTAACGATAGTAACATGGAGGGAGCTAGGTCTACTGTTCACAGAACTACTAGTAAGACTGTAGTAACAATAATAACATGGAGGGAGTGAGGTCTACTGCTCACAGAACTACTAGTAAGACTGTAGTAACAATAATAACATGGAGGGAGGTCTACTGTTCACAGAACTACTAGTAAGACTGTAGTAACGATAGTAACATGGAGGGAGCTAGGTCTACTGTTCACAGAACTACTAGTAAGACTGTAGTAACAATAATAACATGGAGGAAGAGAGGTCTACTGTTCACAGAACTACTAGTAAGACTGTAGTAACGATAATAACATGGAGGGAGGTCTACTGTTCACAGAACTACTAGTAAGACTGTAGTAACGATAATAACATGGAGGGAGGGAGGTCTACTGTTCACAGAACTACTAGTAAGACTGTAGTAACGATAATACCATGGATGGAGGTCTTCTGTTCACAGAACTACTAGTAAGACTGTAGTAACGATAATAACATGGAGGGAGGTCTACTGTTCACAGAACTACCAGTAAGACTGTAGTAACGATAGTAACATGGAGGGAGCTAGGTCTACTGTTCACAGAACTACTAGTAAGACTGTATAACAATAATAACATGGAGGAAGAGAGGTCTACTGTTCACAGAACTACTAGTAAGATTGTAGTAACGATAATAACATGGAGGGAGGTCTACTGTTCACAGAACTACCAGTAAGACTGTAGTAACGATAATAACATGGAGGGAGCGAGGTCTACTGTTCACAGAACTACTAGTAAGACTGTAGTAACAATAATACCATGGATGGAGGTCTTCTGTTCACAGAACTACTAGTAAGACTGTAGTAACGATAATAACATGGAGGGAGGTCTACTGTTCACAGAACTACTAGTAAGACTGTAGTAACAATAATAACATGGAGGGAGTGAGGTCTACTGTTCACAGAATTACTAGTAAGACTGTAGTAACGATAATAACATGGAGGGAGGTCTACTGTTCACAGAACTACTAGTAAGACTGTAGTAACGATAATAGCATGGAGGGAGGTCTACTGTTCACAGAACTACTAGTAAGACTGTAGTAGTGATAATAACATGGAGGGAGGTCTACTGTTCACAGAACTACCAGTAAGACTGTAGTAACGATAATAGCATGGAGGGAGGTCTACTGTTCACAGAACTACTAGTAAGACTGTAGTAACAATAATAACATGGAGAGAAGTCTACTGTCCACAGAATTACTAGTAAGACTGTAGTAACAATAATAACATGGAGGAAGAGAGGTTTATTCTGCACATAGCTACTAGTATATATATTTATCCTGAACGAATGATGAAACTTTGTGGAAAAAAACAACTCGTGGTGACTCACATTCCACTTAAACTCGCGGTAGCCTCGGCGGCACCTTTATCGGGAAGTCCCGGATGCTAGCTCACACGTAACAAATGACTGTTAATCCACCAATCAAAAGCCATCAATGCCGATGGTGTGAACTTGAGAATCTTCCAATTCTTTGCAATCAGAAGCCATTGTGTTTCAACGGATAACCTACTCTTCCTGCGAAGCAGTTTATGTCGGCGACTTGTATTCTTGCCATTATCGCACGGCCGCTGATTTCCTTACGGCAGCGATATTATAATACAAAAATTAAAATTAAAAAAATGTTCTCTTTCACCAGAGTCTAGGAAGCGTGTTACCTCATAAATGAATCTAAAAAAATTGAAATATTAATTTGATCGTTTTGTAGTGATCGTTTCCTTTCTTTTGTGTTAGGTTTTTTTTAAATGAAATTGTAAATCGTTCCGGGTCATTTACGTTTCTTTCGCTTTAATAGATTTAAAATTTAATTCTGGAGTGGCCCACTTTTGGTGGCCGCATGTTCTAACGCGCCACTCCCACGGTAGACTATTCTACCGATGACGGTAAGGACGGGGTTAAAATCTCGGTCGGTGCACTGAAGGGAGGTTTAACTAGATGTTTTTTCACTTTTCCTCCACTGGAATTCGGGTGCACTTCTTCTAAATATAACCTTCAAAATTCCTCAAACCATCAGTTCAATTAGTACATAAATCTATTGTTCAAACGGGTAGTAAAACGCGGTGCTAAAATATAATACTGGGTCAATTTTTCCCATTAAGTAATTCCATATTATTTATAAAAATTATTCACTCGCATCAGTAACGCTGGCTAAATGCAAGGTTCATCTAGTCTGTTTTACCAATAACTTGGAGATCTGGCTTAGTACCATGGTTCTGTGTATTTAAGGCGACAATTCCCAAGTGGTTTTATGTTCTCTTTACTCTCTTTTTCTTTAAATTCTACCTTCCTTGTTCGTATCATCCTAATTAGAATCCCTTTTGTCCGAAAAGGGCATTATGTCAAAGACGTGCTTAGTCAACACCTTAAGGTGCCATCTTACGTGAGGGAATACAAGAATCAAGCGTCAAGAGTTAAAAGTTCAAATCAGTAGTCATGATGTTGTCGTCACAGAAACGTGAGCTCAGTCAATTGTTAATTAACTACCAATATCTAAACAGAAAGATCAAAAGCAAATACCATCTACACAATAAACTTGTTTGGATTAATGATAACTCGGATTAACAGGGAGAATACAGGAATGCAGTACTTTCACGACTTTAAAATTACAGTTGAATGAGTTTAACCAAATGTTCTTTTATTTAATTTATGTATAACACGTAATGTGTGCTGTAATTATTTTAGTCACAGCGAAACAAATTGTGTTGATTACAACATTTAAATACTAAGCATTTATTATCAGATATCATTGTTTCTTACGATTCTCTTTTAACTTTGAACTTATCAACTAAGAAAATATACTTCATTTGACCTCATTTTTCCCCCCGTTTTCCGAAAAATGTGTTCGGATTATCCGTAATTTTGGACTACCGGGGTTCGGTCTAACAGTGTTCCAAACTCAACTTGCTAGTTAGCAGTAACCTAAACTAACCTTGCATCCAATCCGGACCTATTCGAGTTTCTAGACTATATATTCGACCCTTATATTGATGGGGATGGGATATTTCCACCTTAAATGTGGGCGAGTAACGATAAATAACTTCCCTGTACGAGGGGCTAAAAGAAATGTCTACTTATTTATAAATATCTCACGTTCTAATTTTTATTACTGCAATTACTCTATTTTCCTCTAAGAATGGAGTGTGGTGAGTTGATGGTATTTATAATATTATGTTCGAGTGTGGCGATTCGATAATTGTGGCGAGTTGATGGGATTTCTAATATAGTTGAGATTGGAAAGTCGACAGTTGTGGTGAGTTGATAATATTTCTAATATGGTAGAGATTGGTGATTCAATAATTGTGGCAAGTTGATGGGATTTCTAATATCGTAGAGATTGTAAAGTCGACAGTTGTGGCGAGTTGATGAGATTTTTAATATGGTAGAGATTGGTGATTCAATAATTGTGGCAAGTTGATGGGATTTCTAATATAATCGATTGTGTCGAGTTGATGGAATTTCTAATATAGCCGAGTGTGTCGAGTTGATGGGATTTATAAATTGGGTGAGTGTGTCGAGTTCATGGGATTTCTAATATAGTCGAGTGTGTCAAGTTCATGGGATTTCTAATATAGTCGAGTGTGTCGAGTTGATGGGATTTATAAATTGGGTGAGTGTGTCGAGTTCATGGGATTTCTAATATAGTCGAGTGTGTCAAGTTCATGGGATTTCTAATATGTTCGAATGTGCTGAGTTGAGATTGCGGATGGTAGGAGTGAGAGGGGAGGAGATATAGGAAGGAAGGGAGAAGTTCTAGTAGGCCTACCAATCTCTATCGAAGCAGGGAATAATGACTTACACTTCACCCACAATGCACTCATCAAGGATATTATTTCCTTCTCAACCTGAAGCACCCTTGGAGGGGCCGGAGAGTAGAAGATATCGGTGCGTGAATGCGCTTAGAATACGTGGATAATTATTATTTCATGACGACGACCTGTCTTTGTTATGATTGGTCAGCGTTTAAAAGTAGGAACATCTTTTTGATGAGTCAAGTACTACACTGACAGGATTATTTCAGTTTCCTCCCGAGTAGCAATGTCCATGAAAAAAAACAAAAAAACTTCCTGGCCCAGGAGTCTTCAACCTTTTTTTGAAGCATTGGTCGTATTTTAATAATTGAAAGGCTTGAAGGCTGCATCTACACTATATATTCATATACATAATTATGATTAGATTTAACTCAGTAATCTTTGGGTAAAGTGCTCGCCTCGGGACGCGATGTTCGTGAGTTCAAACCCAGCCAATATCGGCGGATTTTTCTTGAGCAATAAACGTCTGTAGCACAATTTCCTTTGGAGGGGAAGTAAATCCATCGGTCCCATGTCGATTGTGGTATGTAAAAGAACCCTGGAAGGTATGTGAAAATATCTTTCCGCTAAAATTGGTAGACCCTTCCACGCTCAGTCATAGAAATTCAGTGTGGAAGGAAAGGGGTTATCAGCACACTTCCTGAATTCCCCTTGTACATTAGGTTTTTACCAGATGGTGTAGGCAGCACTGACCAGCCAAAGGGCTTAGTGCATGCCCAACTCCAGATGGATAGAAATCCCATCAAACCAACCTTCAGGTTGTTGTTTAAGAAGAATAAGAAATTATAAAAAAAGTATAAAACTTGTATTCTTTATATTTTACTGAATCCCAAGAATATGATGTATATTCAGAATATTCTAATGAGATGATATTTAATCCTTCTTTGTTTTTTGCCTAGCCCCAGATATAATTTATCTTAAACTTTGTACCTACAAAGTTGTTGAAGCCTAATGCAAGCTATACATATTGTAAAATATACATCTAAAATAAAATAAAACTAGGCTCACACTAGAACCCTGTTAATACGAAATAATCGGGAACGAAGTTTGTTCGGATTAGCGAAAATTCGGATTTAGCGGGATAATACAGAGCTCCAGTATTTTCGCGAATTTTAAATTAAAGTTGAAGGAGTTTAATCAAATGTTCATTTATTTAACTGATGTATACCACGTGATATGAACTGTAATTATTTTTAGTTACAGGAATACACATTGTGTTGACTACAAAATGTAAATATTAAGCATTTTTTATCAGATATCACTGTTTCTTACAATTCTCTTTTAACTTTGAGTTTGTTAATCAATAAAATATATTTCATTTGACCTAATTTTTTTCCCCGTTTTCCGAAAAATGTGTTCGGATTATCCGTAATTTCGGACTACCAGGTCTCGGTCTAATGGGGTTTTACTGTACATCCAAAATAATGTATTAAGTAATAAGTTTACCCACTTCAGTGGCCGAATGGTCTAAGGCGCCACTCTCGTATTATAGACTAGCCTGCCGGAGACAAAGGAATCGAGGTTCGAGTCCCGGTTGGGTAGACTGACGGTAGTTATTCTTAAATGTTTTCCCACTCTCCTTCCACGCAAATGTGGGTATATTACTTCTAAAATGTCTCCTTCCTACCCGATTAGAGTAAGTATAGTTATATGCGTATAACATTAACATATATTAAGACGCGCTGATACAAAAAAAAAGTTTCAAATGAGAAAAAGGTGATTCAAACTATTAAAATAATAACTAATATATTACTACCTATCATTTATAGCCAAGCACCCAGATAGGAATCCCATAAAATAGAAAGAGAGAGAAAGAAAAATTGTTCGCCCAGATCCACATCCCATTATGTCCGGGTCTTTTTTTTGGGGGCTAGCCCTAAATTTGGAGCTGATTATTATGCGTTTATCAGGAAATAATATACACACATTTTAAATTTACCGTTAGTATAGATCAATGAACTATTATTCGACTTTACCTTATAAACTTTAGTCTCTCGTAATGTTTTAAACTCTGGTTATAATTTTGACATGGTTTATTGACCTTATTTTATAATTGGATCCAGTTAAAAAATATATAAGTATAATTTAGCCAGATGTTCGATTTGAGTTTGATAAAATCTTAATATATATAATTCTTCTGTACGTGTGTATGTCACTGAACTCCTCCTAAACGGCTGGACCGATTTTGATGACATTTTTTGTGTGTGTTTTAGTGGGTCCGTGGATGGTTTAGATTCACAAATGGCGCTGTAATCGGGTTCTAAGATTTATTTTTTAGGGAATTTTTTTTGGGGGGATTTTTTTTTTTTTAGATATTTTGCATATCAGAACATGTAACCTCAAAATTTCAACCCCCCTCCCCTCCCCCACCACCCCCAATATTTATAATAATGAATATAATATTAATAGTTGACCGTTAAAATAATCATAAGTTCATCAATAATTGACCGTTAAAACATTCTGAAAAGTTCATGAATAATCGAACTTCTGAGAATAATTCATAGTTATGTTTGTTTTTTGATACAACTGATATTTGTGGAGTTGTGGGCGAAATGGCAAAAATGAAAAGATGTTTTATTTTGTGTGTTGTCTTGACAAACACTGAATTTGTAATATTTGTGTAGCTCACTAATTGGAGTTCATTGTGAATTTGTAATTGTGACGATCACATAGTATTTGTTTTATCATCGAAATCAATTATGCCACCCAAACGAAAAGCCAACGTTCGGGCAGGACAACGTCTGTCGGGTCCGCTAGTTTAACTATAAAATATTATATTAGGATTTGATTGGAAACATTCCCATTTAGAAATATTTGGTTCGGATTTTGATTCGAAAAACTTCCATTTAGAAATATTTGATTCGGATTTGATTTGAAACATTTATATTGAGAAATGTTTTGTTCGGAATTGATCCAAAACATTTCCATTATGAAAATTTTACTAGAATTTGATTAGAAATATATCTATTATGAGAAATTTTATTCGGATTTGATTCGAAACATTTCCATTATGAAACATTCTATACGGATTTGATTTGAAACATTTTCCATTTTAAAATATTATATTCTTAAATCTAACAAAATCGACAAAATTAATAATAAAAGATTTAGATTCGATTCGAAATTAATGATATTAGCACAGGCTTTAAATTTTTGAGTTAATTTTTTTAAATATATGTTTTTAAAATTAATGAGTCAATGGTATACTGGAAAATATACATAACAATCTTAGTTGAAAATATTTCCAGGGCCTTGTCCATCGTAGATACAGAATCCCTGTTCAAAATTTTACTGCATGTGGGCCATTGTATACCTTGATTTTCTTACGAATGGAGATTTGGAAAAACTTTTAGAAAATACAAACGTATTTTTACGTTCAACATTGATAACACTTTACTCTATTATTACCTGCCTCGGTGGCCACATGGTCAAATACGCCACTCTCGCGATAAACTATACATGACGATGATAGGGGGTTTGAATCCCGGTCGGATGTACTGAGGATGGTTTTATCTTAAATGGTTTTCCACTCTCCCTCCATGCAAATACGGGTTCACTACTTCTAAATATAACCTTTCTCATCCATAAAACCACTATCGTAATTAATACAAAAGCGTATAACCCGAACGGGTGCTAAAAAATTATATTATTACCGTTATTTTACAGGTATTAATAATATCTATCAAAAGTGACAGCTGCAGATCACATGACTTGATGTATGAATACCTGAAGTAGATCTCTTAACCTTTTTTAACTGTCAAATATGCCCAAGGTTAAGAAAATTGGGGTATAACAAGCAACCCGCCGAGCAAGAGGTTTCACAACGTGGATATAGCCCACTATTGCGCTGATCCCCATCGATTTAGTAATAACATAATCGCAGCGGTGAGCGCGGCAGGTGTTGGATTGACAAAATGGCGACGATTGTGACGGTACCAAGCACCATACGCTAGAGAGAAAAAAGATAATATTAATAATAAGTTTATTAAAAAAGACACATGTGCGTTCCTCTCCCCCCATCACGACATGTGTGCCACTTGGTTGCATTAAAATATCACCCTACTTTATAACCTCCCTATAACCTTAATTTCCCCTCAATTCTTGTGTTACCCCTACTCTACTTACCCCCACCACCTTCGACCGCTATTCGCCTCTGTAAAAGGAAACGAATCGTTCATATAATTAAATAGCTGTGCACTCATATTTTAAGGGGAAATGTTACATTAAAAATAAACTAACGTCATAGGGACTGAAGACGACGGAATAAATTGGCTTAAGACACATGTCCTCATCACCATTGGCATCGCTAGATCTTAGTTATTAGAGAGGGAAGGAGGACGACTACATAACGTACCAATTTTCCCTTTAAAGTAGAAAAAAAATCCTCACCAAACGAGTAACATGAAAGTTGAATTAATTCTAGAAGGCATGCATTTTTACAAACGTGTATTTAATTCTCTTAATGTCGGGATGTAGGGGACGCGATAAAAGCCCAGTGTTTTTTGCAGTTTTGTGTTAAAATAAATCAAATAATTTATCCAATAGAAACATTGAGTATAATTTTATTCCCACGCTGATATCAACAGTTCTTGAATATCTGTCAAGGGTGTCGTAGAAATATTTAATGACAACTTTTTCTCTTCATTTAAAAAGTTTATCATCTAATTTCGCTATGCTCATTACAGATATTTAGCAACTGTTGATATCACCATGTGAAGAAATTTATAGACTATGTAATATAGAAAGATTTTCAATCACCTGCTTCGGTGGTCACGTGATCTACGCGTTACTCTCGCAGTAGGCTAGACTGCCGATGATGGGGAGATCGAGGTTCGACGCTCGGTTGGGTGTACTGCATGTGGTTTTTCCAAAATGGTTTTCCACTATCCCTCTACGAAAATGAGGGTATACTTCCTCTGAATATAACTTTTTAATACCTAAAACAACTATCGTAAATTAGTACATAGGAGTATAACCCGAACGGTTAGTAAAACGTGGTGCTAAAAAAAATATGATTTTGGCCCAAAAATGTTTAGATATAAAAACTGCAAAAACACCGACATTTTCTTACGTTACTCCCATACCCACCTTAACTCACGAAGATTATATTTATTATTAATATTAGCTTATAATATGGACTCTCAAGAAGATGGAAAAGAAGTACTTGGAGATCTTTGAAATGTGTTGTTGTAGAAGACTTGAGAAGATCAGGTGGACAGGCAGGGTGACAAATGAAGCAGTACCTACTAAGAAGAGTGGCTGAGAAGAGAACCATTTTGGATGGGATTCTTCGGCACAAAGAAAACTGGAGCGGACACATCCTTAGGAGGAAGTGTCTTCTGCATGACGTCATAGGGGGAAAGGTTGAGGGAAAGATGAGCTTAGGAAGGAGGTTTTAATTATTAATTTAATCAAATCATTAAAGCTAATTTTGAGAAAATTGAGTTTTTCTTTTTTTTCCATCAGTAAGCTACGGTACCCTTAATTTTAGGGCTCGATATCTAATTCCAAAATTTACTTGGGGGAGGCCTATGAAAATCCTAGATACCAATTTTTAGCCCGATAAGTAAAATGGTTTCGTTTCTAGGCCGAGACGCACACGCACGCGTGCATGCACACACACACACAAACTCACACACAAAAGGCATCGCGGAAAAAACTTTTCTGGTTTCAGAGGGTCATGAAACGTTGACATTTATTAAAATCTAAAGTTTAGTTTTTTTTATGACCACAATAATTCTGTCTCCGAGGTGTCGAGAGAGAGAGAGAGAGAGAGAGAGAGAGAGAGAGTAGAAAGCATGTAAAAATGGAGTTATTTGTCAAAATTTCCTCTCCCGTTAGTTTTACAGTAAAAAGAGTCAACCAATATTTAACATAATTATATTATATACTATATAAATACCAGCAAAACCAGTGCGATAACGTGATAAAGAAAACAAAATTAGTAGTAAAAGAAATATTTAACGTGTGATCATGATCCAATTAAATCCCCCCTTACATACACTCTTTGCCGGGATCACATTTTCTACAGGAATCCCAATTAAAAATGTTAAATTTTCAGTCTTTTACAGGTAAGTTTTATTTATAATAGTTTTGGAAATTTAGTAGTCCCAACTTCTTTCTCCAACTCACTCTTATTGACAAAATAAAACTTTCATGTACTGATTGACAATTAAAAAAAGTTGGTCAAAATCGGATAAGAGACGATGAAGTTAATAGCCGGACCAGGATTTCGATATATTTTATTTTGCCTTTTTTTGTCAAAATAAAGCCGTCACACATTGTTTGACCTAATTATAAATCGTTTAAAACTGGTGTTGTCCAAATAGGTTAGTAAACGACGACAAAGTTCATCACTGAAAAAAATTATGTTCACTTAGTATTGATGTGTGTATATATATATATATATATATATATATATATAATATATATATATATATGGGAGAGGGGGGCTCAAAATGTACAGAACTAATAAAAACAACTACATCCCAGTGTGGTATAAAACTGAAATTTGGCAGGCATGTGAAAATAATAAATCCAAATAACTATTAAGTGTCTAAACATTTTAAAATGCGACTTCAGGAAATTGAAAGATATATGATACTCATCAATGTATTGTAGTTAAGGTGGCATGGGGGAAAAATAGCTCAAAATTAATTAAACCACACTAATTTAAGAAAACACACAATCAGTGAATATCTAAAACTAACATATAAATTTACAATGAATGCCGACAAATCAAATAACATTAGTTTTACTTCTCCCCAAATTCAATATGAAAATAAATAATGTGTTTTCTAATGACTTAATTTCCCCCCAAATGAATCAACTTTTTTTAAACTTTAGTGCTAGTGGTTGAAAAATACGTAGTGTACGACTTAAAAATCAATTTTTCTTTTTAAATCTTTTATTGTAAAAGTATCCTGAACATTTACTTTTGGCATATTATTAATATATTTATTAAAAACAGATGTAAATATTATAGGTTCCATAGAATGCGTAAATAAATATACAAACCTAATAATTAAAAATACACAAATCGTGTGTTTCCCGTTAAAATGCTAAAATACATATTACAATGTGATTTTAATTTTTTCAAACCTAAACGAAAATAAAAATCCTCTATAAATTCTTTCATTTACAATGATTTGATTGATTTTACCTTATGCTGCCCTCTGTTATTTATGAGATGTACTAAGTATAAATCTAAGTTTGTCGCTTGTTATGCCATCTAGCATCTGACAAACTAAAGCAATCTTAAACGTTTCCGTTTTACTTATTCTTTATGAGCATAAGAATTAAAACTTAAAGTCGTCTACTTAGAGATACAATTCAGGATTTTCATTTTGGGCTGTTTGTGTGTAAAGTGTTGGAAGAGAGTCTCTTCCGAGGAGGTACAATTCAGGATTTCGGAGATATAATTCCGATTTTTAAAAGATATATAATTCAGGATTTTCATTTTAGCTGTTTGTGTCTAAAGTATCGGAAGAGAGTCTCTTCCGAGGAGATACAATTCAGGATTTCGGAGACATAATTCCAAGTTTTAAATGAGATATAAATAAGGATTTTCATTTTGGCTGTTTGTGGCTAAAGTATCGGAAGAGAGTCTCTTCCGAGGAGATACAAATCAGGATTTCGGAGATATAATTCCAATTTTTAAAGGAGATGTAATTCAGGATTTTCATTTTGGCTGTTTATGGCAAAAGTATCGGAAGAGAGTCTCTTCCGAGGAGATACAATTCAGCTCCCCCGTAGTGCCCTGTCTACAAGGAACGGTCTGACACTGTACAAGCAGTTGCTCAGGCCGATCCTTGACTATGCGTGTCCCGCTTGGGGCCACCTGTCGGACACGTATATGAGGAGGATACAGGCGTTCCAGAGCTTGTGTCTGAGGATCATTGTGAACGCACCCTGGTATGTTTGGAATGTGACTCTGCATCGTGACCTGGAGATGCCTACCATCAAGGACCACTTCCGGAAGCTGGAGCAGTCCTTCTACGACATACTCCCCGGTGCCACCAATCCTCTTATCCAGGGGCTTGGGAACTACTTCATCGACCCTGGAGGATACCACCAACGTCTCAAAGCCCTGCTCGGATAAGCGAGAAGTGTCAACAGTCGTCTGGGAGGCTCTCACCCAGCCCCCCATAGAGTAGTGTCTCCGCACGTAACTCTAAAAACCCTTATTCTGTTTCCCAATATACTTCCCCCTCCCACCAATATTAATTATATGATTTTCTTTGTTTCAGAAACTTCGCAAAATGCGACAACCCGTCTGTATTAGTTTTCGAAACCACACGGTGTGGCCAATTGGTCGGTACGTGTTGGAACTCGCTCTTGTGCTCCCCTTTAGGGTGCATCAGAGCATGCTAATATGTGATGTGATGTGATGTGAGAACTCCTTTCTCTTGGCTCGCTTGGCGGCCATTATCGCTCACGTTTTCCCACACCAATGGGAAGCTCCCTTAGCTTCCATTGGACAAGGCCAGGCAGCAGTGGAGGGTATTTAACACGGTGTTTCCTCGGTCAGAGGCCAGTCCCCCCCCTCCCGGTGTCTAGACATGAAGTGGAACATGTTATCAGGCATCTAAAAAAAGAAGAAAGCCCCAGGTGTGGACCGAATATCAAATGAGATGCTGTGCCATGCTCCTGACAAAGTCATTCTAATCCTGACTTCTATATTTTCTGCCGCATTAAAGTGGGGCTACTTTCCGAAAGTTTGGAAGGTAGCGGACATAATATCTATCCCGAAGCCTGGCAAATACTCCAAATTTCCGCAGAACAGGAGACCCATCAGCTTACTCAGCTGTCTTGGTAAGGTTTATGAAAAAATAATTCTTGAAAAGCTAAAACAGTTTACCAAGGAAAACCAAATACTTTCTGATGTTCACTTTGATTTCCGGAGCCGCCCCTTCACAGTACACCGATTACCAGTTTTGTGGAGGAGACAACAGAGAGTTTTAACAAGAAGGAAATTACATTAGCGGTTCTTATGGACATTGAAAAGGCATTTGATAAGGTATGGCATGCCAGCTTCCCACGAAAGATGATTGACTTCAACTTCTCTAGGACGTACATCCACACATTAAGAATCTTCCTCCACGGTCGTTATTTTAGGGTAAAAATGTAAGGTAACAGGTCATCCCTACACAACATTAGAGCGGGAGTGCCAGAGGGATCTGCCCTATCACCGTTTATGTACAGCATATATGTTGCCGACATCCCTACAGATCCAAAAGTCAGCGTCAGGCTATTTGCGGATGACACAATGTTTTTAACCTCACACAGGAACACCAGGTAAGGGTTTAAACACATGCAAAGATTCCTGGACCAGTTCGGCAACTGGCTTGAAAAGTGGAGAATAAAGGTAAGCCCTGCAAAATCCACGGATATCAGGATAGCTAAAAGGAGGATCCAGCCACCAGACCAGTTTAGTGTCCTGGGTGAAGATATTTCCTTCTGTAACGAATTCAGATATCTCAGTGTCATAATGGACACCTGCCTTAACTGGAAACCTCACGTCAAGAACTCGAAGAAAAGGGCTATGGGAGTCTTAGTCCGGAATTACAGATTCTTCAAGAGCCAGGTGCTGAATACCGGAACCAAACTTCTCCTCTATAGGAGTCTAGTCCTTCCTCTACTCGTCTCTGCCTGTGAAGCGTGGAGTTATGTGGCGCCAAATGTTTTGAGCCAGCTTCAGTTGGTCCAAAACAAGGTAGTCAGGTGCATACTGGGAGTCACCACAAGAACGAATAATGCATTTACCCACGCTGATACTGGGAGCAAGACGCTAAGGGAGATCTACGAAGAACGAAACAGAAGATTATACACCAAAACCCGAGAGCTGGAAGAAAACGCCGCAATAGTTAGAAACATAGGGCAGTACAACCCCCGAGAACCCAGGATGTACAAAAAGCTGAGACTGAATTAAGATGTCCCTTACCCAGTTCACTAATTCCAAACTAGCCTGCTCGATCTAGATACTTCACAACATAGTACTCTCCCCACTTCACAATTCCTTCTTCCAATTCCACCTTCCTTCCCCAATAAATAAACACGTTCACAAAAAGATTTTATGGTCTGTGACAACAGGTATTAACAAGCCAACAACCTTCTCTGAGGGTCGCTTCTGACAATCAGAGCTGGTAGACAGGCAAAACAAGGAGAGTGTCAGAGGCGAGTCGGAGAGTGTCCACCACGCCTGGTGCCCCCCTGTTTGAAAGAGCTATTAAATTGTCCTACGTTGCGAAGAGCAATATTGTTTTAACCTTCTCTCTCTCTCTCCATCATTACCCTACCCTGTTCCACCGTGACTAACGTTGCCGGGACATCCTTCTGTTCCACCGTGAATAACGTTGCCGGGATATCCTTCTGTTCCACGCGACTAACGTTGCCGGGACATCCTTCTGTTCCACCGCGACTCCGTTGCCGGGACATCCTTCTGTTCCACCGCGACTAACGTTGCAGGGACATCCTTCTGTTCCACCGTGACTAACGTTGCAGGGACATCCTTCTGTTCCACCGTGACTAACGTTGCCGGGACATCCTTCTGTTCCACCGCGACTAACGTTGCCGGGACATCCTTCTGTTCCACCGCGACTAACGTTGCCGGGACTATTTCTGTTCCACCGTGACTAGCGTTGCCGGGACACTCTCACAGACATTTCTCCTGCCCCTACTCACACGTGTCTGAACACAACGTCGCCGTCGTCATGACATCAACCAGTTACCACCGAAGCCTTAAGCGAGAGATAACAACTCTCGTGAACCAGCCCACGCACATTCCTCTGGAATACGCCTTACTACATATGTTTTTATAAAAACAGAATCTTCCGTTCGTGCTCTGTCCGTTTCCAGGAATTTTGCCGCCAAGTAGACGTGATTAATGACGGGCGGTGATGCAGTTTATGCAGTTGAGTATCGAATACCATCAGGCGGATAAGTTTAGCGTGATTAATTCCGCTGCATCAAGAGGATTCTCGCCATTAACTTAGCACGACCATCATGTCATAAACGAAGCGGTATTAAAGCCAGTTTTGAATTATTCGCTATTTGTCATTGAGTCCAGCTAGCTGTTCTTGGACTATACGCATATTTACTACTTATTACACTAGTTTGTTAAGGATGAGGAAGGTTGAATTTAGAGGATATGTACCAGTATTTGTGTGTACCCGTAAGTAAATGGTTTTTTACTCTTTCTTCATGCAAATGCGGGTACACCTCTAAATTCAACTTTATTCATCCCTAACTTATTAGCGTAATTAGTATATATGAATATAACCTGAACAGGTAGTAAGTAATACGTGCTGCTGAAAAAAACAAAACAAAAAAAGGTTGTAGATAGCCGGCTACTGCCCCAAGGTGTCCAATATGCGTCGAGTCATTAGACGAGTAAACGCGCCATGTTCATTGCAGTAATTTGTATCGTTAGGAATAATTTGACCCAAGACGACGGACTTGAAGATTGAAAATAGCACCGGGTAATGGAGGATAGAGACAAATATAGAGGCGTGAAGAAAGGGGAGGAGGGGCTAAAGAAAGGGGCCAAACAAGACTAACAGAAGAACTAGCGGACGATGCGTGAATTAGTGACAATGTAATTTGGGTGAACAAAAATTCCTGTCTTCCCGTTGATTGAAGACGACCAGCGGTGATTGCCGAGTTAAACGGGGCCACCCTAATCGTGAGAATATTCTTTATTTATTTTTATCTATCAGTATTAATTTATCTTTCATTGCTAAGATCGGAATGTAGTGAACGCGAGAAAAGGCCAAGTGTTTTTGCAGTTTTTTTTATCAACACTTTTTTTTTTGTAAAAAATAAATCAAATATTTCTCCGGTAGAAACATAGAGTTTAATTTTCTTCACACAGAGGGATTATAAGTAGTCCTAGTTCTTCCACGACACTTCAAGGAAAGGATTTTAAGTAGTTCTAGTTCCTCCACGACACCTCAATGAAGGGATTATAAGTAGTCCTAGTTCCTCCACGACACCCCAAGGAAATGATTATAAGTAGTCCTAGTTCCTTTACGACAGTTCAAGGAAATGATTATTAGTAGTCCTAGTTCCTCCACGACACCCCAAGGAAATGATTATTAGTAGTCCTAGTTCCTCCACGACACTTCAAGGAAAGGATTTTAAGTAGTTCTAGTTCCTCCATGACACCTCAATGAAGGGATTATTAGTAGTCCTAGTTCCTCCACGACACTTCAAGGAAATGATTATAAGTAGTCCTAGTTCCTCCACGACACCCCAAGGAAATGATTATTAGTAGTCCTAGTTCCTCCACGACACCCCAAGGAAATGATTATTAGTAGTCCTAGTTCCTCCACGACACTTCAAGGAAAGGATTATAAGTAGTCCTAGTTCCTCCACGACACTTCAAGGAAATGATTATTAGTAGTCCTAGTTCCTCCACGACACCCCAAGAAAATGATTATAAGTAGTCCTAGTTCCTTTACGACACTTTAAGGAAATGATTATTAGTAGTCCTAGTTCCTTTACGACACTTCAAGGAAATGATTATAAGTAGTCCTAGTTCCTCCACGACACTTCAAGGAAAGGATTATTAGTAGTCCTAGTTCCTCCACGACACCCAAGGAAAGGATTATTAGTAGTCCTAGTTCCTCCACGACACCCAAGGAAATGATTATTAGTAGTCCTAGTTCCTTTACGACACTTCAAGGAAATGATTATAAGTAGTCCTAGTTCCTCCACGACACTTCAAGGAAAAGATTATAAGTAGTCCTTGTATGTCTACAAATAGTGATATCAACAGTTCTTGAATATCTGCCAAGAGTGTCCTTTGAAATCAATGACAACTTTTTCTCTTCATTTAAAAAGTTTCTCATCTAATGCCGCTGTGTTCATGACAGATATTCAACAACTGTTGATCATAGCCGCGTGAAGAAAATTAAAGTAAACGTTGCTACTGGAACGTTGACCGGAAAAAGTTTTGTTATAACAACTGCAAAAACAGTGACCTTGGCGCGTGTTTCATGCAATCCCATCTTTAGAAAGTCCCTGAATATTCCAAGTTCAAGAAACAAAAAGTCATCCCACGTTCTTTGACAGCACTTGCGGTAAAGATCCGACAACCCAATCAAACAGTGCTAACCGGCTCAGAAAATAAAACACCTAGTTTTCTTTTCTGCCCACAACCAACAACAAGCCATTGCCAAGGCTTTTGACAAACATTTCAGCGAATTCTTTGCTAGGTTTATTTTTACATTTTGTTGAGATTTCATTCGCAGTGCAATACATTTTCAATTTAACGACTTTATTTGACTAAATTTTATAGAACTGAAGATAAAGAGATTAAGATAGAAGGATTGACAAATTGGATAGAAGAATAGATCCAAAATAAATATGGTTTCATAATAAACTCTTTGTGACAAAAAAAACATTTCTTAGTTACTGCATCATTACATCGTTGCAGATGGTAATCAAGTTTTTCAATGATTTGGCAGCGCTGTTGACATCTTTAAGAGGAGGGGGGATTTATGCACCACCTCTCCTCGATTTAAGACTAACCGGCCTAGTGGTGTGTGGTCAGTACACCAGGCTACGAGCCTAGGGTCAAAGGTTTGATTTCTAGCTGGTGCATAAGGTATTTTTCCCGAAAGGAGAATTAACCCAGTGGTCACCAGAGTTTAGTTAGTTAGGCTTAAGTTAGGTTTAAGTGTTTCCACTGGTTCCACACCTTCATACTCACTATCACCATCACCTCATCTCATCGGGACATGGAAAGAGCCTCCACGGAAAGACGGTACGATCAGTACATTCGGGCGTCCCCTGGACAACGGTACACAAGTGCTGGCTAATCTTTCCACAAACTGATCTACGAGTTATGTAGCACAGATGCGCAATTATAATTTAAGACTACAAATAAATTTAATAAACGCCGAAAATATGTGAATTGCAACTAAAACCTGGAAAGAACGTTGCAGATTATTATGTCGAAAATGTAGCAACAACATGAAAACCATGAAAAAAAAGAATCATCAAATAAAATTATCATCATTAATGTAGGTAGTTAATTACCCAGCATCGGCGGTAACATGGTCTAAGTCGTCATACTCGAAAGTCTGTATTGCGGGAGATGGAAAGTCGGGGGTTCGAATCCCGATCGTGTGCACTAAGGGTGGTTTTACCACTCTACCTCCACGCAAATGCTGGCACAGTTCCTCTAAATTCGACCTTACTCTTCCTTTAAACATTAGCGTAGTTAAAATGATGTATGCGTATAGCCTCAAAGGGTAGGGAAACTCAATAATAATAATCATTAATTAAATTTGATGGCCGTGAATATTGTGAGGAAAGTTTGACACACCGGTAAGAAAAATATTTTTTATACGTTTTACTACATACCCATATAAGTTTTAAAAAACATCTATGACATTATTTAGAAATGAGTTAATCATAGAAATAAGAATTGTTTGTATTATTTTAGTGATGACCTCACTCTGAGGGAATATGTAATTTAACTTTTTAAGTAGATTTGTTTTTTAGCACCACATCTTACAATCTGTCCGGGTTATACGACTATATACTAACTACGCTAATGTTTTAAGTGCTTGGAATGTTATATTTCGAGGAACTGTACCTGAATTTGCGTGAAGAGAGAGAGTGGAAAACAATTTTGGAAAAAAACACCCTCAGTACATCCGACCCCGAGATTCGAACCTCTATCTCTCCATCATCGGCAGTCTATTCCAGTGTAGGAGTAGCGCGTTAGAGCATGCGGCCACCCGTAGTGGGTAGTTTTTAATTGAATCATGAGTAGCTGTGTTAATTACTTATTTTGTGAAGAAGTTATTTTTAAAAAATCATGAAAACGGGTTTAATCGATTATATAAACACCCACCCACCTCGGTGGCGTAGTTGGCTAACGCGCTAGTCGTGTTGAGCTCGACTGCCGAGGACGGGGAGATCGAGGTTCGAATCTCGGTCGGGTGAACTGGGGGGGGGGTTCCTAAAAGGTTTTACACTCTCTCTCCACGCAAATGCGGGCTCGCTTCCTCTAAATTCAACCCTCCCAATTCCTAATCCATTAGAATAATTAGTACTTAAGCGTATAACCCGAACGGGTAGTAAGACGTGGTGCTAAATATTAATATAAACACCCTGTAAAGGTTAAATTTGATGACCAGGCTTATGACTTTATGTTCAAAATATATGCCACTGTGTAAACTAAAAGTTCACCTGAAATTCCACACCGTGAAAAACTATTGAAAATATATTATATATTCTGGATATTTACACGAATAGAGTAGGAAGGAGAAAGGTGAATAACCAAGACAATCCTCCAGTACCAAACACAGGACTCTTAGACAAGAGTCAGCCACAGTATCCCACTTGTAAACTCTGGTCAGGTTCCTCAAGCTATATTCCTCCCCAACCAGCGAAGCCAGTGCCCCCTCCAACAGCTTCGGCGCCGTCAAGACCCCCGCTTAGCTTCCGAATAGCCATTCTCTCGGGTCCGTGTCGGAATGGCTATGAGGAGGTGTCAGTAGGTCAGTGAGCGAATGACCCACATGCGCAGCCTCCCCGGACATATGGGGAATGTAGGTCACTGATTGTCTCTCTGGAAAAAGGGGGGGGTGTGGGGGGGCTACCGTTACCTCGAACATAAAACATTCACCTGTCACTCTTTCACGCTCATCTTGCCCGACATTCGCTTCTTTGTGGTCCTTACGTCCGTCTTCGAACATACACAAGATGGTCGTCACTTCCGTTGTCATTATTGCTAGCCTCATGCCATGGGCGTTACCCTTTAAAATGTGGTTAGTACTAAACATTGTTCCATAATAATATCACCAGCTTCGGTGGCCGCATTGTCTAAGGCGCTACTCTCGCAATAGACTAAACTGCCGACGAAGGGGAGATCGGGGCTCAATCCCGGTTTTATGCACTGAGGATGGCTTTCCTAGAAAGTTATCCAATCTCCCTCCAAGCAAATACGGGTGCACCTCCTCTAAATTAGACCATCCTAATCACATCAGTGTGATTAGTACGTAAGCGTATAGCCCAAACGGGTAGTAGGACACGATGATAAAAAAATCTGTTATTTTTGGATAAAGTTAAGGCTGGCACTTTTTTTTACACCTAACCCCTTAGTAATAAATCATGATATTTATATGATAATTACGTGTTTATCTCATTGCAATATTTTATATGTTTTATGTTCATGTATGTTTTCCTCAAATACTTGTCTCCTGTGTTTTATTTAATGATAATAATTGATAAATGCAGTGTAATGTTAACTTAAGACATGATTAAATGTAAAAGAAGGCTTATACCTTAATTTCGCCATGTAAATAAAGATAATAATGATAATAAACTAACGTGTATAAAAATAATAATAAAATATTGCTAACCTATTAACTTATAGCTTCACATAAGTGTACATTAATTATGGACATATTAAATTGAAACAATTGGGAGAAGCAGATATAAATAAGAAAGCGTTGTCATGAACGAAGAACACGCTTCACGTAAGGTCGTTTTTAGAATTATCTGTTTTACAATACCAAAAATTAACAACGAAAAGTCCAGCCAATGACCAAAGTTTGCAGCATAATCCTCCAAGGAAGTCGTTCCCAAACGTTTTCTATATCGCGGCCCTTTTCAAGTCGATGATAATAATTCGCAGCACCCAATTTCTCTCAATAAACGAGGGGAAATTATAAAACCAATTAACACATTACTCTACGACGTAATCAATGTCATATTAATAAAGTATTATTTAAGCCTTTATTTATTTGAGCAATTTAATGTGTACTTTCTTAACCGACTGATTATAATCATCTCACTACTTATAAAATAACTTAAATCTAGAACAGACACAACACCCAGCCCCCCGGCCATTAATTCGTCACTGTATTGAAGGGTAACCCAACATTTCATCGATGATCAATTTTTCGGCAGTTCCGATAGTCGAACCAGGGACCCTTAGCTCAGTAAATAGACACGTTACCAACTGAGCTAAGGTGTCAGACATTAGTCATTAGATATTGGATTATTATTATTAAAAATGAGTTGTTCATGAATTAACCCACTCTCACTCTCGCAGTAGACTAGACTGCCTATAATAGGGAGATTGGGGTTTGAATCCCGGTCGGGTCTAATGACAGTGGTTACCCTAAATGTTTTTACACTCTCTCTTCATGCAAATGAGGGTACATTTCCTCTCAATTCAACATTATTCATCCATAATACATTAGCGTAATTAGTACAAAAGCTTATAACCCGAACCGGTAGTAATAATAATAATAATATTTAGCACCACGTCTTACTACCCGTTCGGTTATACGCTTAAGTACTAATTACTCTAATGGATTAGGAATTGAGAGGGTTGAATTTAGAGGAAGTGAACCCGCATTTGCGTGGAGGGAGAGTGGAAAAACATTTAGGAAAACCACCCCCAGTTCACCCGACCGAGATTCGAACCTCGATCTCCCCGTCCTCGGTGGTTGATCTCAACACGACTAGCGCGTTAGCCAACTACGCCACCGAGGCGGGTGAACCGGTAGTAAGGCTATAAAGAAAGATGAAACAAAAAATAAATATATATATGAAAATTTTCCAAAATCGAACATTTTCCCCTTAAATTTTTCAAAAATATTTTATATCTCAAAATTGTATCCCGTGGCGGCTGGTGAAAGCTGGCGACCTGACGAGGTTATACCCTAGGATTGTTACCTCCCACTAAGTACTCTGTAGTGACCAATCAGGCATGTTCCTCATGTTCCCAAGTATTGAAGGAACGTGTGTTCATTGGTCCTCTTTAGGTGATGGAAATGGGAGGGAACATGCCATGAACAAGTTGAAAGGTGTTTCTAGGCGATGACTCCCCCGTGTACCTCCCCACGAGCCACCACTGCCCCAGGACGACTGTTCACCGTTTGTTGACGCCAGAATCTATGAGACCTCCCCCCGAGGCAAGAGCGTATGTACCAACAATGTCCCCCCACTAAATAATTCTACGCACACCTGTGGCCACTGTAACAATACTAAAGATAGGAAAGTCATCATGGATACTCTTTTCCAAAAAAATAAAGATACTGAATGCTTAATAAAAATGACCATTATGTTGATAATAATTACAGTTTGTAAAGTTACTTGTTGGATATGTTAACCTACCCCTGCACCTAATAGTGATGTCATTGATTCCATACTAAATTAATCCTCTAGTTGACAGTTTAAACTACCCCTGCACCTACTAGTAATGACATTGATTTCAATAGATATTAATCCTCTGGTTGACAGTTCAATCTACTCCTTCACCTACTAATTGTTTATCTATTGCATCTTAATACCTGTCCGGGCTATTTGATTGTTTAAACTATAGGGGTAAGGCTACGAAAGGTATAATCTCAGAGGGGATGTATCAATATTTGCGGTGGGTGAGAGTGAGAAATTATTGATACAAAAAAAGTATCATCAGTATACCTAATCGTGCTTATAGCCCTAACTTCACCCTCACTGGCAAACCATATCAGATTGATGCCTTAGCCTGTGTGCCCACCGATTCTCGATACCTTGCTGTCCATCTGAACCACAGTCGGTTCATAGCCACGCTCTCTGTCCTTCTTACCTTCTCTGTCGACAGCACTGGTCTCGTCTGTATCCAGTACACTAGAACCTTGTTGATCCGAAATAATCGGGACCGAAGCTTGTTCGGATCAACGAATATTCAGATTAACCGGGAGAGCACAGAGTTTGATCAGATGTTCATTTATTTAAGTGATGTATAGCACGTGATATGTTCTGTAGTTATTTGTAGTTACAGGAAAACACGATGTGTTGACTACAACATGTAAAATACTAAGCATTTATTTAAAAATATCACTGTTTCTTACAATTATATTTTAACTTTGAGCTTGTTAACCAAATACGTTTCATTTGAATTCATTTTTCTCCCCGTTCTCAGAAAAGCGTGTTTGGACTACCAGGGCTTGGTCAAACGGGGTTTTAATGTACTCTTAGATCACTCCTTATTAAATCACCCCATATGAGCTTCGGTATTTCCAGTGGTCTTTTCCTCCCTTGGCTTTTCATAGATACACATGTTTTATATTTCACATCCCCTTCTTAAAACGTGCCCCAATCACTCAATTATTTCGCTTCTTATTAGTGACGTAGTGTCTGCTTCCTTAAAAAGGTAATAGGTGATATATCCCAACATTCTTCTTAATTATGAATTCCTCATTTTATTGCGTTGGTTCAAAAACTCTCTTTAGTAAGTTACTTTAGTTCCAAATTCTAATAGTTTCTTCTCCGTCTTCTTGCAGTGTACTAGTGATGATAATAATATCCCATGCAGCATGATCTGTGGGACATATTAGCCTACCCCTGCACCTACTAGTGATAATAATATTATCCCATGCAGCATGGTCTGTGGGACATATTAGCATACCTTTGCACCTACTAGTGTTATTTCCATTAGGTGCTCAAAGATGTGAGCGTGAAAATTTTCCTTTTTGGAAAATTTACAGGAACATTTTTCCCCTATTTATTCTTACGGAAAATCTTCCGTTTTGTAAAATTATCGATTAATTTGTTCTGTCTCGTTTTACTTCAGATAAATTATTCCGATGACGTCAACACCAAAAACATTAGCAAATGACTTACGATAAAGCAAAAAACAAGGATTACAGTTCTCTTCTCACACTCAACGTATCTACTAGAGCGCTTGGTGGTTGAATGTTTCACTAAAGTAGGGTCAGATATGTTAGTACTTCAATATTATAATCAAAGACTTAAAGAATAACCTACATCGTCTCCTGGTATTAAGACAGTAGAAAATCAATAAATAATTTAATGATTGACCTAAGTATTTATAAACCACTCACCTCCGAAAACCTTATTTGAGCTGTACGTATGTGTGTGTATATATATATATATATATATATATATATACACACACATACGTACAGCTCAAATAAGGTTTTCGGAGGTGAGTGGTTTATATATATATATATATAATATATATATATATATATATATATATACGATGAACTGTGGAGGAAATTAGGTTTGCAGTGCTGCCACAGCTTGGAGCGTCGCTCAATAAGAACACGACTGAAGTTGGTACTAATAATTTATAATAAATCTGACCCAATCATAAACTTTCGTGCTAAGTTAGAGCTAATAATTTAGCCAAATTATTAATGTCATATTCTCTAAATTGAAATATGAAGCCTGGAAACGGGAATCGAACCCGAGATCTTTGGCTTAGTACGCCTATGCTCTAACCACTGAGCTATCCAGGAATCGTCCCGTGCCCAGGGTCATTCTTCACTCACACCCATTATGATATGTGCATTTGTACAATTTGTCATTGTAATATTGGCAGCATAAAGCGGTCCATGCTCGAAGATGGCTGCGTTTCGATATCTCGTGATCTTAATTGATCACACATATGTAGTTGACGATTTTCACACGTCCATCATAAACTCTGCCTCTGGATAGCTCAATAGTCAGAGCATTGGCGTACTAAACCAAAGGTCACTGGTTCGATTCCAGTATACAGATATTTATTTTTCAATCTAATGGATATGATATATATATATATGTGTGTGTGTGTGTGTGTGTCTGTGTAAATTCCCCCCTCTCCCCACTAAGCAAGCTTCTTGCCCTACTTAGAAAACCACAAGTAACCACCGCGAAAAATTTTCCTATTCAAAATTTACTGGATAATCGTTATCTTTTCAGAAGTTCCTCAAGGTCTCAACCCGTTCGTTTTCGAAGTTCACAGTTCACTCTGGGTTTTTGTTCCTCGCCGTGCTCCACGTTTTATTTGACCGTACTGTCTACGCGCGAACCTCTAATTACTCTCGACACTTCCTCCGCACCCTCAGCTAGCGAGATGAGGATGATCCGCACAATCCTATCGGACGATCTTATCTGGAGATGTTGCTGCTGATTACAATCATTGTCAGATTTGATGGCGGAGATCGTTACAAAGACACTTTTGTACTGCCCAGTCTTTGATCAACAGAGGGACCATTGTTAGGCTTCACTACCTTCCTGGGTTCTAGGAACTCGGGACTACAAATAGAGAGAGAGAGAGAGAGAGACGTTGATAAATAAATAATATCGATGTTAATGATTACATAACTGACAATTATACATCCTGACGAACCAACGACGTTTGTTCGATCGCTAGTGGTCTTTCTAGCGTCACTTGTCTACTTCGTTACTATGTTTCATCGGTCACGAAGTCTAGAACCTAGAACGTACTTGTAAACATTTTCCTGAAACTTTGTTTTGTAAACAAATGCAAAATGATGTTGCTTTTGTTTCCGGCATGTTTTTACTTTCTCTCGAAACCTTAGGAGAGAGAAGTATTGTGATAGTCAAAAAAATCTAGCTATAGATATTGATAAAATGTCGACGTTTCATACCCATTGAAACCAAAAAAGTTATTTTCGCAATGACGTATGTCTGTGCCTCGGATAGAGGCTAAACTATTTTACCGATTGGGCTAAAACTTGGTATTTAGGCTTTTAATAAGGATTCTCTGAGGAGTTTTTGGAATTAGATATATATCCAACCCTAGATTTAAGGGTAGTTTACTAAAAGGCAAAAAGAGATAAAAATAGATTTTCCCGAAATTCGCCTTAACGATTTGATATAATTTTATATCTAGACAATGATAAACAAGATGGAAACTCTCATTTTCTCATAAAAATTACTTTGAGGGTTCCAATTTTCATAATTTCTACGCAACTATTTTAGATAAGAAATAACTTATCATAGTAAAGTTGTAGCACTATTAAAGATAAAAATATTGTATTTTAAATATATTTTTATAAAACGAATAGTTTTTAAGCTATAAGCAAATATATATACTTTTAATTCAGGTTTTTGAAAATTAATTTGATTCTTATTCTCTTTGGTGGACAGAGATGTTTCTCTTTTATCAATTTTTCTGTAACAATGTTCCTAGTTCCTAATGCCATAGGGTAAGTAGGTTCTAGTGTATATTATTTCATTTATGATCTTTGGTGTAGTGTTTCTACAACAATGTATATAACTATTATTTAGTTTCATAAATCTTATGAGTTTTTAGTAAATGTCAATTTTACGATAAAAGCGGGAGAAATTCTGTGCGGTGCAACGTACCATTTTTTTTTTACTGCTTTTCTAAAACAATTTATTACATGTTTGCATATCTATTTGCAAACAAGTTTTCTTCGCGTTTCCTGATGAGTCAAACAATGTTTCTTTTCATTTATGGTTACAGGAAACCAAGTTTATGTGTCTGGACGTGTTTTCAAACATTGTAGACACAACTAGTACGTGGCTCAGTCTGATTCTGTTGTTCCTATAAAACACATTAGTTCTTTATTTTTCCGTTCCGTTCTAGTTTGTCATCATGTCTTGGAAAAGTGAGGAAAAAATTCTTAAACTGGTAGAAATATTTCATACCAACACACGTGTGTTGGAAGATGTGACACATAGAAATTTTAAAAAACGCCTTGAAAATTGAAATAGTTGAAATGTTTTGAATGAAATTGATGAAAAGTTTTCAGTTAGTGCTAATGAAGTTGAAAAAACGTTAAAAGCCCTTATTTTGCAATTTCGTAGAGAGAAAAGGAATGATTTGAAATCAAGTCTGGACGCGAAACAATGTTTGTTTAACTGTTTGTATGCAACGTGACTACAATTATTGTTTACCGGGTTTGTAAACTGTTTCTCTATGTTTGTGAGCAGCAAAAACATTTTAGAAACATCAAGAAACAGTTTACAAATAAAGTTGGTAGACAATGTTACCCAAAGCGTACTAGGCATATGGCTTCAAGAGCAAAATTTTTATTTTTTACTCACCATGTCTTACCTAAAGATGTGAGATAGTAATATTTTCCACTGAAAATTTACCGAAAAAATCTCATTAATTTCGTCGGTAAGTTTTCCGTTTATGATTTCTCTTAAAAACTTTTAAATTTTTTCTTTAGCACCGCGTCCTGCTATCCCATTCGGTTTATACGCTTATGTACTAATTACGGTAATGTTTTAAGGATTAGGAAGGCTATATTTAGAGGAAATGTACCCATATTTGCGTGGAGGAGAGAAAAAAACATTTGGAAAAAACACTCTCAGTACACCCGACTGAGACTCAAACCTCGATCTCTTCGTCATTGGCAGTCTAGTCTACTATGAGGGTAGCGCATTAGCCCACGCAGCCACCGAAGTAGGTTAGAAATTAATTTATGGCTAGTTTTCAAAACCACGTAAGTCACCAATAGTATTTTTTGAGAAATATACAAAAAAAACACTCTTTAAATCAATATATATTTTTTATTAGAGACCTAACATTAATTTAGCTTTGCTTCTACTATAAATCATATAGATTTAATTAATAGATGATTAAAAATTAAGAGCGCTTGGACCTAAGTTGTTTTAAAAACTTCACGAAATAGTTAAATAAAAATAACCAAATTCTACGAATCGCTGAAACACTTTCTTGAAAATCTGGTCCAGATCACGATAAGAAATATTAAAAAAAACACTCATCGAATCTTCACACTTAATCCATGCAAATTCCCTTCGTCAAGGTTTTTCAACAGATACATTTCACAGACATGGGCACTCATAAAAAAGACCGTGGTCTTGCGCATGCGCGTAATCATGTATTAGACGTCGGTGCATCCTGCTGTGCCGAATCAATGCGAGATCTAATGACCAAGTGCATCATCTTCTCTTTGATTACAAAGACGATGACCGTGCTTTTCTTTTCATTTACAGAGGTGTTTGGAAAACACCTTCCTATCCTCCCCCTAATACCAACAGGTTGGCCGAAATATAAATGTGACGGGCACTGAACTCAGGGGGAGATTGTTCTAGCCTTACAAAGGCGTTTGAAGATTTAAAAATATATATATACTTTTCAGTTTCCCACTAACGAGTTGGTGGTCAAATGGTCTAAACCGTTACTCTCACAATATAAACCTAGTAGACTGGCCTATGAAGGGGAGTTCGGGGTTATAATCCCAGGTTGAATGTAATGAGGTGTTTTAATTCTAAATGGCTTTCCATTCTCACTCTAAGAAAATGTAGGTACATTTCGTCTATATATAATCTTCCTCATTTCTAAAAATTAACGTTAATTAGTATACATGCGTTTAGCCCAAAATTGGCCATTTTATTTACTATCTTTTTTTTAACGCCACCTCTTTCTACCTGTTCAGGTTATAGCTTATGTACTAATTAAGCTAAAGAGTTAAAGATTAGGAAGGTTAAATTTAGAGTAGGTGTACCAGAATTTGCGTGGAGGGAGGATGGAAAACCAGTTTAGAAAACCACCCACAGTACACCTGACAGGTATTCAAACCCCAATCTCCCTGTCATCGGCAGTCTAGTCTAATAAGAGAGTGACGCCTTCGACCATGCGGCCACCGGAGCAGGTTTCATGTACGGTATGCTCTTTGATGGAGTGCGATATTATTTTTTCCCCCATTAAATTTCCATAACAATGTATATTAATATATCGTTTCACATTTATCTTAAGGAGGCCGCCTTAGTATGTTAGAAATTTCCGTGCAGACTTCTAGCTCTAACGCAATATTTAACTCTATGATATGTTATTTCAAAATATGGTTCACGCCAAAATAAGGTCGAAATACCCCAACAGGGCTCTTTTTCCTTAGCGACCATAAAGTAGTTTGAGTTCTATTTGTAGAGACACAATTGTGAAAATGTAAAAATAGGTCATTTTCAAAGACTTTTTAATTACATTTGCAAAACTATGAGACCAGGCTTGAGAAAAAAAGGCTCTAGAATCTAGATTTACCCTTCCTCTAACAAATACAATAATTTTTTGACAAGGCTCACTAGAGAAAATGTTAAGATATTTGAGAACTAGCAGCGAACTTTCCTCCTTACCTTGAGATAAGAAGTATCGTCGTTTTCTTTCCCTTCTTTCCTATCGACAAGACAAAGGTTGGTTGTAGGCGAAGGGCGAAAGGGAGTATAAACTTAGAAAGGTTAGTGTTGTTCCATAAAACAACACAGACCATTGTATTTTAAGCCGTGTGGCCTCACAGCGATTGAAACTTTCTCTCTCACTGATCGAGGCGGCCGCCTTGAGTATAATTTAAGATGGGGTGCTAGTGAGCGCCAGTTTAGTGCATTAATTTTGCAGTTTTTATAGCATAAACATTTTTTTGGCAAAAATAGATCAAATATTTCTTCTATAGAAACATAGAGTTTAGTTTTCTGCACATGCTAATCTCAACAGTTCTTGAATATCTCTCATGAGCATAGCGGCATTTGGTGACAAACCTTTTAAATGCAGAGAAAAAGTTGTCACTAAATTCCAGGACACTCTCGACAGATATTAAAGAACTGTAGTGCTCCGCATGTGCGGAAAACTAAACTCTATGTTTCTATAGAAGAAATATTTGATTTATTTTGGCCAAATAAATGTTTATGCTATAAAAACTTCGAAAATACTGCCCTATACTCATGCTCACTAGCACCCCACCTTAAATAAGGGAGCGAGAAAGTATGTGCGGTGCACCGAACTAAAGGTACAGTGGAAAAATGTGGAAAGTCACATCACGCACATTTTATATTTCAAACCCCATGAGGACAGCAGCAAATACTTTTTTTAATTAATTTAAATATGACAGAGACCTCTTTTAACCATGTTCTAAAGTGTATCAGAAAGGTCTCACGATTGTCTAACAGATGGCAGCACTAATTCAATTCGAGACAAAATTGGACTTTCCCTCCTTTTCCCCTCCCCGTGTTCTCAATTTATTTTCAAGAGAAATTGTGACGATTTTGATGACGTGTTGTTGACGAGTGTAACGGTCGATAACCCAACTTGAATGTTTCTATAACGATCTAAAAAAGAAAAAGAAAGACACTCTGTATTAAATAAAAGCTAATTAAATATTTCATGGTAACAAATGAAAGATCGTGAACTAGAGTAAAAGAACAAGGTGAAATCATATTATTATTATTATTATTATTATTATTATTATTATTATTATTATTATAATTTTTAAAATCAATTTAGTGAATCTAATTCTTAATCTATCGGGACTTAGATAGTTTATCTTTTTCTTCTTATTTTTTTTAAGTACGAACAATAAGGGCGCCGCCTACCGGAACTCTGAGACGAGTTGCAGACGTTCAGAAAATCCCTCGTTATTTAAAAAGTGGTTTGCTAGTTCAAATTATAATTTACGTCAAAATGGAGGGTAAATATGTCCTTATAGCATTATAAAGCTTACATTTTAGGGTTTTATAGCTTAAGAAAAAAACAACCACTTCGTTAGTCGAACAATCTAAGGCAAGTGTCGGCAACAGGTCGATCTCCCAGCAATTTTCAGTTTTTTTTATTTATTTAGCACCGTGTCTTACTACCCGTTCGGGATATACGCTAAAGTACTAATTACGCTAATAGATTAGGAATTGAGAAGGTTGAATTTAGAGGAAGTTAACCCGCATTTACGTGGAGGGAGAGCTTGGAAGATCGTTTAGGGAAAAAAACCAGTTCACCTGACCGAGATTTGAACCTCGATCTCCCCGTCCTCGGCAGTCTAGCTCAACAAGAAACTAGCGTATTAGCCAACTACGCCACCAAGGCGGGTAATTTTCAGTCGATCGTTTAAGAAAACTACACGGTCATGAAAAGGCAGGCTTTCATTGCATTATTCGACTATGGTATAGCTAATAATATAGGGCCATAGTGTAATCTGTCAAGGTAAGACTGCCACTTTTCAGGATGAGTGAGTGTAGATTTTATGTATTTTGTATAAAAGCAGGGACATAATTATTGGAGCAAATATTGAATTTAAGGAATAAATACTAGATGTATAGAAAAAATATTAAGAGTTGGGTATGGAAACGAAGGCCGATCGTGGGACTTTTGATAAATGCTAAACTCGATTGGAGCCCCAAAAAGGTTGCCAATCTCTGGTCTAAGGCGTCACCCTCGCAATAGAATGGACCGCCAATGATGGTTAATATCGACGTTCGAGTCCCGGTCGGGTGTACTTAGGGTAGTCTTTCCTAAATGTTTTCCCACCCTCCTTCTACACAAATATGGGAACAATTCCTCTAAATTCAACCTTATTCATCCTTAACACAATAGCGTAATTATTTTATATACACCCGCTTCGGTGGCCACATGGTCTAACGCGCTACTCTCACAGTAAACTAGCTTGTTGATGACGGGAAGATCGAGGTTCGAATCTTGGTTGGGTGGAATGAAGGTGGTTTTTCCCATAATGATTTTCCACTCTCCCTCTATGCAAATGTAAGTACACTTTATATAAAATTAACCTTCCTCAACCTTAAAACCATAAGCGTATAACCTGAGCGGGTAGTAAGACGGGTAGTAAGACAAAAAATAGTTAGAAAAGCGCTCTGAATAAATTAATTTTCACATGAAATGTCTCAACTCTGAAATCAAAGTAAGTACTTAATTGGCCAGAAATATAGATCTTACCTTCCTTTAATAAAAGAAAGTCATTTTTTAAAAATAAAATACTAATAGGACATTTTAAGATAGTTGAGGATTGTTTCAGTGGTTTTAAAACTTCAGAACTGTCATTCACATAAGAACTACCGTGGTGTAAGGATATTTCCCCTCAAGTAGGCAGTGTCCTTAAGGTAGGAGTGTAGGGGACGCAAGAAAAGGTATATGTGCTTTGTAGTTTTTATATCAAAATAAATCCAATAATTTTCTGGTAAAATTATAAAGCTTAATTTTCTCCAGATGCTGGTATCAATAGTTGTTGAATGTCTGTCATGAGCATAGCGGCATTAGACGAGAAACTTTTTAAATGAAGAGGAAAAGTTGTCATCAAATTCTATGACACCCTTGACAGATATTCAAGAACTGTTGATATCACCATTTGTAGACTACTAAGGACTACTTATAATCCTTTCCTTGAAGTGTCGTGGAGGAACAAGGACTACTTATAATCCCTTCCCTGAAGTGTCGTAGAGGAACTAGGACTCCTTGTAATCCCTTTATTGAGGTATCGTGGAGGAACTAGGACTCTTGTTACCCCTTCCTTGGGGAATCGTGGAGGAACTAAGCTACTTCACTGGGACTACCTGAGGCTCAGCGGAGGAACTCGACACCCCTATTTCCACCAATCCCTTGATCAGGTCGATTAGGGTTGATCCCGGGGGCTTTGCGCACCCTTGACGTAATATTCACCCTCTCCTTCACCAACCACCAACTGGTTGTTGAAGAAATCTTCTTCTCTACAGCGTTGGCTACCCTACTCATCCAGCAAGGCGACAATACAATTATTGTCTGTCAATATCTTATTATTGATCTTTTGGATTGCTTAGAAGATTTCCGTAAATGTTGTAGTTTTGTTTTTGTTCAATTATTTTCTTCATAAGAACTCACGTGTTAATTTTCAGTATTTATTAGCCCTAGTTTTGTGATTTTATGACTTTATTGTCAGTATTTGTGATTCTTTGGCTGTTTTCTTTATCATGAAAATGTATTTATTCCGGGTTTTTTGGGAAAATAAAGCTTTTTTTTAGCACCACTTTTAAATACTCGTTTGGGCTGTACAAATATGTGCTAATTACGTTAGTTTGTTATGGATAAAAAATGTTGAATTTATAATGAGTGAACCCGCATTATCATAGAAAACCATAAAAGGAAAACCACCCTCAGTACACCTGACCGGGATTCGAGCTCCGATATCCCCGTTATCTGTATTTCAGTCTATTGCGAAAGCTATGCCTCAGACAAGTGTTTCGCGAACGGTGAAACGTGGAGGAGAATTAGGTTTGCAGTGCAGCTTGGAGCACCGTTCATTAAGAAAACGACTGAAGTTGGTATTAATATTTTTTAATAAATCTGACTCAATCAAAAGCTTTCGTGCTAAGTTAGAGATAATAATTTAGCCAAATTATTAATGTCATATTCTCTAAATTGAAATATGAAGCCTGGAAACGGGAATCGAACCCAAGATCTTTGGCTTAGTACGCCTATGCTCTAACCACTGAGCTATCCAGGAATCGTCCCGTGCCCAGGGTCATTCTTCACTCACACCCATTATGATATGTGCATTTGTACAATTTGTCATTGTGCAGCATAAAGCGGTCCATGGTCGAAGATGGCTGCGTTTCCATATCTCGTGATCTTAATTGATCACACATATGTAGTTGACGATTTTCACAAGTCCATCACAGACTCTGCCTCTGGATAACTCAATAGTCAGAGCATTGGCGTACTAAACCAAAGGTCACTGGTTCGATTCCAGTATACAAATATTCATTTTTCAATCTAATGAATATGATATTTAAATGCGGTCATAACCAAATATTAACAAATATGATAAGGTGACCTGGTGGTCTAGGGATAAGGTGTCAGACTTCTATGTTGAGGGTCCAGGGATCAATCCTCGGTCCCAGCTCAGATTTATCTGATTGCCAAACCCTTCCTTCACCTCTAACAAGACGTGTATTAATCACAACTTGTGAATGTGAGGAATGCCAGGCCTCCACCGTGGTTCGGATTCCACGTTAATTTGTAGGTCCTCCATTTCATCTCACAATCACCCTACCATTACACATTAGCGTAAGTACGTATAACCCGAACGGGTAGTAAGACGCGGTGCTAATAATAATAATAATAATAATAATAATAATAATAATAATAATAATAATAATAGATTGGCTATTTAATCCAAATTACTAATGGTTTGAATGAAATGTTTCCAAATATAGAAGAAGCGGGCACAGAAAAAGAACTTCAACTTTTAATCTTGGAACGTTTGAAGTTATTTCGGGGGGAAAAAATACCCCATACATTCTTAGTTCTGATTTATCGTACAATCGTTTGACTGGGTGCCTAATACATTTTCTTCTACCGTGGCGCGTACCCAAAACAAAACAATGCGCCGCAAGAATTTTAAGCTTGTTAACTGTACCGTGAACTTGAAAATTTTGCTGAACACTGCCTCAGAGATTGTGGCCTCCAAAATAGGTAAAATAAAATTAAACTAAGCTCCGTTCACAGGAGTAGCTAAAAGAAACACATGAACACTAAAGAAGGAGGGAAATCATCTTTCTAGTTTGTTTTTAAAAAAACCCATAGGGACGTGTTTTATTCCTTCCTTAATTCCACAACCTCAACGATCATCCCGACGATACTGTTGTTGGTTCGTTGTCAGAAAGTTGTTTCAATCACAAAAGCGCGGAACTGCGGAGTCACGGGCACAAGTATTGTCCGACACAGAACCACGTTCCACCACCACCACCACTCCTACATATCTCAACACGAACAGGTGAACACGTTTTCTAAGGAGTAAGGCTCAACATAAACTGGATCATCTTTGACGGGAAAGGTTGAGACCAGAATCTCGCTTATGTACACTTGAGGGTGTTTTTATTTTTCTGCGTGTGTGATTTATCGCTTTGGTTTCTCTCTTCCCTTCTCAGCACTAATGTGGGTGCACTTAGTTTAAAACTGCCCTCATTATGTCTCTATGCCTTAAGTAAAGTCTTTAATAGCCTTGATACTATTAAACGTAGACAATATTTTATTTCACTTTACAAAAATAACAGTTCTAATAAATTAAATGAAAGCAATAAATCGGGATTAGATTAATTTTTCTTGAGGGAGAGCTATTTTTTTTAATTATCAGCACGTCTTACTTAATATTTGTTTTTACGCGTGTGTGGTAATTACTCCAGTGGTGTAGGGATGAGGAAAGAATCTTTTTAGAAGTATTTTACCCACATTTGCGTGGAAGGACAATGGGAAAGCATTTAAGGAAAAAACCTTCAGTGGACCCAACCAGGACCTGAGCACCGATCTACCCGTTTTCATCAGGATAGGCTAAAGTGTGAGTGACACCCTAGACCATTTGACCACTGAAGTGGGTTCCAAGGAGAGCACCCCCTTAAACCAAAAGTTGAGAGGTTATGTGTGGTCCTAGCGCAGAACACGTGCCTCTTGGACATTCTCGAGAACAATCAATCACAGCTCGTGACGAAAGAAAAACAACCATTTTTTGATCGAAATTCTCCCTTCCCCATTGTCCCCCTCCCCTTCCCATCTGTTTCACTTAAGTGACCACCGGGGAAAACGTTTGGGTACATGCCGTAGCGGCCGATAATTATCGACTATATAGAAATAAACAAGGTGAGCTTATTCTGAAGCTACAGTCAGTCAGTCTAACCCCTCGACCACGGTTACTTATTTATAGTTTTGTTTTTATTTAGTACAACTTCTCGAATTTTAATTTCATAAAAACCCACTTCGGTGGTCGAATGGTCCAAATTATTACTCTCGCAGTAGATTGAACTGCCGATGAAGGGGAGATCTAGGTTCGAATTCTGGTCGGGTGTACTGAGGGTGGTTTTACCTGAATTGTTTTCCATTCTAAATGTGGCTACATTTCCTCTGAATTCAACCTTCATCATCTCTAACACATTTGATTTATTAATAAATATGCATAAAGTCCGGACGGGTAGTAAGACGAGGTGCTATAAATATGTATACTTGAATGCACCGAGCAACGAATCTTATAGCTGTCACGTCTTACAAATTGGACCAATTTTGGCAGCCGTTAGAGAAATATAAGCTAATACCACTTTACTATTAATATTGACAAAACTGCATTTTTATATAACAGCATACAATACAATACAATAACAGCATACAATACAATACAATACAATAACAGCATACAATACAATACAATACAATAACAGCATACAATACAATACAATACAATAACAGCATACAATACAATACAATAACAGCATACAATACAATACAATAACAGCATACAATACAATACAATAACAGCATACAATACAATACAATACAATAACAGCATACAATACAATACAATACAATACAATAACAGCATACAATACAATACAATAACAGCATACAATACAATACAATACAATAACAGCATACAATACAATACAATACAATACAATACAATAACAGCATACAATACAATACAATACAATAACAGAATTATTCTATAGTGACCCAAATAAACACAACTTGTCTCTTAAGTGTTTACGTCAGAAAGATAGGTAAGAGTCGAAAATATGTAGCGAGCTACACAAAAGGAGCGGCATAAATACCCATCAGTGAACTTAGCTCTCCCGCCTACTATACAGGCAACCCGCTAAACTACTAAACTTAGCTCTACCGCCTGATATACAGACAACCCGCTAAACTACTGAACTTCGCTCTTCCGCCTACTATACAGGCAACCTGTTAAACTACTGAACTTTACTCTCTGATACACAGACAATCCGCTAAACTACTCAACTTCGCTCTCCCGCCTGATATCTAGGCAACCCGCTAAGCCACTGAGCTTAGCTCTCCCGCCTGATATATGGGCAACCCGCTAAACTTCTGAACTTCGCTCTCCTGCCTAGTATATAGTCAACCCCTAAACTACTGAACTTCGCTCTCCCGCCTAGTATATAGGCAACCCGCCAAGCCACTTACCTGCCCTTTCACCTACTACGGTGTGTGTATGGTCTAAGGCGCTACTCTTGCAATAGGCTAGACTGCAGAAGGTGGGGAGATAAGGGCTCGATTCCAGTCGGGTGCACTCAGGGCTGCTTTTCCTAAATGGTTCTCCACACTTCCTCCCTGAAAATACAGATACACTTCCTCTGAAGTAAATCTTCTTAATCCTTAAGGTATTGGCGTAATTACTACATAGGCGTAAAACAGGAACGGGTAGTAAGCCTCTGTGCTAAATAAACCTCTCTCTCGCCTGATTTACAGGCAACACTCCATACATTAGGAACGTCACTGGTCGTCCTCGTTGTGCTTTGTTCTTGAAATGTATCTCTAAAAAACGGAACCGGAGCCTGTCCTAGATCGATATTTGCTCTTGGAACCTCAAGCAGTTCCACTTCCGGAGTTGCGAGTTGAACCGTAACCGCAAACCGGAGGGCTGCTGTAGAGACACACTTCTCACGGGACATCTGTCGGCGGATCCACCAGATGGATCACTGACGACTAATCATCCCTAACCGAGCAGGCCATCTTGACGTCCCTGCCTCCCCTTCCCAAAGGACAATACAGCTGTTCACTGTGAAGGAGACGGTTAGATGGGTCCGGTATATGGTTCCGTAATCTCTCTGGACCGTCTCATCACCCGCTTCGGTGGTCGAATGGTTCAAGGCAGTGGTTCCCGGCCTTTTCCATATCGTGAACCCCCTGAAACCGATGATAATTCGCCGTGGCTCCCCTAATGTCCCCCGCTATATGAGGGGGAAATTAAAATCCTACGCACATATTTTTAGTATTCTACGTAATCCATTTAATATAAAATAAAACAAAAAATATGTTCAGTCGGACAGTAATGGAGGAAAAAAAAACCAGATGTTTAAGCAAATTGTGAATAGCAAATATGTTTATATAGTGTCAAAATACAATTTTAAAAATAACTTAAAAATCTACATTTATTTCACGGACCCAAGTTGACGTCACTCTCGCCATAGACTGAACTGCCGTTTATGGGGAGATCAAGGTTCGAATCCCAGCTGGATGTACTAAGGGTGGTATTTTCTAAATGTCTTGTCACTCTCATTCTATGAAAATGCGGGTACAATTATTTTAAATTCAGACATCCTCCCCCTAACACATTGCCTTAGCGTTATTAGTACGTATGTGTATAGCCTGAACGGGTAGTAAGACGTGGTGCTAAAAACAAAATCTTGTTTACCAGGCTTCGCTTACAACCCTTCACAATCAGTAACAACCTCTTGATTTGAAAGGAATATTTTATCTTGAAAAACAATATCAACGCTTTTTAAATTATAAGTTAAATACAACGTGACAAAATTATCGAGTATTAATAAAAATTGTGATACAAGTACATTTCCTTTTATTAATTAAATATAGTCATTCGTAGTTTATTTATTTAACTAAATAATTATTCGTTAATCGGACGTTTTTAATTTTATAAATACACAACCCATGTTAAAAATCTATTTTAGTATCTAATTTTAAAGGAATTTTAATGTGATTTTAATAAAAAAAATTAGAAAAAGGACAAACATCTGTTAGTTATAATTACAAAAACTATAGCAATATTATTATTATTACTGGGTAATATTTTTTAATTTTTTTTTTAGCACCGCGTCTTACTACCCGTTCGGGTTATACACTTAAGTACTAATTACACTAATGGATTAGGAATTGGGAAGGTTGAATTTAGAGGAAGTGAACACCCGCATTTGCGTGGAGGAAGAGTGGAAAACCATTTAGGAAAAACCACCCCCAGTTCACCCGACCGAGATTCGAACCTCGATCTCCCCGTCCTCGGTGGTCTGGCTCAACACGACTGGCGCGTTAGCCAACTACGCCACCGAGGCGGGTTACTGGGTACTAGTAGGATTCCCATTGTAAATTCCCCCATACTTTAGCAGATATATCTATAGATGGAATAAAAGGTAGCATTTAATACCCGTCATTTTATTTAAAGATGGTCATCATATATAAGCTATAGCTTGTAATATTTAAAAATCAGTCAAATGAAAATCCGAAAATCAGAAGCTGAAAAAAAATACCAAAAGGTAATGTTTTGTTTCTTGAAACAAAATGTGTGACGTGAATTTTAATTAGCCTATTATGTTAACCGAATATCAGAGTAATGTTGAGTTGTGAATATTCATCACAATCGGTTTGGTGGTTTTTATTGAAAGAATAACAGTCAAACACCAAATCGTTTGTATAATGTAGAATTTTTTAAATTCCAAGTCCAAGGGGTATCTAAAAAAAACTCTAAATATGCAAAATTTGAATTAACCATTTTAATTAGCGTCTAGCTATCTGGTACACAATAAATAAAGAACCTCGAAATATGCTACATATAAACACACACATTATATATTATGCTATAAATAAAACACACATACACAATAAATACATGTATGAAAAAACAAGAGAAATTTTAACATAAGATATTAAAACTTGGAAAACTTAACATATAATAAGAAAATTGCAGACTTAAATCAGTCATCCTGGGCGTCATGTGATTACATTTTCAGACGTAATTAATGAAAGTTGAGCGAACAGATCCCCTATATTAGGCAACCCGCTCGCCGACAGTGCATAGTTCCACGCTTTATATTTTATTATGTGTCATTAAGCTAACTTCAACTTTGTTTGACACACTCGGCATTTGGGGTGGTTTTATCAAGATCGTTAAGTTAGGTTAGAAATGAGAACAAACTTGAAAAAATTAACAATGTATAGGCTTCAAATTATTCAAATATTTCCTTCTAAAGTTCGAATTAAGAATTAATTTTTTACCATTGATTTAAATATAAATTTCATGGGGAATCATGATGGGTTCAAAATAGCAAGTTTTTTAATTAATCAATGTCGAATTAACCAGATCCTACTGTTCTAATACCATTTCTGGGACTAAAGATTAAAATATCAGCACACGAATCACAAATTTATTTAATTCTCAAATGAAATCCGTTTTCTCGACCGCTATCCAAGGTAACTCATCTCAATAGGCAGACGTGCTAATGACTCAAGTGTTAAACTCAAACTTTACCAATTGGCAGACGTGCTAATGACTCAAGTGTCAAACTCAAACTTTACCAATTGGCAGACGTGCTAATGACTCAAGTGTCAAACTCCAACTTTACCAAATGGCAGACGTGCTAATGACTCAAGTGTCAAACTCCAACTTTACCAAATGGCAGACGTGCTAATGACTCAAGTGTCAAACTCCAACTTTACCAATTGGCAGACGTGCTAATGACTTAAGTGTCAGACTCCAACTTTGTCAAATGCTACAAAAAAAGTGTAATCACCAGGCCCCAGGATTTTAATGACATGTCATATTTTATTTTTTTTGTTTTACGTCACATACAACGATCGTACGTATATAAACTCTGTTTATGACCCCCTCGTTGTAGAAATGTATATTTTATAGGTCATTTTTAAGCCATTTGTAAAATTTGTAAAGTTATTTTAAGGACTTTTTCAGTAATTTTAAGGCATTTATGTTGAATGGATATATTTTTAAATACTATCTATAAATTTATTAATGCATAAATACTCAAACATTAAACCCACAGTTGTCGGAAAGAAGATGGAGGAAAAGAAATCTACTGTTCACAGAACTACTAGTAAGACTGTAGTAACGATAATAACATGGAGGGAGGTCTACTGTTCACAGAACTACTAGTAAGACTGTAGTAACGATAATAACACGGAGGGAGGTCTACTGTTCACAGAACTACTAGTAAGACTGTAGTAACGATAATAACATGGAGGAAGAGAGGTCTACTGTTCACAGAACTACTAGTAAGACTGTAGTAACGATAATAACATGGAGGGAGGTCTACTGTTCACAGAACTACTAGTAAGACTGTAGTAACGATAATAACACGGAGGGAGGTCTACTGTTCACAGAACTACTAGTAAGCCTGTAGTAACGATAATAACATGGAGAGAGGTCTATTGTTCACAGAACTACTAGTAAGACTGTAGTAACGATAATAACATGGAGGTAACGAGGTCTACTGTTCACAGAACTATTATTAATCATGATGATAAACGTCCTAGTGAAAAAGAAGACGAATGATTGTACCAAACTCTCCTTCTTTCAGAAATCCTCATCACACACACAAACTAACACATATATTAGTAATAGGAGAAACTCGAACAGATCTCAGAATATAAAACGTATGGTGTCCACTTTGTCATTTAAACGAGACAGAGTTCGAGACGCGATCAATAACCATGACACAAGGATGGGAGGAAAAAAAAACACTTTGTGGTGGCCTTTCATTTAAACACAGACATTAGAAGAATTGAGGGAGAAAGATAGGTACCATTTTGTCAGTCAAGGTAAAAAGAAAAATCACCAAACAAAAAGTTTGACAAATGAGTGCTTTACACTTTCTTACGAGTCTTTTGTCTCGTGAAATATCTGGACAGGAGTCAAAGCCAAGTCACTGGTCCCCAAATAAACCATTCATCTTCACTCATAAAGAGCCAACTTCACGTCTTAAAAGGTTCGTCGGTCATGTCCAAGAAAGAAAGACAGTTCGTGAGCCACTAAGAGATGACCTAATCTTCAGGTATTCATAGATACAAAGTGTCTCATTCTCGCTAGTTGAGTTACGCCCGATCCTTTTCACACCACCTGTCAGAGGTGGAGTTTGTGTTGTAATTAATCTTTCATTATTGTTCAATCTCCCAGACTAGAGGCCAGTGACATTCTGTCAATGGAATATCCGGTGGGTTTTTTTTTTGTGAGATGCCTGGTTGCTCTTCCCATTAATTTGGGTTTAATTTTCCCAGGAGTTTTAGTTAGAATAAAGGTTGCGGGATATTGGTAACTGTTTTCTGACATATTTTGATAAACAGAAAAATTGCGTGTGCTGTAAATAGTTGAGAGTAGCCATGTTGATTCATATATGGGCTTAGGGAAAATTTAATTTAGGAGAAGATTTTCAAAATCGTAAGTTTATTACAAGACAAGATGTTAAGACTTATTATTAAACCCTAAGACATAATAACATTTTTTTTACATAGTAGTAATTGTTCTTTATTTGTGTAGGAGTGTAGGTAAAGAGGTTAGGGGGCAAGTAACCAAAAACGTTTTAGGGACTTTATACCCTCTTTACCCCAGTTATTGTTTGAAAATTGGATGCTCCTACAAGTTATTTGTGTTTTCCTCGTTTGGAGGATTTTTGAAAATTTTATTCTTTTTACAGTTATTTAGAATAGTACTCCCTCGAAATTCTTTGAAATTTGAATAATCCTAGAGGCTTTTATTGGAGTAGTCCTCCTCCGAAATTTTTGTAAGAATTTTTATGCTTCTAAAAGCTATTTTAAGAAGTGCTCACCAGAATTTTTACCATAAATTAAGATTCCCTAGAATCTACTAGAAATGGTCCTCACCCTTAATATTTTAATATTTTTGAAATTTGTGAATGTACTAGAAACTATTTAGAATATTCCTCACCTGATTTTTTTTAATACTAGATTTCTCTAGAAGTTATTTGAAGTTTGATACAAAGCTAAGCTTGGGAAAAACTGGGGGGGGGGGGAGGCGGGCTTGAACCCTATTAACCTCTTCCCTACTCCCATGAATTCAAATATAAAGTGACCATAGGTAGTTTTTTATTGTAGGACAGTACTGTTTTTTGGGATGCTGTCCTGTCATCAGGTGGTAGTGCAACCAAAGGTACTTTTTTTTAGCCTAGTACTTATTTTTTAAGTTAAAAAAAATGTTTAAAATTGAGCTGTGCTAGCGCAAGGAACTTCCCCCGAGAGTCTAATTATTTTAGTGGAGTTTTATTTACAAGTTCTATTTGCAAAAAGCAGGATTTTTGGATGTAAAAAATACCTTTTAGAACGGACTTTCTTCCAAAAATCAGTGTATAAGGCTACGTTCTACTTTTATGTTGTATACGTCTCCCAAATTATCGACTTTGTTTTAACTTCCAAAAGTATTTTTCAGTGATTTTTTTAAAATAAAATATGTTTTAACTGAATGCCTCAGTGGTTAGGTTCTAAGGTATCTCTAAAATTTCCAACTGAAGGGTACATCGAGAAAAGGGAGAAAGGCGAATTTCAACTCAAATTAAGTTAGTGCTACCACAATCATGAGACCTTTCTAATAAACTTTATATATTATGATTGAAAGAGATCTCCATAATATTTAAATTAATTGACTACACCGAAGATCATAAATGAAATAATATACACTGTTACTTACTCTATGACATTAGGAACTAGGAACATTGTTACAGAAAAATTAATAAAAGGGAGACTATCTTTGTCCAACAAAGAGCATCAGAATCAAATTCATGTTCAAAGACCTGAATTAAAAAGTATATTATATATTTGTTTATAGCTCAGAAGCTATTGGTTTTATAAAAATATATTTCAAACAAAAGATGTGTATCTTTAATAGTACTACAACTTTACAACGATAAGTGATTTTGAATCTCAAACATTTGCTGAGAAATTATCAAAATGGGAAAATTTCCCTCATGTAAAGTACCCTCAAAGTAATTTTCATGAGTAAAATAAGAATTGCCATCCTGTTTATAATAATAAACAATGTCTAGATATAATATAATAATAATAATAATAATATACTTATCACCGCGTCTTACTAACCGTTTGGGTTATACGCTTAAGTACTAATTACGCTTATGGGTTAGGAATTGGGAAGGTTGAATAAGAGGAAGTGAGCCCGTATTTGCATTGAGAAGAATGGAAGATCATTTAGGAAACTCCCAGTTCACCCGGGCGGGATTCGAACCTCGATATCCCCGTCCTCGGCAGTCTAGCTCAACAAGAAACTAGCGCGTTAGCTAACTACACCACCGAGGCGGGTTCTAGATATAAAATTTAATCAAAATCGTTGGATCAAATTTAGAGAAAAAAAAAATCCCTTCAGTAAAGTACTTAAATTGTGTCAGATATCTCATTCCAAAAACCCCTCAGGGGGAATTCATGAAAACCCCAGACAACAAGTATTAGCCCAATTGGTAAAATAGTTTCTGTTTTAGCCCAAAGTACAGACAGACAGACGGTATTGCGATAACCAATTTTTTGTTATTTCAGTCGGTCATGAAACGTTGACATTTATCAAAATTCAAGTTAAATTATTTTGATGATCACAATATTTTCTCTCCGAGGTGTCGATAGAAAGTAAAAAAAAAGTTAAATAGCAGCTTATAATTATTTATTTACAATCTATATTACTGTTTGAATATTTTTCGAACCTCTTCCACTCCCTTAAAATGCCGTGAGAAGAATTCTTGTGGGAAACTATACAAACGTCACCAAACAAGTCCTTGTTTTTTTTCCCCGGGGAACAAAATTGTCGCGATACTAACTAGATGACAATGGCGGCCAACAAATGTACACTTTTTAATTTCGACTCCCAAGCCACGTCATTTTTCCACCGAGTCACGAGATATTTAGTATAAACTTGGTCGGCGGGGGAGACATTTTGTTTCGCTAGCCCGTGGGAACCATTTAGAACCGCTGGTTCCTCCTTTAACCGTTTAGGTGTATTTCTTTATTCTCTCTTGTCTCTGTCCATTGTTCCCTCTTTCTCCTTATTTTCTCTCTTTCTTCCTTCTCTCTATTTCTCTCCTTTTTCATATGTCTTTCTCTGTTATTCTCTCTCTTTGTTCTTCTCTCTTTCCTTTTTTTTCCATCTTTCTGCTTTATTTTTTTCTCTTTTCTTCTTTTTATTTTATTCTTTCTTTCAACTAATCTTATCTAGCTTTCTTTATTCTTCTTTTCTTTTGCTATCCTTCTTTCTTTCTCTGTTCTTCTCTCTCTATCTATTTTATTCTTTCACATTCTCTTCTTTTCCATATTTATCTCTCTTTCTTTCTCTCTTCTTTTCTCCCGTTATTACTCTTCTTCTTCTCTCTATCCTTCTCTATTTCTATTCTTCTTCTCGCTTTTTTCCCCCTCTCTTCTTCTCTTGCTTTCTATCTTTATTCTGTATTTTTCTCTCTTTTATTCTCTCTCTTTCTTTCTTTCTATTTGTCTCTCATACGTAACACTAGAATCGAATGATTTAATTGCTTAACCTACGGCAGTAGTGCTTTAAGGAAATTGCGCTCCCATTAGCGTGGAGAGTGGATGATATAGGTATATTATGTTGATAAGAGTTGGAGGTTGAAGATGGTACAATGCCAGAGTTGTGGTGGGGATGATCGTCAGGAGATGTCATTTGATAAATGTTGATACGGTTGAGTCTTTGTAGGTTGAAGATGGTGGCTGTGGTTTTCATCAATGCCCAATATGGTAATTATGGTAAAAAAATCTTGTAATTTTTCTCTTGAACGTAGCGAATACTTTCTTCATAACTAAAGACATCAAGCCGTTGTAAGAGAAGCTTTACGTGGTTGTTCCGTCTGTCATTTTGTTCCTGGGAGACAAGAGTTTAAGGGGGCCAAACAGCGCAGACGCCGGGATCACGATCAACTTAACGTTCACTTAACGTTCATTTAACGCTCACTTAACTGCTCTCCTCATTTTTTTAAAATGGGAAACCATCGCAATGAAGTTATCTTAACGTTCACTAAAACTAAGAGTTTTGTCCAGGGGAAAACTTTCACGTAAAGTGAACTTGAAGTGAAGGTACCACGTGTTCTAATAGCCAATCATGTTTCGATTGACATCAACAAGGTTATTTAGTTCTTTATTTGTTTGTTTGTGGTTGCGAACCCAAAACGTCGTACCTTTGATACATTTTATTTTATAGCTTCAGTAAAAATGCATCGTAAATACTGTCTTGTAGACTAATCATACATAAATGCTTGGGTTTCATTTCAGTGAACAATTAGTTTTCAAACATTCTAATTCTACTGTCTGTTTTTCTTGAGTTGTTACGTTACATTACGTGAATCCTGACCACGCACTACGTTTCTTTATTAAGGATAACGTTCATATAACGTAAATAAATACCTTGTGTGATCAGGATTCACAAAAATTAACATAACAACTTGAGCAAAACACAGACAATGAATTTGAACTGTTTGAAAACCAATTGTTTGGGTACTAAAATGAAACCCAAGCATTTAGAGCTGATTATGATTCAAATCTTTGCAATAGAAGTTTATTGTAGCTACAAAATAAAAGTATTAGAAGAAGCTACCTCACGAGACGAACGATATCGAGGCAGTCACTTGCATACAATAAAAAACAAATCTGGTACTAAATAGCGATGTTAGCGTTACACGCGACACGATTCACTTGCAGGAACACGTGGTACCCTTTTGACGTTTTGGTTCACGGAACATTAAAGTTCTCCCCTGGACAAATCTTGCAGTTAAGTGAACGTTAAGCTCTGTATCGTGATAGCTTCCTTTTAAAAACACGAGAATATTTACAAAAACGTTACGTTACGCAAACGTTAAGTGAACGTTCATTTTATCGTGATCCAGGTGTATGCAGCGCCCCTAGGGGGTAAGCGAGAAATTGACGCGCAGACGTTCAGCCCCAACGCAATTTTTAATTCTACGATGTGTTGTTTCAAATTTTGGTTCCCGCCAAAAGAAAGTCTAAGGATTCCAACAAGGCTCTTTTTCCTTAACAACCCTATATTTTGAGTTTTAATAACAGAAAAAAATGGTAAATTTGTGACATTAGCTCATTTTCAACGACTTTTTAATTATATTTGAGGATCTATGAGACCAGGCTTGAGGAAAAAGGGCTCTATATTGAGCCTTCATCTAACAAATACAGTAATTTTTTGATAGACTCACAACGGAAAATTGTAAGATATTTGAGAACTAGCAGCCAGCTTTCCTATTTACCTTGAGATAAGAAGGCTTGTAGTATTCTTTCTTCTCTATTTTATTGGCAAGACAAAGGATGAGTATAGGTGAAGGGGGAAAGGGAGTATAATATTAGAGAGAATAGAGAAATAGTTCCAGAAAACTACAACACAGACCATTGTACTTTAAGCAGTGTGACTTGACAGAGATTGATACTTTCTCGCTGACCAAAACGGCCCCCTTAACGGCTTGCGCTTTCAGCCAACAAGACCATTTTAAGTGTGATCTTATCCAATCAGCGCGTGACGTGACGGAATTCGCATCCGTCACGCAAAACGCAACAAAACAGAGTCTTGATCTAAATAACCACCAACTTTTTATTGGTGCATGCATAGAGTAATTATGATTGTTACAAGGTTAACAAAATAAGAAGGGGGGAGATTCACCACCCTTTTTTTTGGGGAGGGGGGTCATTCCTTTTGTCGAATGAGCCAGAATAAAATCCTTTAAAAGAGCGCGAAGTGATCGGCACTTGTTTCTCACGTCTGATGAAATCATCAGTGCGAAGAGAACTCCCTTGATGCAAATGCGTTGCGATGAATCTTGGGTTTCATTGTTCAAACTCGCCCTCGGAGGATATAATTTGAGAGAGATACTCGTGGGATAAAGCTGAAGCAGGACTAGGACGTAATTTTTCTAGCGCAGCTTATCAATAGTACAGCTGTTAACCAGACCAATTGTGTCTTTTATAACCAAAGTATGAAATGTCTACCATAATTAATATATACCATATGCTTATATTTAGATATGGAGGAAAGTCATATTTGACCTCTGAGGTCAGTGAGAGGTCAAATCCAATATGGCCACCACTCTACTAGGCCTAATGTTTAAATATGCTTAACTTAGGAAGCAAATAGTGTAGAAAGGCATTTACGGTGTAATTTACAAATAATGTAGGGATGTACATTTTTAGGTGACAATCTAGAGATCTCCAGAATTCAAGAAATTGCAGTTAGGTCAAGGTCATAGGTCAATATTGACGTACATAAACGTGAAAAGCCTGTATAGCGTATTTATTTTTTAACAATGTAAAATACATTTAATGAAGAAATATAATATGTAGCATATGTAATGAACAAAATCAACAAATTCCTAAACATAAGCACAGCTTTGGAACACCTACAGCGTCCAGTACATCCTTTCTTTAAACTACAGTGAGTCAATTTCATGGTACGAATATTATGCTTCATTGAGAGTGGTCCAAAGATGCTGCTACTCAATTACCCCCTTTGTCCAGCCCAGTCAGAGGTGTTTGGCATATCTGGATCCATGACCGATACCTGGTTCCAACAGTTGGCCTTGTAGCAAGTGCATTTGATGTGCTTCTTAAGTGCTGCCTGGGTTTGAGGAATGCTTTCTACTGCTCTAGACTTCTATGTAAAGAGCTGATTCCTGGCACCATTAACCTCCTTGATCTCACTGGTTTGGTCATACATCAGCACGACGAAACATTCCGACAATATCATTAACTCTTGACTGATCTCACTTGGAATGTATAGGAGTTCATGGAAAGCGTCATTCACCTCTGGAAAATACCTTCAAGAATCCCAGGAAGTTTTCTTTCTTCTACCGGTGAATATGGAAAGAGTATAACACCCGGTTAAAGTGTGAACTACTGGAAGATTACGACACTGTTTCAGAATCATAGTGGCAAACATTTCGTATATACCAAACGCTTGACTTGGAAATGGGAGTCCTGTATCAAACTGGTTCCGGGTCTAATGTATCACCCAACTTTTATTTTTGCCTAAACTATGGGCAATTGTTTAAGCACTCACCAGCATGACCGTGAACAACCCCTATATAAACACCCCTAAAATACATTAAATCATAATTTAGAGTAAAATAACTAAGCAGAAAATTACATACAACACTCAAAATATATTTTATGAACTTTTAATAGAACAGAGTGGAAAAATACGGTGCACAGATTATGGGAAATAATTATTCTTTATGATGGACTTTTGATACAATAGGACATATTAGCCCCGCATTTAGTATCCTATTATCCCCACAACTTTTATGGATTATAGCTCAGGATAAAATTATCATTGTCTAAGTTTCAAAAGCTGAAAATACTCGCCATTTCTTCCTGAATAAAGCACAATTTCAATTATTCACATAAGTTTACATTTAAGTGCCTCACAACAAAAGTTTTCAAGTTGGACAGAAAAGTTTTTGTCAAAAAAAAAAGTAGGTTTAGTTATTATTTGTTGTGTGTTCATAATTATTTGATTTTGAATGCATTCATTATGGACAACAACTAAGGAATATATTTCCTGCAAAATGCAGAACTTCATTAACCATGCTTTTATATATATATATATATATTGTGTATCACATTAGCCCATCAAGGGCAATTCCAAACTCATCAGAAGCTAATTTGCTTAGTGAAGCCACCGTAAGGACTGCTACTTCAGTGTCAACGGTACATGGTCACCTCCATACACCCCTTTGGCACAGCATCTGCCAAATGCAAAAATATATGAGTATCGGCCTCCTCTTGCGAACATGGGGCTAGGTGGTCTAAGTATGACTCGGCAGGAGAGCAGAGGACTCCCCTTCTATATGGTGCGTAAAATTCCTTGCCCTCTGCTATTGGAAGACATTCGCGTTACAGGAAATTAAACAATTCAGTTTTGTTAACATTGAGTCAAAAGAAGTCCTTCCAGTTCTTGACATCACATTAGAAGGAGCCACTCCTTTCCTCATGCTCCTTCACCTCTTCTCTCTCATTGCGGCTCTTAGGTAGGTATACATCCCAAACAAGGTCGATGCGGCTGCTCTTCTCTTGGTGAGCAAAGATGTATGGTACGAATACTTTTTCTCCATACTCTTTAAATTTTTTGCTATTCTATAATTTAGCATTTTAACTACAAATGTACCATTGTAAATTGTTGTGTTAACTATGGGTGTAGTATCGTTTTCGAGCAAATATGCTTCCAGGCATTTAAGTAGATCTGCTTTAGTTCCAATCCACATTTTCCTTCCATTTGACAGAACTGGTGGGGCTGAATGGTTCTCGTGGGCGAAGAAATAGTCTATGTTCCCATCCCAGGCTTGACATTAGATTTAGAGCCTCAAAAAGAGGACACAACCCATCTTCAGTGCTGCTAGATGTTCCTTCTGTTTCAACTTAATCTTGGCAGGTGGTCTACTGAACAGCATGTTCCTTGGAAGTGTTTCTGGGACAGGTACAGCTGGAAGTTACTTTCAAGAAGTGACCTGATGCACCACACCAAGAGAAGCTCCAATGAAAGAGTCTTAAGCCAAAAGTCAAAATGGACACTGCCTTTTTTCGTTTTTGACACAGCTGCTTACACGCGGTTGACTGTTTGCATGGCTTTATTATCATAGAATGTACATTCTTCACTGTAAGCTCATTAAAGGAGTATATGGAAACTTGCATCTGTGACCTGGTATGCATGGTGCGTCTTGGTAACATGACTGGCCTTTATGAAGGAATCTGCTGTTCCGGAAATTGTAATGTCAGCTTGTGCCATGGCGTTCATTCTGCCACTGTTTTCCAGGCAGTCTCCTTTCAACTTCAACATGATTATCTCATTGGTTAAGCCACTGAACTAGATGACAAAATGATATTCTCAGTGAGTGGCTGGCCAATGGCCAGGCTCCCTGGCTTTCCTTTGCAAGAACGTAAAGTGGTTGGTCAGCAGCCAGGATGGTAATTGACCAAGGTTCAAGTACTGAACAGTATATGCGGTGCCTCGCTACTGAGTGCACGTTGTCCAGAAATAGAGGCAATAGTGCGTTGATTACTGGAGAAGGAATAACAGTTTGGTGCACGTCAGCGTGGTGGGAATACCACAATATCAAATCATCCATATTTGGCATTTCAACAGCTCTCTTCACTGTGCTAAGCCATGAAAACTCATCTTCTGTTGCAGCTGCTGCAAACATGAGCTCACAAGTTCTCACGGACACTTGCACAACTGGCGCACTTAAGTCTTTCGTCTTCAGGGGAGCAGCTGGTGGCACAAATGTGTAGCTGGACGGCAGAGATGTCACTGACTTGATGGAAGAAACACCTTGAGTAATTACTAGCACACCACTATCAATTCTTAAATGTGTGCGCGGTGTGTGTGTGTGTGTGTGTGTGTGTGTGTGTGTGTGTGTGTGTGTGTGTGTGTGTGTGTGTGTGTGTGTGTGTGTGTGTGTGTGTGTGTGTGTGTGTGTGTGTGTGTGTGTGTGTGTGTGTGTGTGTGTGTGTGTGTGTGTGTGTGTGTGTGAGACGGGTGCTGCATTAGTGAGATTCCCATACCATGGAAGGATTCATTTGCTGTTGCAGAACTAGCGTTGTGGTCAATGTTGTCAACAAGTGCTGTTGTGAACAGTTCATTATGCAACTTCAATGGACACACTACATATATTCCCCACTAAACTGTTGGCAGACACCATTGGCAATGTCCGATAATTCGTGAAAGTCTAGAGATTCGCAAATAAACTATACAAATTTCTTCAAAGTATCGCCAAATTAATGGGTATCGCTAAATTATTTGTAAATGACACCTTAAATGCCTTTCTACACTATTTGCTTCCTTGGTTAAACATATTTAAACGTTAGTCCCGGGGGAGTGGGAGCAATATTGGATTTGACCTCTCACCTACCTCAGAGGTCAAATTTAACTTCCCTCAACATCTAAATATAAACATGATGGTGTCTACCAACTATAGTAGATATTTCGTACTTTTTCCATAAAAAGCAAAATTGTTATGATTTGCTCACTTACGCCACTACAGTACAACCGTCTGGGCTATTATATTTTAAAAACCACGATGAGGAAGGGAGAATTTGGGAGTAAATGTACACGTATTTGCGTGGAAGAAGAGTGAAGAAACATTTTAGAAAAAGCCGCCCCCTAACAATAAGGTTAATTTCTTTTTTTATATATTTTTTATTTTTAGTGTTATCTATCTAGCTATTCACCATATTCACTTATTAATCTGATAATACGGAATGAGAAAGATTAATTTCAAACAAATTTACAGAATTCACCTATACAGCTATATAAAAAACTAATAAAACCCCCTCTGAGAATGAACCACGGCCTCCAGAAAATCGGCTGATAAGTATGATACTGCTAAAGCGATCGTTTAACTATTTATTCCTGGAAAATTGGTTCTTAATTAGTTAAAGGGCTGCTCAAAGTTTCCCTCCTTTGTAAGAGACCTATAGAGACCAGTCAACACTTGTCCTGCTTGTAATAGAGTTATAGAGGTCAGTCAATGCTTGTCCTGCTTGTAATAGAGATATAGAGGCCAGTCAATGTTTGTCCTGCTTGTAATAAAGATATAGAGGCCAGTCAATGCTTGTCCTGCTTGTAATAGAGTTATAGAGGCCAGTCAATGCTTGTCCTGCTTGTAATAGAGTTATAGAGGCCAGTCAATGCTTGTCCTGCTTGTAATAGAGTTATAGAGGCCAGTCAATGCTTGCCCTGCTTGTAATAGAGATATAGAGGCCAGTCAATGTTTGTCCTGCTTGTAATAGAGATATAGAGGCCAGTCAATGTTTGTCCTGCTTGTAATAGAGTTATATAGGCCAGTCAATGCTTGTCCTGCTTGTAATAGAGTTATAGAGGCCAGTCAACACTTGCCCTGCTTGTAATAGAGTTATAGAGGCCAGTCAATGCTTGCCCTGCTTGTAATAGAGATATAGAGGCCAGTCAATGTTTGTCCTGCTTGTAATAGAGATATAGAGGCCAGTCAATGTTTGTCCTGCTTGTAATAGAGTTATAGAGGCCAGTCAATGCTTGTCCTGCTTGTAATAGAGATATAGAGGCCAGTCAATGCTTGTCCTGCTTGTAATAGAGTTATAGAGGCCAGTCAATGCTTATCCTGCTTGTAATAGAGTTATAGAGGCCAGTCAATGCTTGTCCTGCTTGTAATAGAGTTATAGAGGTCAGTCAACACTTGCCCTGCTTGTAATAGAGTTATAGAGGCCAGTCAATGCTTGTCCTGCTTGTAATAGAGTTATAGAGGCCAGTCAATGCTTGTCCTGCTTGTAATAGAGTTATAGAGGCCAGTCAACACTTGCCCTGCTTGTAATAGAGTTATAGAGGCCAGTCAACACTTGCCCTGCTTGTAATAGAGATATAGAGGCCAGTCAATGCTTGTCCTGCTTGTAATAGAGTTATAGAGGCCAGTCAATGCTTGTAATAGAGTTATAGAGACCAGTCAATGCTTGTCCTGCTTGTAATAGAGTTATAGAGGCCAGTCAATGCTTGTCCTGCTTGTAATAAAGATATAGAGGCCAGTCAATGCTTGTCCTGCTTGTAATAGAGTTATAGAGGCCAGTCAATGCTTGTCCTGCTTGTAATAGAGATATAGAGGCCAGTCAACACTTGTCCTGCTTGTAATAGAGTTATAGAGGCCAGTCAATGCTTGTCCTGCTTGTAATAGAGATATAGAGGCCAGTCAATGTTTGTCCTGCTTGTAATAGAGTTATAGAGGCCAGTCAATGCTTGTAATAGAGTTATAGAGGCCAGTCAATGCTTGTCCTGCTTGTAATAGAGTTATAGAGGCCAGTCAACGCTTGTAATAGAGTTATAGAGGCCAGTCAATGCTTGTCCTGCTTGTAATAGAGTTATAGAGACCAGTCAATGCTTGTAATAGAGTTATAGAGGCCAGTCAATGCTTGTAATAGAGTTATAGAGGCCAGTCAACACTTGTCCTGCTTGTAATAAAGATATAGAGGCCAGTCAATGCTTGTCCTGCTTGTAATAGAGTTATAGAGGCCAGTCAATGCTGGTCCTGCTTGTAATAGAGTTATAGAGATCAGTCAATGCTTGTAATAGAGTTATAGAGGCCAGTCAACACTTGCCCTGCTTGTAATAGAGATATAGAGGCCAGTCAATGCTTGTCCTGCTTGTAATAGAGTTATAGAGGCCAGTCAATGCTTGTCCTGCTTGTAATAAAGATATAGAGGCCAGTCAATGCTTGTCCTGCTTGTAATAGAGTTATAGAGGCCAGTCAATGCTTGTCCTGCTTGTAATAGAGATATAGAGGCCAGTCAACACTTGTCCTGCTTGTAATAGAGTTATAGAGGCCAGTCAATGCTTGTCCTGCTTGTAATAGAGATATAGAGGCCAGTCAATGTTTGTCCTGCTTGTAATAGAGTTATAGAGGCCAGTCAATGCTTGTAATAGAGTTATAGAGGCCAGTCAATGCTTGTCCTGCTTGTAATAGAGTTATAGAGGCCAGTCAACGCTTGTAATAGAGTTATAGAGGCCAGTCAATGCTTGTCCTGCTTGTAATAGAGTTATAGAGACCAGTCAATGCTTGTAATAGAGTTATAGAGGCCAGTCAATGCTTGTAATAGAGTTATAGAGGCCAGTCAATGCTTGTCCTGCTTGTAATAAAGATATAGAGGCCAGTCAATGCTTGTCCTGCTTGTAATAGAGTTATAGAGGCCAGTCAATGCTGGTCCTGCTTGTAATAGAGTTATAGAGACCAGTCAATGCTTGTAATAGAGTTATAGAGGCCAGTCAACACTTGCCCTGCTTGTAATAGAGATATAGAGGCCAGTCAATGCTTGTCCTGCTTGTAATAGAGTTATAGAGGCCAGTCAATGCTTGTCCTGCTTGTAATAAAGATATAGAGGCCAGTCAATGCTTGTCCTGCTTGTAATAGAGTTATAGAGGCCAGTCAATGCTGGTCCTGCTTGTAATAGAGTTATAGAGACCAGTCAATGCTTGTCCTGCTTGTAATAAAGATATAGAGGCCAGTCAATGCTTGTCCTGCTTGTAATAGAGTTATAGAGGCCAATCAATGCTGGTCCTGCTTGTAATAGAGTTATAGAGACCAGTCAATGCTTGTAATAGAGTTATAGAGGCCAGTCAATGCTTGTAATAGAGTTATAGAGGCCAGTCAACACTTGTCCTGCTTGTAATAAAGATATAGAGGCCAGTCAATGCTTGTCCTGCTTGTAATAGAGTTATAGAGGCCAGTCAATGCTGGTCCTGCTTGTAATAGAGTTATAGAGGCCAGTCAATGCTGGTCCTGCTTGTAATAGAGTTATAGAGGCCAGTCAATGCTTGTAATAGAGTTATAGAGGCCAGTCAACACTTGCCCTGCTTGTAATAGAGATATAGAGGCCAGTCAATGCTTGCCCTGCTTGTAATAGAGTTATAGAGGCCAGTCAATGCTTGTCCTGCTTGTAATAAAGATATAGAGGCCAGTCAATGCTTGTCCTGCTTGTAATAGAGTTATAGAGGCCAGTCAATGCTTGTCCTGCTTGTAATAAAGATATAGAGGCCAGTCAATGCTTGTCCTGCTTGTAATAGAGTTATAGAGGCCAGTCAATGCTGGTCCTGCTTGTAATAGAGTTATAGAGGCCAGTCAATGCTTGTAATAGAGTTATAGAGACCAGTCAATGCTTGTCCTGCTTGTAATAGAGTTATAGAGGCCAGTCAATGCTTGTCCTGCTTGTAATAAAGATATAGAGGCCAGTCAATGCTTGTCCTGCTTGTAATAGAGTTATAGAGGCCAGTCAATGCTTGTCCTGCTTGTAATAGAGATATAGAGGCCAGTCAACACTTGTCCTGCTTGTAATAGAGTTATAGAGGCCAGTCAATGCTTGTCCTGCTTGTAATAGAGATATAGAGGCCAGTCAATGTTTGTCCTGCTTGTAATAGAGTTATAGAGGCCAGTCAATGCTTGTAATAGAGTTATAGAGGCCAGTCAATGCTTGTCCTGCTTGTAATAGAGTTATAGAGGCCAGTCAACGCTTGTAATAGAGTTATAGAGGCCAGTCAATGCTTGTCCTGCTTGTAATAGAGTTATAGAGACCAGTCAATGCTTGTAATAGAGTTATAGAGGCCAGTCAATGCTTGTAATAGAGTTATAGAGGCCAGTCAACACTTGTCCTGCTTGTAATAAAGATATAGAGGCCAGTCAATGCTTGTCCTGCTTGTAATAGAGTTATAGAGGCCAGTCAATGCTGGTCCTGCTTGTAATAGAGTTATAGAGACCAGTCAATGCTTGTAATAGAGTTATAGAGGCCAGTCAACACTTGCCCTGCTTGTAATAGAGATATAGAGGCCAGTCAATGCTTGTCCTGCTTGTAATAGAGTTATAGAGGCCAGTCAATGCTTGTCCTGCTTGTAATAAAGATATAGAGGCCAGTCAATGCTTGTCCTGCTTGTAATAGAGTTATAGAGGCCAGTCAATGCTGGTCCTGCTTGTAATAGAGTTATAGAGACCAGTCAATGCTTGTAATAGAGTTATAGAGGCCAGTCAACACTTGCCCTGCTTGTAATAGAGATATAGAGGCCAGTCAATGCTTGTCCTGCTTGTAATAGAGTTATAGAGGCCAGTCAATGCTTGTCCTGCTTGTAATAAAGATATAGAGGCCAGTCAATGCTTGTCCTGCTTGTAATAGAGTTATAGAGGCCAGTCAATGCTGGTCCTGCTTGTAATAGAGTTATAGAGACCAGTCAATGCTTGTCCTGCTTGTAATAAAGATATAGAGGCCAGTCAATGCTTGTCCTGCTTGTAATAGAGTTATAGAGGCCAGTCAATGCTGGTCCTGCTTGTAATAGAGTTATAGAGACCAGTCAATGCTTGTAATAGAGTTATAGAGGCCAGTCAATGCTTGTAATAGAGTTATAGAGGCCAGTCAACACTTGTCCTGCTTGTAATAAAGATATAGAGGCCAGTCAATGCTTGTCCTGCTTGTAATAGAGTTATAGAGGCCAGTCAATGCTGGTCCTGCTTGTAATAGAGTTATAGAGGCCAGTCAACGCTTGTAATAGAGTTATAGAGGCCAGTCAATGCTGGTCCTGCTTGTAATAGAGTTATAGAGGCCAGTCAATGCTTGTAATAGAGTTATAGAGGCCAGTCAATGCTTGTCCTGCTTGTAATAAAGATATAGAGGCCAGTCAATGCTTGTCCTGCTTGTAATAGAGTTATAGAGGCCAGTCAATGCTTGTCCTGCTTGTAATAAAGATATAGAGGCCAGTCAATGCTTGTCCTGCTTGTAATAGAGTTATAGAGGCCAGTCAATGCTGATCCTGCTTGTAATAGAGTTATAGAGGCCAGTCAATGCTTGTAATAGAGTTATAGAGGCCAGTCAATGCTTGTCCTGCTTGTAATAGAGTTATAGAGGCCAGTCAATGCTTGTCCTGCTTGTAATAAAGATATAGAGGCCAGTCAATGCTTGTCCTGCTTGTAATAGAGTTATAGAGGCCAGTCAATGCTGGTCCTGCTTGTAATACAGTTATAGAGGCCAGTCAAAGCTTGTCCTGCTTCTAATAGAGTTATAGAGGCCAGTCAAAGCTTGCCCTGCTTGTAATAGAGTTATAGAGGCCAGTCAATGCTTGTCCTGCTTGTAATAGAGTTATAGAGTTAGAGAGTCAAAGCGCTTGTCCTCCCTTGAAAGTGGGTTGTAGAAAACAGTCAATAATATTCATTATCCCCCTTGTACTCTCTTACTAGTGAGTACCGTGTAGAGAGCATTGATCGTTTACCTCTCTAATATTTATCCTCCTTGGACTCGCTGTATTAGAAAGGTCTTAGTTAGTGCTAACAATCCGTTTAAAATCGTTATTTTAACGGTTAACGTGCGTGTCAAACGTATCATGGCTGTTGATCCACTTCCCTGCTCTAATTTCCCAAGAAGACAGATGTGCGTGAACTGGATGGAACGGATTCGGAGGGAAATCGTTTTGCGTTTTATCCCTGTTGAGAGTATACTACAAAAACAAGTTGTTATTATTATTATTATTATTATTATTATTATTATTATTATTATTATTATTATTATTATTATTATTATTATTATTATTATTATTATTATTATTATTATTACTATTTATAGTATTATGTCTAGTATTATTATCATTATGTTTGGCATTATTTATATTATAAAATTAGACTCCGGCCTATCTTGCAGGTGTGTGTCAAGTCCTTTGCACAATTTATATACTCGTTAGGGAACAGGACAGATTCAACAGAGAGTAATTTGAAGCAACGGTTGGCTATTCCAACTGTCACAGCTCACAGATTAAAATGATAAATTACAATAGTTCTCCACGGCCACACAAGTCTGTTACAAATAAAGATGGCGGATATAATATCCGTCAGTTCCCAAAGACCAAATGTATACTCCGATTACCATAAGATAATTCTTTTAGAATTTAGATAAAATTAAAATTAGATATTGAAAAGTGGCCAATGAATGAGTGACACCATTGCCAAAAGTGGTCATGTAGTTAATAGTTATAGATCACTTGATGACAAATTATCTCACCTAAAGGTAGTTATTGTATGATTGGAATGTTTTGACCATCTACTAGGTCGTATATAACAATGGTTCTTAACCTTTTATTACTCGTGGCCACCTAAATATCCTAAAATATATTCGTGGGCCCCCAAGTTTTTACTGTCATATTAATCATTAAGATGTATTTTAAAATAGTGGCTTTATTTACTGATTATAATAGCAAACAAATAAAAAAAAACAGAAATTAACTTACCTAAATGTAATTTAATAGGACCTCTCTCTGCTGTTGAACACTTTTCACTGATTGGTCTATTTTGGTTTCAATTGTATTACTTAATGCTATTTGCATGCCGGGGTCGATTCGGAATCGATGTCGCTGCTTCGTTTTAATATTTACCACTGTGGAAAATCTCTTTTCACATAAATAAGTAGCAACAAAGGGCAGCAAATTTTGAATAGCGATAGTATACAGATGGGTATTATTTTTACTAGCCGTGAATTATATTATCCATGCTTCCCCCCTCCCCAAACCCCTGCCATTATCCTGAAAAATCGAGTCTACTGTACTTACATGCTTACGATCATCAAATTCTTTATTCCAAAACGTAAAATAAATGATAATTGACTTCAGTACCAAGCAAATAAATTTTTTAATTATTCTTTTGATGCAGCCCAAAAAACCTTTTGCAGCCCCCCCGGTTAAGAACCAGTGGTATATACCACAAGGATTAATAGTGGATAAGTCTTAAGTTTTTTTAGCCTCGGTCTTTAAACAACTTTAAATATAAGTCAGTTTGACTATATTCATAAGACACAAAATGTATAAAAATTAATAAATATCCTTAGCTAATTTTTTCAAATTATATAAAGTTATTATTACGAGTGTAATGAGCAAACAATTGAGTGCAGCTTATGTGTAATTTACTAGTAAGGTATCGGTACATGTTGTTTTGAGCTATTAATTAATTAATGAATTAATTAATTTGTTTACCACATTAGGAGGTTTCCAATTTTAATCACTTCCAAAATTATAAATAAAAACTTAAGGCTCAAATTTTTCTACAACAGGCACCGAGTTTAGCCGTTGAAGTCGTTAGTGAAAACGCATGAGGCGCTGATGTGGCAAGATTTTGAAACTCGTAGATGACACAGTTTACAGTGAATGTGCAGTATCACAACAGATATGGATAATGATTAAAAAAAAAGTTTTCAAAGGTTAAGCCTGGGTATTATTGACATCAATCCTTTAAAAATAGATGAGGTTTATTTAAGGCAAGACATGTAATCGAATTAACTAAATTTAAGATGCAAATTCAACTTAACTAACATAGAAAGTTTTATAATAATGCATACGTGTGCTGTTTAACACCTTTTAATGTTAAAAGTGTATAACCTTTGTCCAACACAAATTAAGTACTAAAAAATGGGTTTTTCTGTCGTAAATGTGTTATAACTTATTTCATTTATAGTTTTATAACTACAAGTTAACCAATCCGAATTAACCTCTAGTTTGATCTTAAAAATGTCAACAAAATCTAGGCTAGATTTGGAATAGTTGCATTTTAGGTTTATGTATTTTATACTGGCCTACTACACCAACATTAAATAATAGACTTATTATTATAATAATTAGTATAAAATAGGTAACAAGATCTTATTGTACAAATTAGGGCCATGTCATATTTTACAAAGTAGGGCTATGTCATATGCTACAAAGTAGGCATATTATGTAATATGCTACAAAGTAGCAAGTCTCTCTCTACTAATGTGAAAATTAATTACAGGTGTAATTTGATTATTTGTCGTTTGGCCCATATGGCCAATACCATACAAATATTTACAAATCGGCAATAACATCTGAAATAAGCTAATAGTTAACTAGTTTGTCAAAATATCAAGGCACAAAAATTAGATTTTAAAGCACCATGTGACTAGGACTCGTTCTTTTTAAGTACGAGGGTTAATTTATGCTGATTTTAGTTTAATTTACAAATAGAGTTTTAATACTATTGAAATGTATTGTTTCATGCCAAAGTTATTGGCTATACTTATTTTTGAGAAAGAGTCAGGATAAAAGTAATTTATATAATAACAGCTGATCTACTATATTATTTCTGTTACCTATCTGAACCCACTTGTTTCGTTTTATTCATCCCATTCCTATCAAGGAAATTGTTAAATGCTATGTCATTCTTAGTGTTTTTATAACGATTTGAACATCTCACACTACAACACTTATTAACATATTATGACACTTTTTACTTGATTCATTGTGTAAGTGGCCATCTAGTGGCAGAATCAAGAATTATAGTGACACCGTCTCGTGCTGCCATCTTGGCGGAGAAGAATGTTACTGCTTGTATTTGAAGAGGGTTACCTTCCCTTGTCCCATTCACCCCTCGCCCATATTATCATTCAACCACTTCTGCCTCATCCCTGGTGGCAAGCTTGACTAGAGCAGTTTAATTTAAGGGAGACATGTTAACTAGATAGTCTAATATATTCTAGTTGCTTGACATCATCATCATCATAATTTATTATTATTATTATTATTATTATTTATTATATTATTATTATTATTATTATTATTATTATTATTAATTATTATTATTATTAATTATTATTATTTAATTATTATTAAATTATTATTATTTATTATTATTAGGGCTGAAACCACTCACAACCGTTCCGGGCGTTTGCGTGTGTGTCCATTATGTTGTTGTAAAGCTAATTTTTCGTCTAGCAATCTTTAATATTGCGCTCTCATTATTTTATCCTGCAACTTTTCCACTTTCACCATTATGTGCTTAATACTGTTGTGCTGCTTCCTCACAAAGTTCTACCTAACTCAACTACTTAGATCCCTAGGAAGTGATACGATCCACATTCAGCTCCACACACAACCCTATTATTATTTACAAAGCTTCTAAATCTCTCATTATGCTCCACAAAATAAATCATCGTTCTCGAATCGGCCCTTTGCCATTTATACAAGTGAATATATTTGGTGCTTAAACCATGTGTTCAACACAAATAAACCTTTTTCTAAACATAGACTCATTAAATCTTCCTAACATCCTCTCCAAGCTCTTTCTCTCTATGGGTACCCACCCATCCATTCATATCTCCTAACAAGATATTGCTTTCACTGGGTTCACATGCATTCAAGACTTCATTGAGCTCATTCCAAAACTCCACTCTCACAGTCTCATCTTCACCCCTCCACCGGAGCATAACCAGCTACCAACATAAAACTACGAATGTTTATTTTCATACGTGCCCGTAGAAGTTTAGATGACACCAACTCATACCTTCTCACAAACAGCTTAGCTGTACTAGTAGTCTGAACCATAACCAAATTTACCACCAAATATTAAATATAAATCACAAACATATTAAACGAATTGTAAATTAAATTAAATAGCTTTCTTTTTTTAAATAAGTTATAACTTATTTTAAAATAAGGGGAAAAACTTTCAAATTAGTTTCAAATAATTATGGGCTATCGCCTATCACATACTTTATTTTTATTGTTAAAAATTAAATTTGTTTGTAATACATATGTGACATTGGTATGAGTTTACATACTTCATATTATTAAATAAGCATTACTAATAATAAAATAATTAAATCAGTGTGGCTTGTAGCGTGCTAATTAGATTTTGTCGAGAGCATAATTTAACTGTAAAATGTCAACAAACTATTTTCTTTGACAAACAATTACCTCTATCGATAAAAACAACACTTGTCTATTTACAAAAATATATTTGAAATTGGTTTTAGTATTTTTTTTTTTTTATCATTTTGAAAAATATACTTTAAATTTGACCATGAGGTCCTGTTGGTTTAAATTTACAGTGCCTGGTGTTAAAGTATAAAGTTAATTTAAATATCAGACCATTTTTCTTGTATGTGACTGGTCAATGTTGGTAAATTCTACAATCATATATTGAATATTTCGAATGCAAGAAAACTCTGGATACGCTTTGCCGTTAGTTGTTTTGAACACATTAAATTTTCCATTGTTTCTAGCTAGCATTTAGAAATTTAATGTAGCTAAATTAGTGTTATTCCGAGTAATTTTATTTTAATAGACTGGCTCACCTGTATAAAAAAAAATGGCTCATGGTTTAAAATGGGGGACGAAACTCCTAGAACTGTACGGTCACTTAGATCAGGTAATATATATTCCAAATTTTTTTTTTAATTATTCACAATATTAGTATGAATTTTGTCAATAATTACTTTCATTATTTCAACATTGCTATAAAAGTTTCTTAAACGTTTAGACGATTAACTTTAATAAAGTTTAAAAAAGTATAAACAATCAGATTTTTAACTAATAAAATAACAGCTGTCCAAAACACGTGAATTAACTAAAATTATTTTCGATGGTTCTTATTTCTATTCATGGCTTTTTATATAGAATCTTATTAAAATATTACCATTAGGGTGTTTTTTATTAATAAAACACCAAAAGCACGAATTACTCGTGTCAACTTATTATCCTACGGTATTATTTTTCTCCAAGGTTTAAAAAATGAAGACTTCAACAATCTATGTGACTCATTACATAATATAAATTCAGAATCCATACGAAGACGACTGAGACCACCCTTGCTTATTAGTGAAGATTTTGGTTCATCTAGATCTACTCGATCAGGTAGATGCATTACCTACTGTAAGTTACTATTTGAATTAGTGGTATTTTGGTGTATGATATTAATAAATAAAATTATTTAATATTGTTATCCTTATTTTAGTATCTAGTCAAGTAAATGGTGCAGAAATTCGCTTTACTCCTGTTGTGAGAAATAGTAGCAGCAGTCACAACTATGGAAGAAGCCAATCCTCCACACGTGAGTATTAACAATACTGCTATAAACAATTTGAGAATAGTACCTTACTGTATGAATAGAGATATAAAAAAATATTCTTTTTTTACAATAAGGATATATCAATCATCTTATAATCATCATATACTTAGGAAAACAACAAATCTAATCATACCACCATTGTTAAGTTTAATAATTTTATACAACTAAAACAAAAATCACAAATAAAACATAAATATTTACAAACTTTTGTGTTGACTTGTGTTCTTTGCATTATTGTTGACCCCCTGATACTTATGAAGTCATATGTTCCTTTACACATTAAATTGTTTAATTGATCCATATTATTCAAAATTTAATTTATCAACTCATGAAAGGTTAGGTTAAAGTTGGGTAGGAACCATAATTATAAATATACATTATGGAAGATTTGAAAGTTAGATTTGTATCATAATAATGGTTTTAAATATTAATTTGGGTTTTTATATTTGTGATGTCATCTAATATTTGTGGGAGTTGTAATTGGTTTAGTTTGGATATATTATTCCGTGAGGTTACATTGTGTAGTTTTGTTTATAGTTCAAAATTTCTTCAAACAAATTGATAAGATAATTGTCTCTCATTTGCAAGAGTTGGGTTTTGTATGAAAAAAGGTTAAATGTGCTTGTAGTAGTCTGTATGTGATTTTTGCTTGTTTGTAAAAATAATTTTTAGAATATAGTGGGTTTTTTAAGCACCGCGTCTTACTACACTTTCAGGTTATATGTTTATGTACTAATTACTCTAATAGTTTTAGGGATTATGAAGGTCACATTTAGAGGAAGTGGAGATTTGTGTGGAGGCAGAGTGGAAAACCATTTTGGGAAAAAATCTCTATCCCCCTAAGAGATTCGAAGCTCAATCGCCCCATCATTGGCAGTCTAGTCTACTGCTAGAGTAGCCCTTAGACCATGCGGTCACTGAAGCGGATTCTTTGGGATGTATTTTTAGGTGTGCCACATATTATCGAAATCATGTTGGTGCTTGTATAAACAGCATGGCCAACCAACATCTCATATCTTAGACAGATTAATTTGTTTTATTTTGGCCAAAATATCTATATAAAATAAATAATAATTTACATGTGTATATATCAATTTGCCATATTAATTTGCTAAGGTATGGTAAGTTTAATCATAAAATGTTGATATTTTAGAAATAAAAAATAAATCAATCAATCTTATATACTGATATGATGGGTACCATCCCCAAAAACTTAGGCACTAGGGCTATTTTACCTGAAATTATAATCAATCCTCCTACATTTAAGACAAATATGAACACATAACATAAAAGAGACTACCATTTCAATATTGGTGTTTACACGGTATAGGGGTGTGTGTAGCTTCAAAACTTCGATTTGGCTTCCAAACAAATGTCATTTTCAATTTCATTTAGTAAAAAAATTCCAGCTTCGACAATTTCCAAGCTTCACAAAAAATTATGTATATAAAATTTTGAGAGTTAAAAAAGATCACTTAATTCTATTTTGAGCTGTTGTATACATTCAAATTAGTTTATCATATTAAAACATGATATTACAAACAATTGTGTTGTAAAACAATTAATAGTAATTTTAGTGCATAGAAGCTATATACAAATAAGTACAATATATAATATTTTTTCAATCATAAAACAACTGAAAAAAATATTCAAATTTTGATTTGGCTTTGAGAATATTTCACATACTCGATTCGAGTTCGCTTCCAAATTCCAAGTGAAAAAGGTGGATCTTGAAACTTTTAGCGTCGCATGGTGGCAAAACAGCGTGTGCGCATGCATCGCCAAATTTTAAAAGAATTACAGTTGTCTTATATTATTGGGGGGTCTTGACTGCCCATGGTCCCTATTGTCTGGCCAAAAAAAAAAATTCATTAAGTAGCTTCATACTAAAAAAAAAAGCAAGAAGTAAAAAACCAGCTTCGGTGGCCAAACGGTCTAAGGCCTTACTCTTGTATAAGATGGCCTGCTCAAGATGGGGAGATCGGGGTTCGGGTCTACTGAGGGTGGTTTTCCCGAAATGGTTTTCCACGCTCCTTCACTCAAATGCAGGTAGATTACCTCTAAAATGCTTTCTTCCTCATCCCTACTGCGTTAGAGTAATTATCATTTGTGTATAACCTGAACAGGTAATGAGAAATAATGCTTGTCTACTTTCCTTTTTTTCACCCCTCACCTATCTCCTCTTTTACGCGCAGTAGAGTTTAACTTCAACTTCATCAGCAACGCATGGCTATCAGTGGGTTCCACGGCAGTGTATAAATAAAATTTATAATAATTCTTCATCTGCGAGGTTGGCGCCAGGCTAAAAGCGGACTGTGGACGATTTTAGGTTTGCCATTTCTGATCTCCCCCCGCAAGTGTTGAAAGGTTTTTAACAATTGTTGTTGGTATGTTTGCCTTTTCAAAGGATCAAGCCGACACTCCAGTTCTTCTCGGGTGTCTAGAACCAACCCTAAACATGATGAAAATGTCAACAGGCACTCTCACGGGGAACTGCAGTGTCTACAAATACATCAATGTCTCTCGGACTGATCTGCCTTCTATGGAACCTCAAGGTGACTTGACATAACTTTTTTTTTAGGCTCGGCGATTATCATACAGTTGGTACACCTAATTTGGGAGGCTCAGGTTGGATACAAACTGGTTGCAAAAATGAAGAAAACACTTACTATAAATATATTTTTTAAACTCTCAAAGTGACTTTTATCAGTTACTGATTCAAACCCTTCCTGAGGGTGACTTTTTTTTTTTTACAGCGAGCCTGTAGCCTGGGTCAGTTTTTTATTCAAGCCATATATTTTCCACTAATGGTTGGTAGGCCTGTCATAGCTTCATAATCTAACTTAAGACTAGGACAGGCACAACACCAGTCCCCAGCCATTAATTCATCACTGTGAAAGGATAAACTCACATTTCACCAATGATACATTTTTCGGCCATGCCGGGAATCTAACCCGGGACTCTTAGCTCGATTTCGCACAAGCTGCAGCACACTTAACAAGTGTGCGGCTAAAGATGTCTGACATGCTTGGGAGGTTAATACAACTGGTTTCCTAACCTTCTATTAAGAAGGCAAATAGTAAGCTGTACAAGATAAGCGTACTTGCATAATGGTTGTACTTAATACCGAGAAATATCTATGTCAATTTATTTCCCCCCTTATTGCAAAATTTGGGTTCTATTGGCAAATAATTTATCTAGCATCTAAATTGTCTAAAAAATATATTGCTACAAATATAATGCAGCTCACATGGAAAAAAAAAAAAATAATAATAACAGTCCGAAACCTTAGCTCAGTCATTAGCGTGTCTGCCTACTGAGCTTAGGGTCCCCGGTTCAATTCCCGGCATGGCCAAAAATATATCATGGATGAAAATATGGGTTGACCCTTTCACATTGATAAATTAACGGCCGGGGATTGGATGTTGTGCCTATCCTAGTCATAAGATAGATTATAAGGCATATGAAGCCAAGGCAGACCTAGTAAGCCGGTAGTGGAAAATATATGACTTGAATAAAAAACTGACCCAGGGCACAGGCTGGAAACAATAATGGATGTAATAAAACAAAAATTAATAATGACATGAAACTGTGTGTGCACTTGCTATTATTCTTTATAGGTTGCCCAAACTGCATACAACTTTCCAAATGTTCCAGAGTGATATTGGTGGTATTTCTAGTGATCATCGCTGTCTTGATAAGTAAGTACGGAAATATTGTATGTACATTCTACTTTGTTGAAATCTTGACTCCATATTTTTTCTTCACGGTGGTCTTGTTGCCTAAACCAGTGGTTCTCAAACTATCATCGACAGTGGTGTGCCAGGTGGTTTGTAGACAAGGACAACAAGGAGAAAATCAATATCATGTGAAAGATTGAGAGGTAAAGTCCGTCAAGTCATCAAATCTCTCCCTTGATGGTGTATTTATATAGATTTTTTCTTTCATAATATTTCAAATCAAAAAGTTCTTGCACCCTTAATATATTTCATATTAATTTACTTACATCCATCAGCCTACTGTTTCCAGCTTGTATTAGTTTTCTATTCAAGCCACATATTTTCCACTGCCAGTTTGCTAGGCCTGTCGTAGCTTCATGTCTTATAATCCATCTTAGTTCTGTGAGGCCTTCTTTCCTCTATAAACTTAGATGTGTAATACATCATGTTAAGAATTATGTCAAGTTTGTATTATTACTTCTCTTTGGATTTCAAGTTGAAATATGTACTATAATTTATTTTAGGATTTAAAGTTGATATTTTTTTATTTGTGTTCAAGTTAGACAGAAAACAAATTAGTACTATATTCACAATTACATTGGAGAATAGCCATTGTTCATGCGGTTTTAAGACTTTATTCTTGCAATATATGTCAAAAAAATTTTAAAAAATCCTAAGTACTCAATCAACTGCCTAGAATCAGAAATTTAAATCCCTTGAGATGAGATAGTAAACAAAAAACCTTTTAAGTGGCCTCTATACTGAAACGAATAACGAGATTGAAAAACAATGTAAATATGTTGTTCGGCCTAGGTTCGAAGAATGTCCCTGCCAAATTTTGTTAAAATTGGTCCCCACATTTATCAGTAACATCCGGACAGACAGACATAATACCAAATGGCCACGTTTAAACAGGACCTCGATATAATTGGCCAATGAAATCATATTTTACAATATGTGGTGTAGCTGTTAAGTCGCTCCATAAAAAAAAACACTTCTTTTGCCGAAGGTATATGTTTGTGCGAGTATATGTCCACAAGCCAAGAGCCGATGATAACGGCTTTGGAGGAGATGTCGGGGAGCGAAGAGGAAAGTCTCGAGTTAAGCCCTCTTGACACTCACGTCCTCTTAGATGGCGTGATCCGAGCGCTTGAGGCGAGGCATAAAGCACTGCAAATGGAATTAAGAGGTTGGAAGGAGCATTCCCTAGCGCTCAAGAAGACTGTGGACAACTTGCAGGTGTCCTTGGAAGAATTCAAGGTCAGGGTGTATCTACATCTTGTTTCCATAGTCTCTTTAACTGGAAATGCTTCAAGATGAATCATTCGGTTCGACTCCGTTCATTATGCTGTTCATACTAGTTTCTTCGAACACCTGAAACCTCCTTATTTGTGGGTTTAATCACTCATATTCTATTAGATAAATGTATGAATTTAAAGTCCCCATCCTGATTTCAAACTAAGACCCTTCATAGGTGAAAGTCTTATGTTTATGAATGTCATTTTCATCTCTTTGACCACACCACACTGCACCATAACAAAATAATTGGTTAAAAATAATCTTTTTTTCAGAACAGCATTGCAGACATCCAAGATGAAAAAATTCCTGATAATGGTAAGTCAACTCACATATAATAATGTTTTTCATTATTTGTATTCCAGGAATTTAACAACACATAAGGTGAATTGAGTTTGGGCATCAAGTAAGGGCTGTGTCTAAAGTCACACAGACTTGAAATTTCTCCCCACCCCCGCAAATGCTGCTAAAGTCTTATGTGAGCTATGGAGGGTTAGGTCTACTAAAAAATACATTTTATCTTAAAAGAAAATCTCTTTTCGATTTTTGAGGTATTTTGTTATATTTGGAAGAAGGTACAGGAAAGGTGGATAGAAATATATAAAAAGGAACAAACATAATATGGCTGTTACAATGAAAAGAACACAATTCACACTTTACATTGCTGCCACTGGACAAAGAGGTAATGGCTGCCTCTTGAATAAAATCACTCATTACCACCAAATCCCCTAAAACATAAGTTTCATTCTACTGGAACATGCAATGTAACTTCTTAAAAAATAGGACATTTAATAAAAACATGTAAAAGGAACTAATAATGAATGTCCTTCATGTTATTAGTTCCTTTTACATATTCCTATCTAAGTTTCCTATTTTTCTCTACCAATTTCCTTTATCTCCCTTTTGTGTTTTTTTGGAAGTTGTGCATTTCCACTCCCCCTTGGTGAGTTTCGATAGCATAAAACCTAAGTCGAGGGATTGGGTGGTAACGATTGATTTTATTCAAGAAGCAGCCATTACCTCTTTGTCCGGTGGCAGCAATGTAAAGTGTGAATTGTGTTCATTTCATTGTAAAAGCAATATTGTGTTTCCTCCATGTTAAATGTTTATATACACCTTTCCTGTACCTTCTTACAAATATAACAAAATACCTTAAAAAGTGAAACAAAGTTTGTATTAAAGAGATAAAAAACACAATAGAAATATCTTCAATACACCCTCACGCTCAGCACTTTACTATAGTGAACTCCCAAGTTACTTATTACTTCACAACATTTCAATATACACTGCGACCTCCATATATCGAACTTCCAAATATCGAAACTCTCCATGTATCAAAGTTTTGGTGAACTTCCGTGACATTACATAGAAAAAAATGTTTCTATATATCGATATTTTTTTTCAAGACGAATCGAGATTCCCCCTACGCCCCGCTCGTAGACAATAGGATAAGAAAAACAAGTGAGAAAAAATAGAATGAAGATGTCGCAAGAGTAAGAAGGAAATGTCTCCACACTCCTCTCACCTTGTTCCTCAAGTAGCCTTCTTCCTCTATAAATCAGGTTCAGTTTGTTTCAGTATCTCTAACCGACGGTTTATGATCGCTGTTGTTTCACTTTCTCTAATCGACAGCGCGTGCTTGAAATGTCAAAAAGAACAAATCTCTCAATTTTATGTAAAAGGTTGAGTTGTTGAAGAACGTGGACAGTGGAATGCGCAAAAATGATATTGCGGTTATATTTAGTCCTCCCCTAAGTACAGTGTCAACATTTAATGAGTGCATTGATTAGGAAATATTTCTAAATACAATATCATGTGTAAAAAAATATTGTTTCTATGATTCGAATTTTTTATGGAACCATTGACTTCAATATACAGATCCAATTATAACTATCTCATTGGTAAATTTTTCCATCATGACTTTTTTAACTAAAAAAAAAGATGTGATTTTTAGCATTGTCATCATTTCAACAAAAATGTATTACTTTGTCCTTATGTGCGACTCTATAAAGATTAATATTTGGTAAATACAGCTTCTGTGGCGTCTGCATCTCAAGCGAAAGTTTCCAACAGAATTAATTACTTTGTGTTGTAGAGGAGATGGTGAAAAAATTGATACAAGAAGAACTGTCCCTGTACGATGCCGACAAAACTGGTCTCCCAGACTACGCTCTGGAGTCTGTGGGTTGGTAACATTACACTTTTAACTAGTGTAGTAAAAAACTAACTTTATTAATTAGCTTTACTAAGACCTTAAACATAACAGATACATTAACAGTACAAATGTTTAATTCAGTAGCTAAATAATATGATCTGCATTTGTCACTTCATCATCATCATCAACTATTTCCGACCTATGGCCGGGTTAGTATAGTAAAATGGCTCTATCTTCCTCTATCCTTCCATCATTCTTCTCCTCTCACTCGTACACTTGCTGTCATCTGATCTTGACTATAGTTTTCCTTGGAATCCTATCTTTTTCCTTCCTCATTACATGCCCACACTATCTCCCCCTTGCTTCCTCTTATCTCATGTACTACTCCCTGTACCTCCACTCTTTCCCAGATAACTTCATTCCTAGTCCTCTTTCTCCACCTGACAGCATGCTCCTCAAATACTTCATTCCCGTGGCCTTAACCTTGGTCTCTCTTGCATCCAATACCCAGGTTTCTGCTGCATACGTGACTATGGGTACTAAGTACGCCCTACACAGCACTTCCTTGCACTTAGTTTTACCAAGACTTTAATTGTTTTCGAGTCTGTAAACAAAGTAAATGTGGCACCCAACCGCTGTATTAAATAAAACATTGAAAGTAGGTTAAAAGGGCAAGGCCTACACACTTAACAGAAAACTGTAGGCCTCAAAGTTCACAACAAAACACATCATTATTAAATTGTCAGTCCTCTTCTTCAGCAGAAGAGAGTAAAATACAGACAGGACTATGGCAGCATGACTAGAGGTAGGTCATGGTCACTTTACTACAGCATCTAAGTGACCATGACCTACCTCTAGCCATGCTTCCAAAGTCCAGTCTGTGTTTTACACTCTCTTCTGCTGAAGAAGAGGACCGATGTACCCTGAGAATTACATAATTATGTGTTTTGTTGTGTTTTAGTTGTGAACGTTAAGGCCTACAATTTTCTGATTTGTAGGTCTTATTCAAGACTTTGAACAGTGAAAACTTATTTTAATTAGCTAAATAAAGAGTAGCCAAATATATTAAAATATCAAGTCAATATATCTACAGTTATCATTTATAATACTAATAATATAGGAAATGTTACCACTACAGAGGAAAAAAAAGTATTTTCTACAAGATGCTAACCACCATGTACTCACTTTAACCCAGTGGTTTTTTTTAGATGCACAAAATGATATATGCCGATGCTTTGTGTAAAATTTATATTCTCCCGCTAGGTGGAGCCATCGTCTCTACACCAGACACGATGACTTACAAATCTGAAGAATGGCATCATTTTTGGGGCCTCATACTCTGGAGGGAGATGGACTATTATCCTCGATATGTTATACAGGTTAAGAACAATTATTATAGGGTAATATGCCTGTGACCCAGTGTTTTGCAACTATCCAGATTTTCATAGGAAACGCTGGTTCTTATCTTATCCGATCTATATAACTTTCATTTTCTTGGCCCATATCGGTAGGACAATTAATGAAATAGTTTTTTTCCTAATATGTAGCTCTGTAACCTGTTAGACACATGATTACCGCAAAAACTTCTTTTTGTGTGTGTGTGTTAGCATCACATCTTACTACACATTGGTGTTATCCAAATATGCACTGAATATGCTAGTGTGCTAGGAATGTGTAAGGTTGAATTCATAGGGAGTGAACTCGCATTTGTGTGGAGGGAGAACAGAAAACCAATTATGGAAAACCACCCTCAGTACACCTGACCAGGATTTGAACCCCAATCTCTCTGTTAAAGGCAATGCGGTCTATTGCGAGTGACACCTTAGATTTTTCGATCAGAGAGGAAGGTATTGGTACATTTAACGTGTAGTTTATTAACAACTTATTCTAAGGAGTAAAGACGAGGCAGGTTGCTTAGAGGAATTGTACCCACATTAGTGTGGAGAGGTATGATAAAACCAAAGTGAGGAATCAGATTTGTTGAACCCTTTTGTGCACCTATTCAAGATTTGAACCTCAACTCCGTGTCGATGGCAATCCAATTATTAATTGCTAGTTTGACTCTTAGACCAGCGTTTTTCAACTGGTGTGCCGCAAGAGTTTGGGGGAAGGTCTAAAATAAATAGGTGAACAAAATAAATCTTTTGAAATCGATGATCACCATTCATTTTTAAAATAGCATAACTATCAGAGTTTTTAACCATTGAACTTACAAACACAATCTAAATACTCTTTTTTACTTTCTCTAAACACCTCGGAGAGTGGTGTTTCTACAACAATGTATAGACTATTATTTTGTCTCACAAATCTTACGAGTTTTTAGTAAATTGTCTATTTTAAGATAAAAGCGGGAGAAAGTCTGTGTGGTGCACTGTACCATTTATTTAATGATACAATCGCTCCCTAAAAACCAGATGGTGTGCCTTGATAATTTTATCACCTTGTTAAATGTGCTTTGAGTTGAAAAAGTTTGAGAATCGCTGACTTAGGCCATGTGATCTCAAATTCGGTTCACAAAAACTTAGAGATTGTCCTAGAAATATATTATCAAATTGAATAATGTAATTTGTGTGGTGTCCAATAAACTAAGCAGGTTGTGAATATAATTAATTTCTACTATAATTTTTATTTAGAAAAACAAATATAAATAATTATTTATATTATTTAGAAAACAAATATAAATAATTATTTAAATGTAATAAATTTTCCTGCAAAAAACAAGTATTCAGTTTTATTTGTCATGTCAAAACACTCCCAAGATACATTTTAAACAAAATTGTTAGGAGCCATTCTCAAAATAGGAATTTTTGAAAATCACTCTACAGTAAACCAGCCTTAGCAAATTTTTACTTAAAAAACACGAATAATGTTATTTAGAAGGTCAAACACTCCCTAGATATATATTTTAAATAAAATCGTTAGGGGACAATTTCAAAAAGATTGGAATTCAAAATAATCACTCATCCATAAACTACTGGTAACCTTAATTTGAGGACTAGAGTCAAAATAAAAAAAGTCCCAAGGTATCATGTTTGAACAAAATCCATTAAACCGTTTCAGATCCGTGGTCAGGGACGTACGGACAGACAGAATTGTAAAATCTACTTTTTATATAGACATCAAGATTCATCATAACCTTGTGGTTGAAAATTTTCAAGATTATAATACTTTCTCTTGTAATAAATAATTACCAGAATACCAACAAACAAATAATTTCCCTAGACTCTGTTTTCAAAGTTGGCAAACTTATTGTGATCGAATTATTAGGAGGTCCAGTTTGACCCTCAAGCAGTGCATGGAAACAGTATTTTATCAGTAAGACATGGTCAATGTTGCCATTACAAACAAAACAAACCTGCTTTGGTGGTTGAATGGTCTAAGGTGTCACTCTCACAATATTCTGCATTTCAAACACAAGGGAGATCAAAGTTCGAATCTCGGTTGGGTCTATTAAAGGGTGTTTTTTCCTAAATGGTTTCCCCACTCACCCCTCCATACAAATGTGGGTACACTTCCTATGAATTAAATCTTCATCTTTAACACATTAATGTAATTAGTACATATGCATATAATCCAAAACAGTAAGAGGTGACGCTAAAAACATTACATATCCCCATCCCTTGTAAACACGAAAGAGGTATATAAAAATCAAAGTCAACTTTTCATTAAATAGATCTGTGTAAAGATATGCGATTGCAGCTTAAAATAGGTGAGGTTCATGTGAACATATATGCAGTGGTTATGCATAATTCCATGTTCATTCTGGACAAATAGTCCCCAGTGAGTGGTGACCTTGCAATATCCTTCTATATGCATCATGTTCCAGCCCTCCATGCAGCCCGGGCACTGCTGGGCGTTTTATGGCACAACGGGCAAGGTGGTCATCCGACTAGCCAAGGACATCTATGTCACAGCCGTCACTCTGGAGCACATCCCTGCTAGCATCGCACCGGCAGGAAACATCTCCTCCGCCCCCAACTCTTTCGCAGTTATTGTAAGTTTCAGATGTAGAGGGCAGAGAGTATCAAGTCTGATTCAGATATGAACTTCGGCAGCAGAATCTGTTTGGAGTGTCGTAATTCTAGCAGGAATGTATGTTGATACTTTAAAACACAAAAAGTTGTCTTGTTTTCTAGTGGATAAACAAACATTTCAAGTTATTGTTTTGGGTGTTTTTCATTTAGTATTTGCACCAGTGCTGTGGAGTCAGTACGCTAAACCTTAAGACCTCAAAAATACTTTTCTAGAAAAAAAGGCCAAACTAACTGTGGATCGTCCACCTAGACTTACCATGTCCAACATCTGGGATTTGAATAAAAAAAACACGGAAGAGATTAAACTTCTCACCAGTATTAAAAATTATTTATGTTCCCTAGGGTTTTGTCCCAGAAGAGTATGAAAAAGATAATGAGAAGGAAATCTTACTGGGAACATTCAGCTATAACAACAGTGGGCCATCGCGGCAGACATTCAAGGTCAACATGAAGGTAATTAACTGTTGCACATTACATAACCTTAACAAAGGTGTATTAAATATAGTAATCCACACACTTCAACAGAAAGAGTTTCCAGCTGTGGTCGATTCAGTTTTTCAAAATGCCTCCTCTCTATGTCCTTTCACTATTTCCCCCCTCACTCATAAATTTACTTTTATCCGCTCTTCCTATCTATTTCTTGGTCTGCCTTGCTGTATTTTCCCTGCATACTTCAGCTCCGCCCTTAGAGATTCTCACATTTTGCATCATACATGACCATACCATCTCACCCCTGCTTCCATTACCAATAAAATGCATCCTTCCTCATGCCTAAGCCTTTAAAAGTAACTATCTACATGTGTGCAAGTTGAACAGGTAATGAGCCAAGGTTAAAAAAACTTGTAGGGGTATCCAAGATCAAATTCAAAACATGACATATCCCCCAAATTTAAACCACCAAAGTTTTAATAGTTTTCTTAGTGTTTTATGCTGAGCAAAAAAAAAATACATAGCTTTAAAGTACCAAATATTATTCACAAAATGATTGGTAGGGTAAATATTCAACAAAGTTCACTCAAAATTAGAAAATGTAAGAATTTTAGATGTCATTTAGGTGTCACAAAGACCCAGACTTATTATAAAGGCTAGGTAGAAGAATTTTCCAATTTCAAACTCCAGGATGCAAGTTACATCGGACCGTTCCGACAAGTTGGGCTGTGGATCCTTACAAACTACGGGAACCCGAAATACACTTGCGTGTACAGATTCCGTGTGCACGGCAATATCACACACAGCGCCTCTGCAAACAGAGATGGTCACCAGGAGTACATTTCCACAGAAGTGGGGACCTAGACAACAGCAGCAAGAATCTTCCCTCAGATTGGCCAACAGATGAATGTGAAGTTACAGGAAAGTATTTATTGAAGATGGTGTCACCTCGAGCAATATTGTAGTTGTGCTCTTGGATCAATATATATTTAATTTGAATGTGTGTATATTTTTCAATAAATTTGCTTTTAACAAGAAATGAGATTAGATGTATTTTACTTATGCTAAGAGGGCAGTTTTAAACATCAAACTGTTTACAGCCTATGGCTGGGTCACTTTAGTAAAATGCCTCCATCTTCGCCCTTTAATTTCCCTGGGTGTATTTTATACCCATTGTCACACATGCACATAAACATGAACCTTGAATGTAAGAGAGACAAGGAAATTGGAGGTCATGAGAATGAAGTTTGTGAGGAACATGTTAGCTCTCATAAGGAGAAACAAGATTAGGAATGAAGTTATCTGGGAAAGAGTGGGAATACATGATATAGTAAAGGAAGCCAAAGAAAATATTGGAAATGTATGTAGATAAAAGACCGCAAGGGAGGCGAAGAAGGTGTTGAAGTGAGAGAATGTAAGAAATTAAAGGAAGATTGGTGGAAGAACTGACCTGACCACAGGGTGGAAACAGTTGATCAACAATGCAGGTCAGACTAAAAGACAAGCTTATCTCGTCTGGTCAGCCCAAGTGTAATGATATTGATTTGGATCCATCTCATATATTTAAAAAGTCATGGATGAAGGTATTTTTCTTCAAAGTATTATATGTAAACATCCTTTTGTGCCATTGACGTAACAAGCTGCCCCACCCCCCACCACCACTTACTATTGAGCGCGCAGTGGTCTGTCGCGGCTCTGGCGAGTAGTTTCAATTCCCGCCGCGTGAACAGTGCTGAGCCTGGTATAGGCAAGATCTTCCGTCACTGGGACACGCTTGACACTTATGACCGCTCGCTTGGAATGCGCAAGTCCACCTCTGTACACTAGTTTAAGTTGTGCAATAAAACTGTTGAACCTTGGAAAGAAACGATTTATTAACATTTAGATCACATAGGCCCACAACTCCTAGAGCAATGTTGCATACGGAGGGACGAGAGAGTCGTTTCACTTTCAACACTTCATCCATGGAGAATCACGCGCTTTTCAGAAATAATGTCGAAGGAATGCACTATTAAACTTATTTTTTATTTCAAAATTTAACTCCCTAGTATTTACCAAACAAGCCTGTGACGTTAGCTCTCTATACCTAATAGGAAGCTAGCTTTCATGACACTGTTGCAGGACTCTTTCGATTTGTTGGTTTTGACACTGGTCACGAGAGGTCCAAGGGCAAGGAGTAGTCACATAAATCTAGAGAACGTGTAATTTCATGACGGTACTACTAATTTAAATACAAGAATACATAGAAAATAATCTGTAGTTCAGTAAAATTTGATAATTTTACATATCTTTGTACTGAAAATAAAATCACTAAATTGTGTGCAACATTAAAAGTTGTATTTATTCAAGTAAAATATCGTAATAATTGGCGCTCGATCACAGACTATAAATACCAATTATATCTCAATAAACCGTATCTTCACACAAGATGTCATGGTTAGAATCCCGCCTAGGATAAAACGTTGATTTTTCATCCCCCCCCCCACACACACACAAACACAAACACAATTACATTTCCTTTAAATCTTAACTTTCACCTCGGCCAAATCTCCAGTCATCCATCTCAAAACTTTTGTGGAAGGAGAGGAAAACATTTAGGAAACAATCTTAGTACACCTGACCGGGATTCAAAACCCAACCTCTGGGTCATCGGCAATCCAGTCAAATACAGAATTGACACATTAGACCATATGACCACCAATGTGGGTGAGAGTTTTAATTTACTTTGAACCATTTTGTGTTTAAAATGATATTTTTAAAGGTGCGTGAGTATTCAAAGTTTTTTAATATTTGGAATTTTCCATCTTTTTCTCATATGTATTTGTAAGAAGGGTATATAGAAAACATATAAAAGGGAACAAACACATTATGGACTGTTACAATTAAATAAAGCAGCAACAATGCAAAGTGTGAACTGTCTTCTTTTCATTGTAACAGCCATATTGTGTTTTCTATCCACCTTTCCTTACTTCTCCAAACGTTTTACAAATTACTTCAAAAAGCAAAGAGGTTATCCCTAAAGCAATATATTGTATATTCCCATATTTTTCTAAACAATTCCTAGTTTAATTAATTGAATTTTTAAGATTCTAATGTTAGATTGAAGTAATAGAGTAATCTCAATCACAGTTTCATCTTTTTGGTACTAATGGTTAATAAATTTGAATTTGGTGTGATATAAAATTTTTTCACAAAAAATATCTACGTCCTGATAGCTTTTGCATAGGTCTTACAGAAATTCAACTTAAAATATTTCTTGTACAAATATTGCTCTATACTACTCAACTCGAAGTGAAAAATGCACAACCCTAACAATTATATAATTTCAGCTTGTGCGAACTCAGAAAAACTAACCCTTGAAGGAGCCTAGGTCCAACCTTTAAATGACATAACAACAAAAGGGAATAGTGAAATAACTGTAGGCGCACAGGATCCAACTTTAAGAAGTTTTATTTAAGATGCAGAATACAGTATGTCATAATACACCTAGTTCCAGTTGTCAGAACCGCCCCAGTTGGAGGCAGCAGGTGCCGATGTTGCAGCTGGAGTGGCGGCTCCCCAATCTTCGGATACCTGCAATAGATGTTACAGAACATTACTCCTTGGTAGTTCAAGTTAGAACATAAAAAGGGATGACACCTTCAAATGCTTAAGATATTAGAAATTTTTAATTTGTGAGACTACAACTTTTGAGACAGACAGAACAAGATAAATCCATAGAGCACATACCTGAGTAGCCCAATCATCCGAAGCGTTGGCAAAGCCGGCTACGGGAGCTGGGGCAGCGGCTCGAGCGACAGGGGCAGCCACTGGGACATCGTCCTCGGCCCAACTGCGTGCCGCGGGCTCTGGCACTACCTCGTTGCCCCACACCTCGGTGGGGGCAGGGGCAAAGTCTGCCTCTGTCTTGATGGGTTGTGCAGCCACCACCACCTCCTTGGTGGCCTGTTCTTCCTTATCGGCCTGGAGCAAGGAATGCACAATCGTGTAACACCGCGTCGACCCAGTAGGGTGGATTTATTGCTTTTTGTACTTTTATCTTTTACAGAAATTCAACACACAAATCCTTGATTTTTCCAGCTTAAGCCAGGAGGAAAGTCAGGTGGCTATTGCTTGGGGAGGGTCAATCGACTTTTACTATGTTGGCTAACCTGTCTAAAATCAGCGTTGATCAACATTGTAGTAAATATTTTACTAAACTAAAAAAAATTTTTTTTTACTAATTCATACTGTCTACTAAAAATTAATTTAAATTAATTTCTATATAAAGTATAATTTACTTATTGAAGAAAATAAGTGATAATTTGCATTGAGAGAATGGTGTACAAAAAAAGAGAAATGATCATGCACGATTTACTATTACATTAAGTACTAATAAACAAAATATGAAACATTTAAAAATTTTAACTGCTTGTGATTCTTAAGTTTTCATATAAAGTGATTAGTTATAAAGGCTTAATTTGGGGAAATATCAGCTCATTAAAACATCAATTTTATGATTATTTTTCATAAATGTTAGTGTAATTTTAATATCTTAAAAGACATGAGTGTTAAAACAACTTTAATTATTTTTATATTATATTTTATTTTAGTGATAGTCTTAATTTAAAATCATGTTTTGTTATTTTTAATTCAAAAACCAATGTTTCCCGGTTTTTTAAAAATATTATTTATAAAAACGAGTAATTCTTATCTTAAAAACATGTATATTTTTTAATATATTTTTAAAATCTCACATTTTAAAGATGTGGTATTTACATTTTATGTTTATTTTGACCGTTGATATTTTAAAACTATGAATATACAGTACTTGAACTCGGGAGCTATTTGAAACACTCGGCTCAAAAGAAAAAACCCAATCTCCACAGACTCCCCAATAAAAACACATTGGACTAGAAAGAAAGATGTGGGCCTATCCACCTTTCCATGAAGTAGTTAAAACCACCTTGAAACACCTGGCCAAGATTCTAATACCAACCTCCGCCTACAGTAAGACCAGAGCGCCCACCGGATATCAAGTAGCCCGTACTCGGTACTGACACTAGGAATGTATGGACTAACCTCATCAGGGTCCCTGTAGAAGAACAAGTCGACGACAACGTCCCACTTGCCCTCTCGAGGGATGGACCCTCGGAAGCGCAGCACCTCTCGGGCCAGAAGCCACCACATGAGTCCAATGGAATGTGGGGACTGAAACACAACATAACCAATATTCAAAAACTCAAATATTAATTTTTTAATATTAATATTCAAACTTTGAATAATGAAATTTTAAACTATTGGTATATTTCCGAATACCTAATCAGGTGATCCAGCCAAACTATATTTTAAAATTCCTCCACTTTTCCAGTCACTATATATTACAAACATTATTATACTAAGATCACAACTTAATGTACCTGACACTTTTTTTGACGCAAATATATTCTGAAATTGCGTCACTGTATGAAGGGGAGTGAGATCCTATCGACACATTAAAAGATCACACTACACCAGTACACTTTAAAATTGTTGTGAGACACATTTTTTTAGTTTATTCTTTCTATAACGTGATTGAATTCCTGCACAGGTGCATAGACATGTTAAATAACTTTGGCTAGGACAACAGTGTAGAAGGGTGAAAAGACAACTTGAAAATCACACGTTGACTTTGAGAATTGATATTAGTATGCTCAAATGGGACAAATGTGCTCAAAGAGGTTCGCAAGGAATATTAATTGGAAGAAATATGTTAATTTTACTATTATTAGTGAAAGATGTGTAATTATTTTATGAATTTAAAAAAAATTAATTAAAACGTTATCAATTTCCCTGACTTTTCCTCAACCAAGCAAATTCCCCCCAACTCTTCCATTTTCCAAGTCGTTGGACAATGTTAAAAACAGATTTTGATTCATTCGATTTCAACACCTTTTTTTTATGTATTATTTATTCATGAATACTTTGAAGTGATGCATATTTATTTAAGCTATTTTAAATATTCACCATTCACTTTATTTTATTAACTTGTTCACTGATACCAAATTAAAACACCCCTATGTCAAGAGAATTTATGAGTTTTCAGCCGCCCCCACCATGTTGGCTTCTTTTTATCGGTAGAACAAAAGACTGCTGTGTTCACTAGTGGCAATGTACAGGCATGTCCAGTCTAATATTACTGTATGTAGATATATCAATATTTATTGAAATAGTTCTTTATTCCAGCCACCACTTACCTTTAACAAGGCTGTATGGACCTTGTCACTCAAATAGTACAGATTCAATTTATAGCTGAAATGAATTATGGAAACAATGAGGCTACTCTGATCTTTGTTGTTATTTTAGTGTTTCATATGTTGGTAAACAGTTATTCAAGTAGGCCTTGGCCCCAAACAAATAATATACCCAGACACTCAACCTTCAGGTTAAAATGGTTGCAATCCTTTTGGCAGTTTGAGTCCTTCACCACTAGGATCACTGCGGTTAGTTCTTATCATCACCCAGCAGTGACACTAGCGAAGCCCAGTGATGAAGGACTAAAGCTGGCAAAAGGAAAGCAGCAAAACCCCTGTAAGGTTGCGAGTCTTTTATTACTTGTCTGTGACCTTGGCGTTAACTTTAATCTATTTTGTAGAGAACAGTTCAGATTTATTTTTGTTCATAAACGATAAAAAGTTTTCGTTTAAATTTATAATTTTGTTAAGTATCTTTCTAACACAAGAACTACAATGAATATATAATGTTTTTCTTTTGACAATGAAACCTTTTAACTTAAGTGAGAATATATTTCACATGACCTTATTAAAAATTATCCTGACTGGTAAGTTTAATAAAGACTTAGTTATATTTGATTTTGTTAATAGTACCGAGCTATTCCTATATTTTATCAACCATCCAAATTAAAAAAAATTATTTTACTATTTGAAAATATTCATAGTAATGTTATCAACATTCACACACCCCTACCAATTAGTCAACATGTGGGAAAAAAATATGTACTTTAAATTTTTATATCTAGCTAACCCCTTTGAGTGCGACCAGCCAGTATGCTGTTGTAGTTTCGTTTTAATCCAAGGGGTGTCGGGAACGAATTGATGTTTGTACTCAATGTATAAATAGATAGTGTGTATGTTGTATGTTTAGTAAATTTTATTTAAATTATTTACAAAAATGCATAGAAATTAAGGCTGTGCGGGATCCCAAACATCGGGAAATATTAATTCAAGTTGCAATTAAAGACAGTATATTAATATCACGTTTTTAAGGCAGGGTTTATAAGAGTAACTTGGACACATTAAAATACATGAAGGTATAAAATCATGTGAATATTCCAGAATCTGTATGCTCTTATCTAGAATACCTACATAGGTACAATGTAGATAAGCTGGCAAGAGCAATATTTGTTTATTTTGCATTGCTGCAAAAGTCGAAAGTCCATAAGTAATAAAACTATCAACTGATCGACAATGCTTGCAACCAGAGAAACTGTCTGTAGCCAACTAAGATAAAAGTTTACTAAGATCCTACAAATGTTTAAAAATTGCAAATATGGTTTAAATTGACTGGCATTCCTAGTACAGTCAACCCCTCAACCACTGGGCCAATGGATATTAAGAACCAAATAATGAAATACAAAATATTTTATTTCAAAAGTTCATCATGGAACTCATCCAAAGGTTTTTTTTATCCATTACTATTTTCAGCCTATGGCCTGTGGCATTTATTATTCAAGCCATATATTTACCACTACCGGCTTGCTAGGCCTGTCGTAGCTTCGTGTGACTTACAATCTAACTTAAAACGAGGACAGGCACAACATCCAGTCCCCCGCCAATAATTCATCACTGTGAAAGGGTAAGCCCACATTTCACCAATGAGAGATTTTTCGGCCATGCCGGGAATCAAACGCGGGACCCCTCTCAGCTCAGTAGAAAGACACACTACGGACTGAACTAAGGTTTTGAATCCCATTTAAAGGTGAACAAATAAATACCACTTTTATCCAAAAATGAAAAATTATTCCAAGAGAGATACATCATTTTATAATAAACAAAGTTAAGACTCAAACCACTACTTCCTTCTCAGTTTGTGTGTAACACCTTAGACTGCACAAACATTGGACTAAGTAAATAAAGTAAAGCCCAAAGATAACCAGACTCGCAACATTTTTAACCTGGACCCCATGTCTAAAGCTGTTTGTAAAGTCCCGAGGTCACCAAACGCTGCTGGTGTGTATTGTTTAGATCAGTGACGGTGAACCTTTTTCGACAAGTGTGGCCCTTCAGGACTACCTAGTTAAATTTTGATTATTTAAAAATAATAAATTGATTAATATAATGAAATGTAATGAATGACTCAAATAAAAAATAAATAATAATGCCTTCATTAGAAATAAGGAAAATGTTTTAAAATGTTAAATTGAGTGTCTTACACAATATTATTTTTAATAACTTAAAACAGAAATATTGAAAGCAACGGGTAGAGTTAAAATAGTCCTGGTTATTTCTTACCGCGCTCTTTTCTTCGCTCGGCTGCCATAGACCCAGTTTATGCCTTAATATTGTACGGTTCTTGATCTTTCAGATAACATATTTGCTTTTCCACACTAAAAACTGTGTTTTTCATCGTTAAAGCAAATCTGTTCATTTGTAATTAACTTTGTAAATTTTTGAGAAAAATCGTCAATTTAGAAGGCAGTGGGTGGAAAGATTTATTTCCCGCCTGGGTGTAGTAGCTCTGAGTAAGAACCCATCACGTGACTGTTGGCCAGACGTCCTATCAAGCATCGTATCTACTGAGTTGGAGACAAACATTTTTGAGTGACTTTTGGTGACCTTTATTGACCATAATATTCCTTCGCTAACCGGTCAAACATTATATTATGCAATCATACGCGAAATTAAACTTTAGCTAGTTGGTGAACATTAACCTTGTCTTTGGTATCATGGTAAAAACAAATCAGACAACTTGCGGCTCAGGCATGGCATCATGGGTAGTGGGTGGCTTAACATTCGATGCGTTTGTGTTGTTAAGATGCACGGGAAGTTCAAACAAAATATTTTTGTGACTTTATGACCAAAATATTGAAAATTCATGAATTTTCAGGGACTTTCGTGAACCAGTCGACACCCTGATAAAGGCACCTGACAGACTTAACCTGGACTTTCCTTTGACTCTACTTGTGCCTTACAGGTACTTCGGCCATACTTGACAATGTTCTTGCATACCACCCAAGGAGTTAATCAATGCTGCTTGGAGAGCTTGTTTTTACAAATAGTCTTATTTTCATTGTTAGTTAAAAAGTGAATGGAAAATCATGTTGCCACAAAGAGGGACATAAAAATTGTTACAATTTTATTTACATTCCTAGTTCGTTTAATTATAGATGTAAAATTAAATTACATAGTAGGCCTAAGTACGTAAGGAAGTATTTATTGGACTCTTTTGATAACTTTTTATTATAACATATTCCTAGAATGCCAAGTTTTAGTGAATTTTCTAATCTATATTGGTGTTCAAAGTGGGCTTTTCATAGAAGCCAAGTGAATATTCCAGAATCTGTATGCTCTTATCTAGAATACCTACATAGGTACAATGTAGATAAGCTGGCAAGAGCAATATTTGTTTATTTTGCATTGCTGCAAAAGTTGAAAGTCCATAAGTAATAAAACTATCAACTGATCGACAATGCTTGCAACCAGAGAAACTATCTGTAGCCAACTAAGATAAAAGTTTACCAAGATCCTACAAATGTTTAAAAATTGCAAATATGGTTTAAATTGACTGGCATTCCTAGTACAGTCAACCCCTCAACCGCTGGCCCCATAAATATTAAGAACCAAATAATGAAATACAAAATGTTTTATTTCAAAAGTTCATCAATGATCACATCCAAAGTTTTTTTATCCATTACTATTTCCAGCCTATGGCCTGTGGCATTTATTATTCAAGCCATATATTCTCCCTACCGGCTTGCTAGGCCTGTCGTAGCTTCATGTGACTTACAATCTAACTTAAAACGAGGACAGGCACAATATCCAGTCCCCCGCCGTTAATTCATCACTGTGAAAGGGTAAGCCCACATTTCACCAATGAGAGATTTTTCGGCCATGCTGGGAATCGAACCCGGGCCCCCCCTCAGCTCAGTAGAAAGACACACTACAGATTGAACTAAGGTGTTGAATCCCATCTAGAGTTGAACAAATAAATACCACTTTTATTCAAAAATAAAAAATTATTCAAAGAGGGATACACCATTTTATAATAAACAAAGTTAAGACTCAAACCACTACTTCCTTCTCAGTTTGTGTGTGACACCTTAGACTGCACAAACATTGGACTAAGTAAATAAAGTAAAGCCCAAAGATAACCAGACTCGCAACATTTTTAACCTGGACCCCATGTCTAAAACTGTTTGTCAAGTCCCGAGGTCACCAAACGGTACTGGTGTATATGGTTTAGAACAGTGAAACTTTTCCGACTAGTGTGCCACTTCAGGACTACCTAGTTAAATTTTGATTTTTTAAAAATCATAAATTGATTAATATATTGAAACATACTGAATGACTCAAATAATTTTTTTTAATATGACTTCATTAGAAAGAAGGTATATGTTTTAGATTATTAAATTGAGTGTCTTAAACCATATTATTTTTAATAACTTAAAACAGAAATATTGAAAGCAACAGGTAGAGTTAAAATACTCCTGGTTATTTCTTACCGCGCTCTTTTCTTCGCTCGGCTGCCATAGACCCAGTTTATGCTTTAATATTGTACGGTTCTTGATCTTTCAGATAATAGATTTATTTCCCGCCGGGGTGTAGTAGTTCTGAGTAAGAGTCCATCACGTGACTGTTGGCCAGACGTTCTATCAAACAGGGTATATACCAAGTTGGAGAAACAAAAATTTTGAGTTACTTTTTGATAATATTCCTGCGCTAATCGGCCAAATATTATATAATGGTATCACACGCAAAATTAAACTTGAGCTAGTTAGTGAACGTTAACCGTGTCCTTGGTATCATGGTATAAACAAATTAGGCAACTTGCAGCTAAGGCATGGCATCATGGGTGGTGGGTGGCTCAACATTCGAAGCGCTCGCATTGTTACAATGCGCGGGAAGTTCAAACAATTTTTTTTTTTTACTTTATGACCAAAATGTTGAGAATTCATGAATTTACAGGGACTTTCGTGACTTTTTTTTTGCAATTAGTGACTTTCATGACCCAGTAGCCACCCTGATCAAGGAACCTGACAGACTTGACCTGGACTTTTCTTCGACTCTACTTATGCCTTACCAGTACTTGTTATTTACAAACAGTCTTTTTTTCATTGTTAAAAAGTGAATGGAAAATCATGTTGCCATAAAGAAGGAAATAAAGGTTATATTATTTTATTTACATTCTTTGTCCGTTTAATTATTGATGTAAAAATAAATTACACACTAGGCCTAAATACGTAAAGAAGTATTTAAAGGAGTATTTTGTTAACTTTTTAATATAAAATATTTCTAGAATTCCAAATTTTAGTGACTTTTCCAATCCATATTGGTGTTTGAAAGTGGGCTTTACATAGAAGCCAAGTGAATATTCAAGAATCTGTATGCTCTTATCTAGAATACCTACATAGGTACAATGTAGATAAGCTGGCAAGAGCAATATTTGTTTATTTTGCATTGCTGCAAAAGTCGAAAGTCCATAAGTAATAAAACTATCAACTGATCGACAATGCTTGCAACCAGAGAAACTGTCTGTAGCCAACTAAGATAAAAGTTTATCAAGATCCTGCAAATGTTTATAAATTGCAAATATGGTTTAAATGGACTGGCATTCCTAGTACAGTCAACCCCTCAACCACTGGGCCAATGGATATTAAGAACCAAATAATGAAATACAAAATATTTTATTTCAAAAGTTCATCATGGAACTCATCCAAAGGTTTTTTTTATCCATTACTGTTTCCAGCATATGTTATTATTATTATTATTAGCACCGCGTCTTACTACCCGTTCGGGTTATACGCACTTACGCTAATGTGTAATGGTAGGGTGATTGTGAGGTGAAATGGAGGACCTACAGTTTAACGTGGAATCCAAACCACGGTGGAGGCCTGGCATTCCTCACATTCACAATTTGTGATTAATACACATCTTGTCAGAGGTGAAGGAAGGGTTTGGTAATCAGATAAATCTGTGCCGGGACCGAAGATTGAACCCCGGACGCCAGCTCAGAAGTCCGACACCTTACCCCTAGACCACTCCAGCCTATGGCCTGTGGCATTTATCATTCAAGCCATATATTTTCCACTACCGGCTTGCTAGGCCTGTCGTAGCTTCGTGTGCCTTACAATCTAACTTAAAACGAGGACAGGCACAACATCCAGTCCCCCGCCGTTAATTCATCACTGTTAAAGGGTAAGCCCACATTTCACCAATGAGACATTTTTCGGCCATGTCAGGAATCGAATCAAGACCCTCAGCTCAATAGAAAGACATACTACGGAATGAACTAAGGTTTTGAATCCCATCTAAAGTTGAACAAGTAAATACCACCTTTATCCAAAAATAAAAAATTATTCTAAGAGAGATACACCATTTTATAATAAACAAAGTTAATACTCAAACCTCTACTTCCTTGTCACTGGCAATTCAGTTTGTGTGACACCTTAGACTGCACAAACATTGGACTAAGTAATTAAAGTAAAGCCCAAAGATAAAAACAAGACTCATAACATTTTTAACCTGGACCCCATATCTAAAATTGCTTGCCAAGTCCCAAGGTCACCAAACGCTTATGGTGTATATTGTTTAGATTAATGATGGTGAAACTTTTCCGACTAGTGTGCCCCTTCAGGACTACCTAGTTAAATTTTGATTATTTAAAAATCTTAAATTGATTAATATAATGAAACGTAATGAATGGCTCAAATATTTTTTATATATAATAATGCCTTCATTAGAAAGAAGGAAAATGTTTTAAATTGTTTTAAACAATATTATTTTTAATAACGTAAAACAGAAATATTGAAAGCAACTAGTCGAGTTAAAATACTCCTGGTTATTTCTTACCGTGCTCTTTTCTTCGCTCGGCTGCCATTGACCCAGTTTATGCTTTAATATTGTACAGTTCTTGATTTTTCAGATAACAGATTTATTTCCTGCCGGGGTGTAGTAGCTCTGAGTAAGAGTCCATCACGTGACTGTTGGCCAGACGTTCTATCAAGCAGGATATGTACCGAGTTGGCGATACAAAAATATTTGAGTGACTTTTTGGTGACCTTTTTTGACCATCATATTCTTTCGCTAATCGGCCAAACATTATATAATGGAATCACACACAAAATTAAACTTGAGCTAGTTGGTGAACATTAACCTTGTCTTTGGTATCATGGTTAAAACAAATCAGGCAAATTGAGGCTAGGGCATGGCATCATGGCTCAACATTTTACGCGTTTGCGTTGTTACGATGTGCGGGAAGTTCAAACAAAAATATTTTTGTGACTTTTTGACCAAAATTCATGAATTTTCAGGGACTTTCGTGAGTTTTCTTGCAATTAGTGATTTTCATAACCCAGTAGACACCCTGATCAAGGCACCTGACAGACTTGACCTGGACTTTTCTTCGACTCTACTTAAGCCTTACAAGTACTTCGGGCGTAAATGGCAATGTTCTTGCATACCACTCAAGGAGTTAATCAATGCTGCTTAGAGAGCTTAGTTTTACAAATAGTCATATTTTCATTGTTAGTTAAAAAGTGAATGGAAAATCATGTTGCCACAAAGAAGGAAATATAAATTGTTACAATTGTATTTATATTTTTAGCACGTTTAATTATCAATCTAATAATAAATTACACAGTGTACCTAAATACTTCCTGGAGTCTTTTGATAACTTTTTAATATATTATATTTCTACAATGCCAAATTTTAGTGACTTTTCCAATCCATATTGGTGTTCGAAAGTGGGCTTTACATAGAAGCCAAGTGAATATTCTAGAAACTGTATGCTCTTATCTAGAATACCTACATAGGTACAATGTAGATAAGCTGGCAAGAGCAATATTTGTTTATTTTGCATTGCTGCAAAAGTTGAAAGTCCATAAGTAATAAAACTATCAACTGATCGACAATGCTTGCAGCTAGAGAGACTGTCTGTAGCCAACTAAGATAAAAGTTTACAAGATCCTACAAATGTTTAAAAATTGCAAATATGGTTTAAATGGACTGGCATTCCTAGTACAGTCAACCCCTCAACCACTGGGCCAATGGATATTAAGAACCAAATAATGAAATACAAAAATTTATTTTATTGCTCAAAAGTTATCATAGTTCCATAGTTATTATTATTTAATTAGCACTAACCGTTCGTATCACTACCAATTAAGAATTGATTTTTAAATGGAGGACCTAAGTTACTGTAATCCAAACCGGCCTGATTATTCAAATTGGATATACCTTTGGTCAGTTTTGGTATCATTCCCAAAGATTGGCCATCATCACTTATCTCCGCCTATGGCCTGTGGCATTTTCTTCAAGCATATATTTTCCTACGCTTGTAGGCCTGTCGTAGCTTCGTGTGACTTACAATCTAACTTAAAACGAGGACAGGCACAACATCCAGTCCCCCGCCGTTAATTCATCACTGTTAAAGGATAAGCCCACATTTCACCAATGAGACATTTTTGGCCATGCCGGGAATCGAATCGAGACCCTCAGCTCAATAGAAAGACACACTACGGAATGAACTAAGGTTTTGAATCCCATCTAAAGTTGAACAAGTAAATACCACCTTTATCCAAAAATAAAAAATTATTCTAAGAGAGATACACCATTTTATAATAAACAAAGTTAATACTCAAACCTCTACTTCCTTGTCACTGGCAATTCAGTTTGTGTGACACCTTAGACTGCACAAACATTGGACTAAGTAAATAAAGTAAAGCCCAACGATAAAAACAAGACTCACAACATTTTTAACCTGGACCCCATATCTAAAATGTTTGTCAAGTCCCAGAGGTCACCAAACGCTGCTGGTGTATATTGTTTAGATTAATGATGGTGAAACTTTTCTGACTAGTGTGCCACTTCAGGACTACCTAGTTAAATTTTGATTATTTAAAAATCTTAAATTGATTAATCTAATGAAACGTAATGAATGACTCAAATATTTTTTTAAATATAATAATGCCTTTTAGAAAGAAGGAAAATGTTTTAAATTGTTATATTGAAAGCAACTGTAAGTTAAAATATTCTGTTATTTTATCGGCTTTTCAATTTGACTGCCATAGACCCAGTTTATCTTTAATATTGTACAATTCTTTATCTTTCAGATACAATGGCCTCCACACAAACTTGTTTCATCGTTAAGTAATCTTTGTTCATTTGTAATTAACTTGTTGATTTTGTGAGCAATTCGTCACTTTTATGGCATGATGGAACAGATTTATTTCCCGCCGGGGTGTAGTAGCTCTGAGTAAAGAGTCCATCACGTGACTGTTGCTCAGACGTTCTATTAAGCAGCGTATCTACCGAGTTGGAGAAACAATAAATTTTTGAGTGACTTTTTGGTGACCTTTTTTGACCATAATATTCTTCGCTAATCGGCCAAACATTATATAAATGCAATCACACACAAAATTTAACTTAGCTAGTTGGTGAACGTTAACCTTGTCTTTGGTATCATGGTAAAAACAAATCAGACAACTTGCGGCTAGGCATGGCATCATGGCTCAATATTTGACGCGTTTGGTTGTTACGATGCATAGGAAGTTCAAACAAAAATAATTTTTGTGACTTTATGGGCAAAATATTGAAAATTCATGGAATTTTTCAGGGACTTTCGTAAACCAGTAGACCCCTGATCAAGGCACTTGACAGACTTGACCTGGACTTTTCTTCCGACTCTACTTATGCCTTACCGGTACATTGTATTTACATTCTTAGCATGTTTAGTTATCAATCTAATAATAAATTACACAGTAAGCCTAAATACCTAAGGAAGTATTTATTGGAGGCTTTTGATAACTTTTTAATATAAATATTTCTAAATGCCAAATTTTAGTGAGTTTTCCAATCCATATTGGTGTTCGAAAGTGGGTTTCCATAGAAGCCAAGTGAATATTCCAGAAACTGTATGCTCTTATCTAGAATACCTACATAGGTACAATGTAGATAAGCTGGCAAGAGCAATATTTGTTTATTTTGCATTGGCTGCAAAAGTCAAAGTCCCATAAGTAATAAAACTATCAACTGATCGACAATGCTTGCAACCAGAGAACTGTCTGTAGCCAACTAAGATAAAGTTTATCAAGATCCTGCAAATGTTTATAAATTGCAAATATGGTTTAAATGGACTGGCATTCCTAGTACAGTCAACCCCTCAACCGCTGGCCCCATAAGATATTAAGAACCAAATAATGATATACAAAATGTTTTATTTCAAAAATTAATTGGCCTCAAAATAGGGCCGATTCCTTAAGTGTTGATCCTCGAAAGGGCCAATTCCATAAAAGTGTTGGCCCTCAGAAGGGCAAATTCCTTAAAAATGTTTAGCCCTAAAATGAGGACTCCAACCACGAGATCGTCCCCATCTCCCCAGTCAAGCCATTTAAAAGATTCCCCACCACTCAAGCCCCCCCCCTAAACCCATCTACCACTCAGCCCAATCAAAAGTACCTCCTGCACCCGATAGACAATCTCCCGACCACATACTCCCCAACTTCCCACCCATTTATTCCACGGGGAGACTCACGGGACAAACGATTAGTCCTCAAGGCCGTCTGACACCTAGACCCACATTTCGACAAGCTCATGACCAATGCCAAAAGAAACTCCACATAGATGAAAAGGACAACCAACTTCAAGACTTCATCCCCCCTTTCAAGGTCTCCAAAATCTCAACGCCAACCCCAAAACAAAACGACTAATCTAACAAAGGGGAGAGACAGGGTAAGTTGCATGCATGTCCGTAGAGGAAAATTAAGTAAAAAAGGAACTGCCATTTAGCTGTCGCGGAGTATTTTGGCCAATCAAAGATATATATAATATAAGATCTACCAAGTAGATGTTGGCATGTTGGCACATGTGCAGCGTCAGTTTTACAACAGTTGTGTGTTCAGGACTCCTCTAACCAATCTTGATTCAAGTTCTTTTTAAATATCATATTCTCTGTGCCATTTTTATTTTAATTAAGCATAGTTTCATGTAATCAACATAATAATTAAATATATGTTATGCTAAGTAAATGATTTAAAGCCCAAAGATAAAAACCAGACTTAGTATGAAATATTTGTTTGTTGTTTGGCACTTGATAAAATATTTTATTGTAGGTAGCTCTTTTGTTTAAACAAAACACATAGTAATAGTAATGATGATGTTTAATCCCACATCCAACTGACCTTGTTGTTGCATGGGATTGCGATGTCAACAAAGCGCAGTGGCGAGTCGGTGTTGGTGAAGGCAATGACCGGAATGTTAACGTAAGAGGCCTCTGTGATGGGCTGGTGATCCTGCGAGGGGTCTGTCACCACCAAGAGGCGAGGCTCGCGGAAAGCCGCCTGAAATAACAGGGACATCATGTTAAGAGCTAATGAAGGGGAAGCAAACCTAAACTTTTTATTCTTTGATAATTTTTTTTGCACATTCTCAATTGAGTTTTTAACTAGATAAAAATAATACTTAACACCGCGTCCGTCTTATTAGCCATTTGGGTTAAATGCTTAAATGCTAATTATGCTAATGGGTTAGGAATTGGGAAGGTTGAACATAGAGGAAGTGAACCCACATTTGTGTGAAGAGTGGAAAACCACCCCAGTTCACCCGAACAAGATTCGACCCTCGATCCCCCCATCCTCGGCAGTCTAGCTCAACACGAAACTAGCATGTTAGATAACTACGCCATGTAGGCGGGTCTTTAAATAGAGAGATGTTTCAACTTGCATTTGTATTGATGTGCTAACGTTCAAGAGCAGATAAAAGAAAATTTAGTAAAATCTGTATAAAATATATATATTTGACATTCAAATCCTTAAGGATATTCGAGATTCAAATCCTTATAAAAAAATCTTTTTTAAATTTTTCCAAGTGAACTTTGTTTTAGAGCTCTAATACTGTTTAGTGGTAGTTCAAAACCATTTATAAATTACAGGATTACTTTAACAACCAGGCCCCAGACCAGTAATTTATCACTAAACTAAATGTATTATATTTGGAAGAAGATATAGGAAAGGTGGATAGAAACATATAAAAGTAACTAACACAATATGGCTTTTACAGTGAAAAGAAGAAGACAGTTCACACTTTACATTGCTGCCACTGGACAAAGAGATAGTGGCTGCCTCGTGAAGAAAATCAATCGTTACCAACAAATCCACCGGCCTACATTTCATTCAAACATAATTCATCAAAAGGGAGTGTGAAAACAGGCAACTTCCTAAAAAAAAAAGGGGAGAAAAATAAAGTTTTTAAAGAATTATACGACACTTGAATAGGAAGATGTAAAAGGAATAACATAAGGGGGGGAAATAATCAATTTTCTTCAAAAGGCAGCCATTACTTCTTTGTCCCATGAGAGCAATATTAGGTGTGAACTGTGTTCTTTTCATTGTAAAGCCATTTTGTGTTGTTTTCTTTTATATGTTTCTATCCACCCTTCTCGTACCTTCTTCCAAATAGAAAAGGCCTACAATTAAGTTAATTAATAAAATGAAAAGGTTTCCCCTCAAGAGATTTTTTTAAAGATTTTTATGAATCTGGAATACCTTGAATATCATAGGATTCAAGGTATTCAAGGAATTGAGTATTCGAGTGCCCCATATTTATTAGTTTATTAATATAAGATAACTAATTAGGCTATGATATTCCTTGGCCAGTTTACAAAAAAAACAAAACGAGAACTTTGCAAGTAATTTAGTACTTTAGACAAGATTCAGGCTGAATACTTTGATTTGACAAAAACATGTCAATCAGTACAAATAGCCAGGAATCAGTAAGATTCAGGCTGAATACTTTGATTGGCCAAAAACATGTCAATCAGTACAAATAGCCAGGAATCAGTCAATTGTTCAATGTTGACCAAGCGCCACGAGAGTAATACCAGGATTCAGCAAATGGTCGACCTTAAGGATAATATTCACTACACCACGTAAGAAACTACATCTTCATTAAAAGTCAATCTTTGAGTCGTTTAAACTCGCAAATATATCAAGTACTTTCAAATAATGTTCGAGTGGGAACAAAATAATTTGATCGGTTACAATCGATAATTTTATTATAAAATGAAATTGTTTAAGATAAAAATGTATATTTTATTAATGCTATTATTTTTTTCTAGTTAAGGGGGGGGGTCTAAATAATTTGAGGAAATATTGAATTGAAGGAATAAATATAAGATGTATTAATTTTTTTATATCTAAAATAGCATAGAGAAATGATGGGTTGATTGTGATACATTTGATTAGGTTTTTAGGTCGATTGGGGCCCAAAAAGGTTGCCAAGCCCTGCCTTGGACCGCTAAGTCCCGGCTGTGGTTTACTTTGAAGAAATAAACTGGAAATTAAATATAAATTATTGGAGCCATATTTTTAGTTTGGGGATATCTATCAGTCAGTTCAAATAAATCCAACAATGTTCCCGATAACCTCTAGTTGATTGACAGCAAACGGACCTGAATCTGGTTAGTGAAAGCTCCAGGTGTGAATCGTCCGGCTATGGGGGTGGCCCCAGTGTGGGCAGCAAACTTGAGCACAGCCCTTTGACCATAGCTCCTGGACGAGATGACAAACACCTCGGATGGGTGTTCGATAGCGACAATGGCCCGTGCGGCTAGAAGCAACTTTTCCCAGGTGCGACGAAGGTTGATGATGTGCATGCCTGAAACCCCACCATAATTTATCTTTTCTTTTAATATCCTAAAAGTGTTCAAACAAAGTGTACATTTGAAAATCCGACTTTTCCAATCAAATTAAATTCACCTTTTCTTAGTTCACCTTCAACAAAAAGTTACACACATTTTCCAAAACTTATTTGCAATAACAAATATCCCATTGTAAATAAAAAAAAACTATTTTGATAGTGAGGTTGAAGGACTTAGGAAAAAACCCATAGTGTGTTGTTTGATAGTCACATTTACCAAATTTGAGGTTATTTAATGATGTGTCACATAGTGAAGTCTTCAGTTGTCAAGTAAATATTTCTTAGATGCTACCAGGCCTTGCAGTTATTGTTAAAGCTGGCCATCCTTAGCTTCCTCCTCGATAAATAGTTTTTAAATTTGGATTTGAGGAAAGAAGTTGCAGAAGTTGATAGCAAAGAGCAAAATGGGAAAAATGGGATGGGTGTATGAAAGCCCTACAGGAATTATTTAATAACTGAGCTAAAAAAAACTAGATAAAGGAGGAAAAGGAAACATGTGTGCAGTATGTTCAAGGCTAAGAGAGGAGGAAAGGTAAAAAACAAACTGATAAAGACACACGCAGATAAAGCTATCATGAATGTAAACTGGAAAGAACAGTAGGCTACAGGTTTAAATTGTACCTACACTAAGTGGCAATGTGTAATGTCACATCATTTGCAACCAATGTGTACATCAAACCCTTTCTATCACTGTGTGTACGATTGTACAAAGCACACAACAACACTTTTATCCCATATCCTTCAAAAGCGTTTTACCGATTTTTCATATCACACTATATTCGTTTGAAGACATAAGAATAGTAGAAATGGCTAGTGTTGTGATCTATTAGAACTAATGGGATTAAATTTCAACAAAGCATTTTCTGACAAAGAAAATTCACGATCAAAAGGAGACTAAAGAGAAGCCTAAAATGGCATTAAATAAAAAGCTATAAATTATTAATCATGTTATTAAATGTGTTTGTAAAGGTTGGTAATAAAATTAAAGGAACAGTTGCTTAAAGTTATTTTCATAAAATTTAAGAAAAATTTAAGCGAACTGGTTGCTATGGAAAAGGGTGTAAGATAGATATGGGAAGGATTTGTTTTATAAACAGTTAAGTGATATAATAGTTTGAGTGATGAGTTGTTAATAACTGAAAATGTAGATACATTTGAGTACTTTAACTAAAGGGTCATTCCATGCTAAATCAACAAATTTTAATAAAAAAATTTGCCACATTATTTTTGATTTTGATGAAATTTGGTAAGAGATTTGCACCAATCTTTTAGACTTCAAAACAATTTTTGTTATATTTAAAAAAAAATTACTCCTTGAGATATAGGCTATTTTTTACATCACGAACAGGCAAAAAGTGTCATTTTAGGGTTATTTTCTAAAATCTGCATTAAGTTTATTTGAACTAGCAGGGATGACAGCTAGGGCTCATTTGAAAGCTTAAAGAATTAACTTTTTATTAGTTTAGACGAAATTAGATTTGAGTTAAAGCTAAGCATAGTTTTTTAGAACTAAATTTTCATTTTTTAAACCGATTTATTCAGAATTTGGGCTTGAAAAATATAATGAAGGATTTATAGTAACAGTCCAATATTTTTTCCTGTTACACTTATGTATGAGTAGTATGTGCAGAAAATATATTTTGAAGTCAATTCTTTTAAAGATCATTTTATGTTCAGACGATAAAATGAAAGCTAACATGAAAGATAAAAAGCAAATTTAAAAGGTTTAATTACTAACCATCACCAGCGCGACGCTTGTAAACATACTGCTCCATCTGGTAGTCAACGTTGTCTGTACCCAAGTGGGTACAGGCCCCCAACATCTTGGTAACATCATCCTCCTTGAGCGTCAGAACATCTAGACCTCCCGACATCTTTACGTTGATTTTGAGTTACGACTCAACCTGTAAAAATATTGTCGCTGTAAGTCTAAGATTGTATCCGAATAGTCTACTTCACACGCCTTCGAGTCTTGATGCTCACTCAATAGTTGCATCGGCAATCATGTGATCAAGTGTAGAACCAAATAGTCACGAAGTGTGCCGATGCACCCTGCACAAGACCTTGAGACCAAGGGTGAGAGTAAGTTAACCTTGACACGCCGTCGATGCGGAGTGTGGCTGGCAACTGTTTAATTTTTTGTCTGCTAGAGTAATATGATCTGTGATAAAAGTATTTTAACTATACCGGTACTGCTTTTGTTGTAATGTTTTTGTGTTGTGTTGGAAATGTCTAGTGAAAAGAAGCGGGAATGGATATTAAAACGCAATATGCAATTTATCAAGTCTGCATCAAATCAAGTGTGCTTTACTATTCGGATACAGCCCAAGTCTACAACCAGTCGCACATGCACTCCCAAAGCACACTCGAGAGGCGCTCGGTTTTTTGCTTAAAAGAAGCTGTCTACAATAAAATGTAAGTAAACATAATGCCAAACCAATATGACTCATCAAAGTCCGACTAACTTAAAAGTTTACAAACACGAGTTAAATAAGATCAAATTAATATAGGGAGAAGTTATTAAATCACAATACCTTTTACTTTAAATTTCACAAACTTTTATCCTTGATCAAATAAATAATTGCTTTGGTTGGATACAGTAATGCACCTATATTTGTTTCCGATTTGCTGAATACAAGCCTTCACAACTTCATAAATGCAAAAGAGATACAATGTTCATCTCCTTTCATTATGACACAGCACGTGCCATTGTAGACAAATATGACTATTTCAAAACACAGGATGTAGCTGGTTGAAGACAGGGCCTTAATTTCATGCACATATTTATAGGGTTATTTATAAGCATCCGTAATATTTTATTTTAAAAATTGACTTATTGTTCCCTAATCCTATGATTAGTGCAAATTAAAAATAATTTCAAACAAGCATGGCCACGTGTACACAGATTACAGTAGGCATTTTAACTGTAATGTTAATGTGCAATAACAATAATTAACCAATGTATAAAGATGTATTAAAACATTTATAAATTGTTTATTAGTAATATTTTACCCAATTAAATCGTAAACGTGTTCAATTAACCATGTAAATAGTAAAAACGTATTAAGTTTGAAATACATACGTTTATCAATGCCACTGGGAGAATTCCTAAGATGTAGAAGGAAGCGGAAATAGCAATAACAGTATTGTATCATTGCATTACTAAAATCCCACTAGGCATTTTAAAATTTCAAGCGAGATTTTATATATCACAATTATTAAGATAGATAGTTAAATTATTCTATTATTCAAAACTGAATACTGTTCTAGAATATAGAATCACAAAAATACCAATATATACATTTGGTTGATACATATTCATATTCATATAAGGAATAAAAGATGCGTGATACATTTGAAGTCCAGTTTGAAAGTTTCAGTTTCATCATTTTAAATTATTACTGTCTGTATCCTGCCTTTGTATTGTTTTCTTGTATGGTCTACATCAAAGAGCTATTAATCTCATGGAAACAGTGTTCCAAATAAATAAATTATATAAAAATATATGTTAATTCTAAAGGAAGCTTTTCCTAAACAATGTTATTTAAAAGTCAACGAAAATCATGTCTGTGTATTTCCGTGGTGTGAACTGTTTCATAGTGGGCATCGGTGGCCACATGGTCTAAGGCGTCACTGACGAATTTAACTAGACTGCCGATGACAGGTAGATCGAGGTTCAAATCTCAGTCGGGTGTCCTAAGGGTAAGTTTTCCAAAATGATTTTTCACTCTCCTCCATGCAAATATGGGTACACTTATTCTAATTTCAACTTTCTTTATCCTTAGCTCATTAGATTAATTAGTACATATGTATAACCTGAATAGGTAGATAGACGTGCTAAAATAAATACTGTTTCATTGCCGCTAAAATAGTCCATATTAGAAACAAAGGCATCCGTGGTGGCTCTTGAATAGGCTAAATATAAAAGTCTAACAACTCACTTGGTTCGAAGTCTAAGATTGTCCATCATGAAATCCAGACACACACACACTCACAAATCAGTAAAAATATATATAAATAGGTAGGTTCTTAACACTATCTTGATCACAATCTGTCTTCACTCATGGTGCCCCTTAGGCAAGATTTGATTAATTTCAGAGTTGAAAAACACAGCTCACTTTCCAAAGTAGTTATAGGAATAGTTACAAGAATTTTTAATGCTTTTGTGATTTTTTTTAAATGTATCATCTAATCCAAAATAAGTTATAAAATTGAATGTTTTCAAGCAGCCAGCTATATTTTCTTCTGTTATTTTTGACCTCAAGTAAAGAACTTCAAGCTCTGTCAAAAAATATTATCTATCAATCATTTGAAATGCAATACAAAACTGGAAGACCATTTTTTTACATTAATTGAGAGGTTCGGACTGAAATATCTTTACTCCACATAAATGAACACAAAATGATATTTTATTTGAAACACAACTGTATCACAAACTTCCTTTGCTGATAGATTTAAATTCTCATCATTTGATCGTCGCCATTTTCTAGGCATAGGTCCTTTTGCGAGCATCTCAATTCTTTCCTCTTGTCACAGGGGGAGGCTATTTCTAATTTCGATTATCATATTTTCAAAGTTGTCTATAGCAGCATGAATTCTCACCGAATCACTTTGCAGAACTTATAACTGATTAAACAATATATCAATGTGAGGCATTATTTTTGAGTCATAATTTAGTCAAAACAAGAAAGTGTTATTTTAAAGCCAGTTAACAAAATCAGCAGCCAGTGCTACCATTCCTGAGTTATATATTTTCAGAATGCCTGCCAGTATATTTTTGAAACATTCCAGAATATCGTCTTTGTAAGAGAAGACTGTTTGAATTATCCTGGATTGTCAAGGTGTTTTTTTTTAATTACATACATGCTCTAAAGCTGCTCGTCTGTTAATAAAATGGGAGAAAAAGGCGGCAATCCCATTCAAATTGCCAAAAAAAAATTCAAACTTTTTATATCAGAAGCAGCTTGTTGGGCATAGCAATAAACATATTGAGCATTTTTATATTTTTCTTTGATTCTAATCCTCACATCTGCGCATAGCTGCAGCTCCATCGTATGTCTGCGCGATCAGTTTATCTGAATCATTTTCTAAAATTGGATCAAGCTACTGCAAAATACATTGTGACAAACCGTCTGTGTCTTGCTTTTCTGGGTTCAAAAAGCCTCAAAATCAAACCGGTGGTGTCTTACTCACACACTATACAAATCAACGACTGCAGCAGACCACACTTGAGTTTAGCCCGAAAAACTTGGCGAGGTTAAAAAAAGTGACGTCAGGTTGCCATGGCAACCAGCCTGTGATGCATGCAGAGCTTGGGGGGCGCTGCTGAGCCAGCTACAGCGATTGTTAAAATATGCGCTCTTTATGTCACGTGTTGACACAATTATGGTTTTGCTAATTTCCTGAATAAAATGGGAAAAAATGTGAGAAAATTGGTATGAATTTCAAACTATGTTTTGTTTCTTCTTTTGCTTTATATTTCATGGAGGGCGGCGCCCCAGAGCCATCCTTCACGAGCCCCCCTGCTCATTTTTATGAGAAAATGAGGGTTTCCATCTTGTTTATAATGATAAACAACATCTAGATATACAATTTAATCAAAATCGATGGAACTAATTTTGAGAAATTTTTTTTTTTTTTCTCTTTTCAACCTTCAGTAAACTACTCTTAAATTTAGAGTTAGATATTTAATTCCAAAAACTCCAAAGGGAATTTATGTAAACCCTGGATATTAAGTCTTTGCTCCAGCTCTAGAGCCCGAGACACAGACGGACAGCATTGCGAAAAACACTTTTTTGGTTTCAGGGGGTCATGAAACATCGACATTTATCAAAATCTCAAGGTCAATTTTTTTTGACAATCACAATAATTTTTCCCCCCGAGGTATTGAGAGAAAGTAAAAATATGGACATATAATGTTATTTTGCCCCCTCCCCCCACCCCTCTTTCCAAACCATCAGGTAAAAAAGTTTTGTCATCCCAGTTAGCCCTCTCCTCCCCCTGTATGGCCCTTGAAAGTAGGATGCGAGTTCAGGAGTCCACAAGCTCATACAATGTTTATAATTGGCTTGCCACCCCTCCAATATTTTTTGGAAACATCCCACCTCTTCAAACAAAAAGATTTAGGACACAACCTTAAACGAATATTTATTTTCTCTCTTCAATTTTGAGCATAAACCCTCCGCCATTCGTTTTTGCACAAGGGCTAGCTTTTGGCAGCATTGGCGTTGATAGATAACCATGTAGCCATAGTTGATGAGTTTTAAAATTTTAATAAGAATAAATTTTAATGTTTCAAAAGATAAATAAATTTTTAATGAATAAAATATCCACTTGCCTACGCCATAAATTAACTTCTCAAAGGAGTCAATGTTGTTTTTAAATAAATAGCTACTTTGCTGGATTTTTTTTTAAAAAACATATAAAATATAAATTTTACCTCTATTTTCATTTTCATTTTTTTCATTTATTCGAAGTATTTAACATACACTTTGTGAATCTACTGATTACATCAACACACAACTTATAAGCTAACTTAAATCAAGAACAGACACTACATCCAGTCCCCCGGCTGTTAGCATCATCACTGTGAAAGCGAAATCCCACATTTCACTGATGATAAACTTTGCAGCCATGCCAGGAATCGAACCCGGGACACTTAACTTAATAGAAAGACATGCTACCGACTGAGCTAAGGTGTTGGGTTACATCTATTTAAAAGGTAGATGGTAAAAATAAAGAGAAGATTTATTCTAAAGCATTTCAGGCTTTATTCTAGACTGTTAGGTTACACAGTATACTTTAAACAGTTGGTTTAATTATCTTAATTAGATATACTGATTGCTTCCTTAGAAAGTTAGGCACACAATATTAATACATATAAAATAAAACCACAGGTTTCAGTCATTTACTCATCAATTTGGTGTAAAATTTCAAACAAATGTTTTTATTTCACTTATTAAACATTTTTATAATATCGTAGAGTAATATACAACATAATACCCATAAAATACAAACGAGAGGTTTATTTAAGACTTTCATTTTTACTAAATATAATATGAGGAGAGAGTAAAAATCACAATAGTATGTTAGGAAACGTTTATAATATATTGGCTAGGTCTTACCTATCGTTGAAGTGTGCGCTTTAAATAGGAAAAGAATAGTTATTTAAACATTGAATCAGCAGTGTTTGTTTGAATTACCAAAACAGAAACACAATTTTAAATCATCAAGTACATTAATTAGGGTTCATACGCTTGATATTGCAAAATTCCTTGAAAAAAAAAAGGATGAGTAGAAACTCTCACATGAAAGGAATTTGATTTTCATAAAGCCCTTTTTGAACATTTATTTTTCTTGCATTCTCTCTATTTATTAATATATTACGCAAAATTATTATGATTTTAAGGTGTGGATGTAGGAGCTGCAAGAAAAGATCAATTTTTTTTCAGTTTTTATAACTAAACTTTTCTTTGGCCAAAATAAATAAAATATCGCTCTGGTAGCAGTGTTTAGTTTAAATTTCTTCACACGGTGATATCAATAGTCGTTGAATATCAGTCATGAGCATAGCGGCATTAGATGAGAAACTTTTCAGATGAACAGAAAAAGTTGTCATTAAATTCCAGAACATTCTTGACAGATATTCAACCACTGTTGATATCATCATGTGAAGAAAATTAAACGTTGCTACTGGAGCAATATTTTATTTATTTTGAACCAAAAAAAATGTTTTGCTATAAAAACTGCAAAATTACTAACCTTTACTTGTGTCTCCTTCCATCCCACCTTATACAAGACTAGAGGTTGTCTTTATGATATGAAAACATGTACATTCTTGCGTAATGGCACGCCAGTAGTGCACTCTTTAAAGGCAGTATTTGGATCATTAAATATATGTCCCCACTGTTCAACAAACAGTATGAATCAGGTAATGAAACTAATAGTTTACGGTGTGTTATGGTCTACAATTTCATATTTTGAAAATCATCATTAAAATATCCAAAAATTTATCGACTATTCAAACTTCCAGTCACATCAAATTCCCTGTCTTTGCCAAGTGCATATCAACTCTGATTAATATCTTTACAAAGTACCAACATTTAAAAAAAATACAATTGTTAAATGTTTGAAAATTGAAAATTTGGGTCATTCCATGTGACTCACCTTAGAGCAGTGTTGCCAACTCTCTAGTCTCTAGTAATAGTACAAGGAGATGAAATGGATTGTATTTTTACGAGTAGGATACTACTTTCTGACTTTATATTGATAAACCCACTGATTTTCATAAAACATAATTGATGTAAAATTTGTCACTTTATAGCAGAATCACAGGATATTACTTTTAGAAAATATCCTAAAATTTTACTGTACAGGTGGTGAAATTATATAAAAAGTAGTATCCAGATCATACAGTTGGCAACACTGCCTTAGGGGAGGCTAGACTGGGTGAGCGAGCGAACGTGCAAGTGACAAAAATATAAAATAGGACGCATTGGTTGTATGAGAGGTGGCCAGACTGGAGCGAGCGAGCGCAGGGCGCTCGACCCGAAACAGTCTAGTTTGCAGGCGCTAGGCAATATTATTGTATGTTGGTTCATTGAGTGCTAGGAAAACTTCTCATTTTGACATGATATTTGACTTTTTTATAGTTATCGATAGGTTTAGCACACTTGCTACTAGCGGTCTATATTAATTGTTAAGATCATAAACCATACATATATATGTGTGTGTATGTGTGAAAACTGATATGTTGAAATACTTCAATAGTATAATCAAAGTAGACCTTTACAAATAAGAATGACCATTAGCGTGGAGAGAGGATGGGAAAACCACAATACTAAATCACTTGTCAAAAACCACCCTCAGTTCACTGAGCCAAGATTCGAACCTTTGCCTCCTCATCAACAACTATTGAGAGCTAGCTGCTAATCACGCGCTCACTCGCTCACCAGTTTGTCCACCCAGTCGCTCGTACGCTTGTTAGTCTGGCCGAACCCTTAGAGTGAATTGTATTTTTCAACTATAAATTAACACAAAGCCTAATCAAATGATCTTGGAAAAATAATTATTTAAGAATTTTACTAACTAATTTATTTAATCTAATTATTTTGACAAACTAAAAATAAAAAATTTAACAGATAGCGTATTTTTTATATTTATGTGACTCGTATTACGATTAAAGGGACATAGTAATTGAGTGAAATATTTTTTTCAAAACTTTGGTCTCTTATATGAGTTATGACAGAGCTATTTTTAGATAACATACAGAGATTATTTTTAACTCATAAAATCAAAATAAATTCACTTGAATCTATTAATTAATTTTTTATTAATTTTATATATTTGAAGCTCATGCTACATTTATTTAGCTAGTAAGTAAAAACAAAATTTCTTCGCAAATAAATAATATTATATATAAATAAAATTGCATATTTCAATTTGTAAAACACTAAATAAAAGTAAGCATTAATAGAAGTCTTAGAAAAAACAAAAAAGTAAATAAAAATAAGACCGAGTGACCCAAGTTGATCAAATTTAAAGTGTCCACAAGTGTGGCAGTAACTTCACTGTCACCAATGAGAGGATGTCAACAGTGACTTGTTTGAATATTTGTAATGTACACCTATGTAAATAGAATAGAAGGTAGCGCCAGTTGGAGAAATACATCTGATTGGATGAGCTTGTAGCGTCACTCAATACACAAGTCAGCGTGTTAATACACAGAGCTTTGTGGAAGACAAACTAAATTGCTAAAAATCAGGTCTAATTTTGTAACTTTAAATAATAAATAAATCTTTAAAATCCACATCAATGTCCATTTAAAGTCATTACTCTACTTTTTTTTTTTTATGTATGTTTGACTGTCTTTGTATTAAAATATAACTTATTCTGAAAATTGAAAAATGACACCTGGACACGGGAATCGAACCCGGGACCTCTGGCTTAGTACGCCAATGCTCTAACCACTGAGCTATCCAGGATTCGTCCCGTGCCCTGGGTCATTCTTCACTCATATTTTAAAGGCGGAGTCTATGATGGACATAGCGGAAAATCGTCGCTACAAGTATGTGATTTATTAATATCACGAGCCATCGGATAACGCAGCATATTAATTCTTAAAATATAACTGCTGTCGTACAGGTGACATAAGCAATGACGTAATTAAATTCCTCCAGGTGGTGCTACCTTTTTCTCTTTACAATGTGTGTAACAATAAGCTATGACTCTTTACCAGCTTGAAAATTAAAAATTCAGCAAGTTCAACAACTTTAGTTTTTGGTATTTCATAGCCTAAATTTAATTGAATGAATCATTTGGCCTTTACAATGAAACAGTGGAACATAAAGTCTGTTCAGCATAGGAATTTGTTTTCTGAAAGGCCTTTTTCCCTACCAGAAAGCTATTGTATAGTAGGATATTGGTAGGAAAAAAGACCTTTAAGAGAGTAATTCCTACCGTGAATGGAGTATAGTTAACACCCCACACTGCTGCCACTGGACAGAAGGATAATTTTTGCCTCCATTTACTGCCCCAAAAATCCCTTAGCTGAGGCTTTGTTCTACCAAAAACGAATCATAAAAGTGTGTTTCGTTATATTCAGAAGTTTTTTTAGTTTACGCCTGTGTCCTGTTATTTTTAACTATCTTTCGATAAAAGTTGTTTAAGCACTTATGTACCATTTTCAATAGTTCTTGCCATAGTTTATTTATAGATAAAAACAATATAAAAAGTAACAAAATGTTAAATTCAAAGAAAATACAGAAAATAGTATTTATCAAGAAAAATTAATATTTAATCTCGGTGCCATTTTATTATTATCAAAGACAGGGTTGACATATTTCAACACCACTTTATAAATAGTTTTATACTAGACAAATGTGCATTACCAGCTTTTAAAATCCGTCTCATTTTTTTATTTTTTATTAAATTAATTGTGAGAGGGAAATTAATCTGTTGAAGCTGAAGGAAAAATTATTTTTCATGGTTTTAACCTTGCTAATTTTTTGTTCAAAATTTTCCTCGACATAAAATTGTTGGTCTTAGTAATGTAGCCAAAGTATTATTTGTTCCTCTTGGTTAAACAAAAGCTTATCCCATGGCTATCTTCAATATATGTACACAAGTAGCTATATAATTAATTAGTTAACTTTAAAATAAGTTTGCAAAGCAATTGAGAGCAAAAATATATTTCCAAGATCATACAGCTTACACAGTTTATTATTAGTTGCACTATTTTTTTCTAACCACAAATTAATTTTTGGTCCTATTCATAATGCTGGTGTTTCTTCATTGGACTAAATACATGTTTTTATTTTTTTACACATTAATTTAGTAAATGTTATTTACTAATACATTACAATAATTATTTCAAGGTCTCACAAGAGTGCATAACACTTTCTAAAAGATCAATTCAGAATAAATTATGTATAAAAGATATGTTATTTATTATTCATAAAACTCATATTTTAATCGAAGAGAAAATATGTACATTTCATCATAAATTATAAGGATAAATTAGGTTTTCTAAAGTGTGATAACAAATATAGATTTGTGAAATGGTGAATATCTATCAGCTTTGAAAAAACAATGTTGAGCTTCATCAACTAAAAATCTCTGCTAAAAATATTGACAACTTAACATAAGTAATTTTAAAATTATTGTAATTCTGTAAGATTATGTACGATACCTTTATTCTTTAAGATAGCAAGCTTACCTTGCTTTCTAACACTGTGGTGTAGCTTATAAGATAGGGCCATAGTATAATCAGTCAAAGTAGGACTCTTGCTACCTTTCAATGTATTTCAAAAATATCTAAAATTTGATTTACTAATTTTAGAACTCTATAAAACACATATTTGCAATAACACATTTTGTAAATTATAAATGGTGTTTACTATTAGAAAGTATTCAAAAAAATAAAAACTTATATTTGTCTTCAGGAATATTTAATATTTTTTTACTCAAAGGAGAATGAAGTGGGCAATATAATAATAATATAATAATAATAATAATAATAATAATAATATAATAATAATAATAATAATAATTAGTAGTAGTTTCAGTCACTCAACTCGATGCACATGGTAAATGTTCTGTAGATGGTTATAAAGTTGGGCGCATTTTAAAAATAAGTTGTCTATTTTATTTTATGGGGGAGCTTCTCATCAGTGTGCTAAAGAATATTCCACACCCCATTTATATCAAATAGTTTTGATTATTTATAAGAAGCTTAAAAGAAATTACAAAACAAAAAGTTTACTTGAAGAGCTGATAGATAAATTGGTTGGTATGCTTTTATTTATATAATATGAGAATGTTTCCTTACAGTAGGATGTATGCTATATTTTTTAAAAAAACAAGTCTTATATCCACACCAGTGTGTAAGCAGACAAAGCATCTGTCGAGATTCAAAATTTGGCCTGATGTACCAAGGAGACTTTTCCTAAATGGTTTCTCACTCTAACTTCATGCATATGTGGATACACTTTCTCTAAGATTCTACCTTTCTCAATCCTACCCTGATTAGTGTGAATATGAAGATAGTCTGGATTAGTAGCAAGCAGTGTCGAATTTACTTATGTGAGACCCCCCATAAATCCATGTTTTCTTTTAGCACCATCGCGTCTTACTACCGGTTCAGATTATACACCTATGTACTAGTTATACTAATGAGTTAGAAATGAGAAGGGTTGAATTTAGAGGAAGTGTACCAACATGTATGTGGAGGGAGAGTGGGAAAACACCCTAAGTACACCCAACCGAGATTCGAACTCTGTATCTCCTTGTCATTGGTCTATTGCGAGAGTGTCACCTTAGACCATGCAACCAGAGAAGGGGTTATAAATTCATGTAGATTACATTATAGCGTGTCTGAAGAAGGGTGAAAATTAAACATCTGTTTGATTTTACATAAATATAGTTAGCTCGAGAACTTGTAAATTATCAACGAGGACTTTCCTGGTAAATCTTTCAAGCGTCAGCAGGATTTTTATTTAAACTACACATCCCTCAATTTGTTTTACTTAAATTTTTCACGCAGGAGGAACATTATTATAGTCACAAAACATAAAGGGATATACAATAGAAAAGTGAGTTAATATTTTCTTTTTTGGCTAGTCGTGTTGAGCTCGGCTGCCGAGGCGGGAGATCGAGGTTCGAATCTCGGTCGGGTGAACTGGGGTGGTTTTTCCTAAATGGTTTTCCACGCAAATGCGGGTTCACTTCCTCTAAATTCAACCTTCCCAATTCCTAATCCCTTAGCGTAATTAGTACTTAAGCGTATAACCCGAACGGGTAGTAAGACGCGGTGCTAAATATTATTATTTTCTTTTTTGTAGATAGTTCCATGCCCCAGTGAGATCGCCCTTCCTTCCCCCCTCCACCCAACCTTAAATCAGGCGTGGGTGCAAAAAAAAAGTTTTCTTGGTGTGTTTTTCACTATTTGAAAGCTCTTTTTTTTTCACAGGCTATTCAAGATAAACTTTCAGTTAAAAGCACAATTCAAACAATTTTTTTTTTAATTATCAAGCACGTACATTGAGAAGGTGAGCGAGCCCCTTTAGGAGAGTGAATGATTAGGTTATTTTGGTCAATTATTGCCCTGAAAAATTAGTTTGTTACAAACATACTTAAATAGCTGTATAAAATGTTACATATCAAGTTAAATACCTATCCATGCACGCACATAAGTTTTCAATCTTGCAATACCTAAACAAATTGTTTTTTTAACTACAAAATGATAGATGACGTCAAATGAATGTGTTTGAATTATTTTAAATCCAAATTACTAATGCCATAACTTAAAAAGTTACAATACTTCAAATAAACCATACAATGCATTTGACATGCTGTCTACTGTGGATGTCACACATTACTATTGAAATGCATAGTAAATTTCTGGATGTTGTGTCTGTTCTAGATTTAGTTTAATTTATAAGTTGTGTGCTGGTATAATCAGTCAATTAATAAAGTGCACATTAGACACATTATTATTAATAGTAATAATCTGAGTGAAATTCTTAAAAAACTGAAACTTCACTTTAAGAAAATCTAACCTTTGACGACGAGGCCTTTTATTAAAAAATATTGACAGCTAAAAAATTACCATCTATATTAAAATATTTTTTTAGCACCACGTCTTACCACCCATTTGGGTTATACGCTTGTGTACTTATGTTAATAGGTTAAGTATAAGGAAGGTTGAATTAAGAAGAAAAGTACCCACATTTGCTTAGTGAGAATTTTTTTTTTTTAGAATAAACCACCCTCAGTACACCAGACCAGGATCGAACCCCAATCTCCCTGTCATTGGTAGTCTAGTCTATTACGAGAGTAGCACCTTAGATCATGCGGCCACTGAAGTGGGTTACATTCATTTTGTTGACACCTATTGACAGTAAAAACGGTAGGGGTTCGAGTACCGGTCAGGTGCACCGAGGGCGAGTTTTCCTAAATGGTTTTTCATTCTTTCTCCACACAATTCTTATATTCATTAGCCATGCCCATTAATATAGATAAATAAAGATATATGTACTATAAAATGAGAGTACTAAAAATATTTCAATTTTTATCTTTCTATGCTGTTATTTTACAAACAACTTTTATTAATGTTTACATGTCAACAATATATGGCAATAAATTTACAATAAAAATCTCAAAAATGTGTCTTGAATACAATAATTATTGACCTTGACTTCAAATACCAATTCTAAGCAATTGACAAAAGGAATTATTCAGACTTGTGTAGTTGAGAGAATAACAAAATAGCACAAACAAATAAGTGTGTTATTAATTTACTAAAAAAAAGTGTTCTTTTATTGTTTATGGCGTCATAGAAAATGACAAACAAAATAAAATTCATCAGTGGCACCACACCATAACTTTTTTAAGTTAACTTATAATATTTTCACTTTAATCAAAATTGTATATTTAAAAAAAATTCGAGGATTCAAATTTGGAGAAAGGGTTTGAAAGAAAAATTAAGATTCGGATTCAACTCATCTTTACTTAATAGAGTAAAGATAAAATCTATTTAACAATAAATAAGTACTAAGGAAGGGACCTTTGAATCCTTAAGGATATTCGAAACTCGAGAAAATAGTGGATCCGAGACTCAAATCGTTAAACAAAATCGATTTCAAACTGAAATTTGTTTTAAAGCTCTAATAATGCCTAATCTGTGGTTCAGCTCCAACATAATTATGGGATTAACTTTACCACCAGACCCCAGACCATTGATTTAACACCTAACTGACTGTATTACCGTTTTTTTTAATCCTGCGTCTTACGTGTTCAGGTTATACGCATATATAGTTACTCTAATCCGGTGGAGACGAGGAAAGCATTTTAGAGGTAATCTACCAAGATTTGCGTGAAAGGAGCATGGGGAACCAATTAGGAAAAACCCTCAGTCCACCCGACCGGGATTCAAACCTCAATATCCCCATCTTAGCAGGCAGATATAACACAAGATTGCCGCCTTAGAGACCATTGGGCTACTGAAGTGGGTAATTTTATAATTTGTAGATTCTAACTTTTAAGAAAAATTTTCATCCACAGTTATTTACATTACTATTTTTATTTATTCTGAGGTTCGTAATTTTTTTTCAAGATTTGGATTCAAATTCGACATTTGCAAGTTAAATGAGGATTAGGAATGATAAAAGAGTGGATTCGACCCAGCTCTTAAATTTACCACTTAATGAGAACATGATCAAAATTGTAGGGAAAATTATATATTTGCCAGGGAATGTTAACCTCTTATGTTTATGTTTTCTAATATTCAAATCTTAACAATGCTGCCACTTGTCAAAGTTATTGGGTGCCTCATGAAGAAAATCGACTGCTATCCACAATTCCTCAATCTAAGTTAGATTCTCCATGGCGTAAGCACACAATCGAGCTATACCAACCAAACAACCGCCGCCATCAGCAATGACAATGCCAACATTTGCAGATTGTGTGTGTGTCATGTGGTCAGCACAATGAACCCTTCGGCTGTTAATCTCAGTTTTCTAGATCAGATCTGCTACTTATTTATCCCATTAACTCCTTATTTGTCCCCATGAGAATGAGTTGATTTTGGCGTTGCTTCACATAAAAAATCATGGATGTGCCGGGGATCAAACCCAGAACCCCTGGATCTGTAGCCATGAGCTATGACCTCTAAAAGAATACCAGAACTCATTATGAAGGAGTGTAAAACGTTTAATCTAACTTCGGTATTGAGTAAACTATAATCCACAAAAAAATTGTTCAAATAATTTGTACTTTATGTTACATTAAATTTTGTTCTTTCTCACAAAATATTGAACTTTTGTCTTTGAGCATACACAAAAACTAAATTATCTATTAAAGTTACACCATTTGCATAAAATGAACATGAGATGTATAAGAATTCTTCAAATAAAATAGTAAATATAAAAATAGTTAATAAAATACAATATTAGCTTCATTATTCAATCAATAATGGGTGAAGATTTAGAAAACCAAATTGGGAATAAATATTCTGGCAAAAAATTATAAAGGATTTAAAAACCTTAACCCAATCGAAATTGCCTGAACAAATATATTAACTTATAAAGTCTAGCTTTCAAAATAAACACGTTATTTATACCCAATACAAATTTTTTTTGTTTTCATTTCAGTTTCAAAATAATATAAAGACTTGTGTGTGTTAGATTTCAATATAGTTTTTAGGGATGTCAAAATTTTCAACAATGCTTTTTTGATAAATAAAAATCGCACCCATTTACATGCAATTAAAACAACAGATACTATGGATATTATTTTGAAAATACTCTGGCCTTGAGGAAACAAGATAAAAATGGTTTGTTTCGCTGAACAGGTAAATGTGTCAGAAAAATTAATTCTAAAATCAAAACACCGCTTTTCATGATTTAGTGACCCATATCAGAAAATAATTTAAATATATCAATAATTAAGGTTTAAGTGTAACTGTTTGTCTACCATATTTTATAATAAATGTGCAGGAGATTCCTTACTATCATTTTTAAATTATGAGTAAAACAAAGAACAGGTGTAACATTACACTTTTTCAGGTCAGCGGGGGTAAAAGGGATTTTCAAATTTATGATATTTGAGAAATTAAAAAAAAAACACTTAAAAATTATATTCTGAATATTAGGGTTTTGACTTTTAAATCACAATCTTAATGCAATTCTCTTTTTAAAACAAACCTCTTTATTTTTTTAAGTAGGTATCTTGTTACATGTATTTGGAAGAAGTTACAGAAAAGGTGCATAGAAACATATAAAAGGGAACACACACAATATTGCTGTTATAATGAAATGAAGAAATCAGTTCACACTTTACATTACTGCCATTAGACAAAGAAGCAATGTTTGCCTCTTTAAGAAAATCATCCAATCCCCTGACTTATGTTTCATTCCATCAGACCCGCCTCGGTGGCGTAGTTGGCTAACGCGCTAGTCGTGTTGAGCATGACCGCTGAGGACGGGGAGATCGAGGTTCGAATCTCGGTCGGGTGAATTGGAGTGGTTTTTCCTAAATGGTTTTCCACTCTCCCTCCACGCAAATGCGGTTCACTTCCTCTAAATCCAACCCTCCCAATTCCTAATCCATTACGTAATTAGTACTAAGCGTATAACCCGAACGGGTAGTAAGACACAGTGCTAAATATTATTATATATAATCATTCCATCAGAACTCATCAGGAGTGTGAAACGCGCAACATAACTTCATAAAAGAGGAAACCAACTTTCCTATGCCTTCTTCCAAATACACAAAACCTTATGTGTGTGATAAAATCAATTATATATCTGTGTGTAATCCCCAAAAAATATTATAGTTCCCTTTAGCTATAAAATAAAAGAACAAAATAGGTGCAAAAATATTTAATATATTCTTTATAATGTAATAATTATGACAAATAAATATGCATCATCTGAACTTCAAGAAACCCATTTCACACGCAATGCTAAGTTTCTATGCTAAGTATATTTTAATTATCTATTATTTAATTTTAGTTTTTTAACTTTAATGTTTTTAAAGATTTAATTGAGGATATGTCATGCCAATTGTCAGTTCTTAGGGGAGTGGGTGGGGTATGTGGATTTGAGAGCCACTAACTCGCATTATTACAATTAGTTAGAGATGTGATATTAGTAACAAATAAAATATCAATTTAAGATACCAAAATACCTAAAATATGGTTTTGTAACACTTTATTATAGCTTACATAATAATGTGTTAGTATGAAATAATAGACAAAATTTAAAACCATATATTTTTAATATTGCTTAATATGAAATTTTAGGGGAAAATAAATTTAATACATTAGGCAGGGAGGGTGAGGTAAGGTAAGAGTTTTACAGATTAAAATGTTCATAACACAAATAATTCAAATCAACATGAAAAAAAAAATCCAAAAGATTACATTGAAAAAACTGCAGTGCAATAAAAATGTATAGTTTTTTAGTGTTCAACAATGGCAATTTTAATGTACTTTAAAATAATCAAAAACCAAATTGTTCTTTAGTTCCGGTGATCAGACATTGAAGCCAAATGGTGTTAGTGTCGTTGCGGAATAGCGCGCGTGCAATTTAAATTTTGAAGAGAAGTTTGAACCTCCAAGTTTACATTTTACCGTTAGACAGTAGTTATTTTATCCCAAATGTGATAACTAGTGAATAAAAAGAATAGCTCACAAATGATAACATACAAATTACAATTTAATCATTTGCTCATCGATTTAAGATAATTTAAATTTGAAATACTGTATTATAAATCATATGGTAACGATTTGTTTGGTAAAATTTGATCATATAAACATGGCTATTAATTACTATTTAAAAATATATTGAAGTATGAAGGGACTAAGGCATTAATCAATATTACCTTCTAGCTCATAGCATCTGAGGGGATTTTTGATTTAATCCTGATGAGTAGCATTTAGGGTAATTTGTATGAATACAAAAATTAGTCTTTCCTTCAATAAAGGGATAAGGCAGAATGCAAAAATGAAATAAGCAAACTTGAAGAGTGAATGAGAAGTGTGATTTTTGAGCAGATTCAAAAGATATTAATTCACATTCTAAAGTTTGGATGGTGTTAATTAGCTATCTTAGAGGGTACGTTCTTGCACAAGGCTCAATACGGAGGCAAATCAATACCACTCACCTTCCACTTTTACTCATTTCATTCTTGCATACGGTCTATAAAGGTTCAATATCGTTTTATTATTTAAAAATGAGATTTAAACATAGTACTTTGGTACTTCCGTCTTTATAACGATCCCAGGTTTGTTTCCCGCCTTCAAGTAGACATTTTTCAAATACTATATTTGAATTAAGCGCTAAGACAATTATTGATAGTACCTATCATCCTAAATATTATTTGATTAAATTACTGTAGTAATATTACTTGCAGCAACATATCGATTGTTACTACCAAGCTGTAGTACAGTCATAATAAGAGAGTTTAACACGTCAGGATGTGAGCAGTTTCAGTCCTCTATGAATAATTTAATACTTTTGTGGCAAATGCCATTTAAAAAAACTAAACAGTGTTACTTTTTTAATGTGATGTTGTCAAGTAGTTTCAAATGCAAATAATATAATTTTAGTTTCCATCGATTCTCCATATCTTGTGAGTGTAATGATACAAAAAACTATCATTTTTTTTAATAATTAACAAAAATAAGTGAACTATTTATGGGTAAGGTTTTTGAGCATCACCCCCCTTCTTACTTAACCTTTCATTTGCAAATAAATGTCCTATGTCTGGATTTTGATTCTAGTGACATGTCTGAATATTACAAAATCAAATGATATCAAATAGGCCTAGATATGATTATAGTATTATTTGATTTGCCGTTTACTTTCAAGTATAAATGGTAATAGAAATTTCTTAGTGATTTGCTGTTTTGAGAAAAATACAGTGTTTTACTTTTATCAGTTCTATAGCACCAACCCCAATTAAAAAATATTTTTTTTTACTTTGGTATATAAATAATGTCTAAAGTTAAGGCAGTAGAAAAATCACTGTTATAATTTATAAATAACCATACAAGTAGCCAACGACATAGGAGTGGGGGTAACTGATATCTTGCAGAAGTTTTTTTATTGCAATCAATCAACCCAGGTGAAAATAATTAAGAGAAAAACTAATCTTAAATTATAAAAAGAAATTTCACACTTTCCTTTTACAAAATTCTTTCATCACTATCTGCTACCATCCACTCTCGTAGAATATCTTTTGGCCAAAAATATTTTTCACAAAATCTATAATTAGATTTGTTTTTTTTTCTATAGTTCTTTTGACCAGAGATCTTTCTTGTATTTTTTTCTCACAATCATGTTTTACGAAATTTGAGGGCGTACAAATGTTGACAAGTCAGTTTTAAAACAATCTGGAAACTTACATTTATTTTTGACATGTGAAGCCATTGTGCAGAGTTAAAATCTTATAAATCTAAACAGCTATCGTTATAAAACATCACAACTATCCACAACGATCACAACGCTTTCTCATATAGTGGCAAATCGTGCAACTAAAAAGCTTCAAAGTCAGATCAACTTTTACATAGGGTCTTGAGTAGTGTCTCATCATAGGGGTGGCTTTTACATAATTCATAAAATGCAATACAGTTCCATTTTCTCTCATCAATAATTTCTACAAATCATGTTTATAATAATTAATCAACCTTTAAGATTACAGGAATAACTTTAAATAAAGTCTCTCTTTCTATAGATGTGTTAAGAATTCACAAATAATATAGTATGTTTAAAAAATGGTTTTATTATATACAAATTTAGTGACTATTCAAAATTAATTTTCTCAGTATGTGCTGACATAAGTTTACTTTGCTGAAGTAGGTACTTTGCAAAATAGCGTCAATTTCTACTCAGTAACTTTAGTCTTTATTAAAATATTTTATATAATTATAAATGCAACAAAAAAAGATCATAGGTGGAAATAAAAATAGAACTAAATACAACAAATCAAACTTTTTTTTAAAAAAATTGTTTTTATTAAGGTTCGTTCAAATCGTTAGGGATATTTAAGGAGTTAGAAATATATTATATTCATATTTAAAATTTAATTTTTTTTAAAACTATTGTGATGCTTACTAATGGTTTAGTTGAGTGAGTCTCAAAGTTTTGTAGAATCTACAGCTTGGTTATGAATGAAGGTCTAAAGTTACCTCACGAAAATATTTTCGCAAATGACAGGTCAAATAATGTTGGGTAATCAAAGGTAGAAATTTCCCCGCCACGTTTGGTTCACATGTCATTTTGACAACTTTCCCTTGAGAGCTGCTCGTGTACCCTCGGGAGTACACTAACCACAGTTTAAGAACCACTGGTTTAGTCCAACAACGTAGATCAAACCTAGCAAACATTCATTTACCATTTAATGTGAACAAAATCTGAATTTATGGAGAAAAAAAAAATCATTCTTAAGTGGAAAAGTTTGCCTCTTACCCTTATTGTTTCTTTTAAAATTAAGTTTTGAGATTTATAGACAAAATGAAGGTTTGAACTCGAGAAAAAATGGATTAGAGCCATTTACAGTTTCTTTAATTAAAATGGGTCAATAGGGTAAGGACCGCACTCTGTGAAATCTAAATCACAAGTACTTAAACCATTTTCACACCACACACATGACTAGACTTTCTACAAGGGCTGAGACTTTGAATCCTAAAGGACATTCAAAAAAATTTTAGATTCAAGACTGAAATTCTTTTAAAAGGACTTTTTTTAAATTGTTATAAGTGAAATTTATTTTAGAGCTCTAATACTGCTTATTGGGGGTTCAAAACCAACTTACAATCAGGCTCCAGACCAGTAATTTAACACTTAAATGAATGTTTGTTTGTTATAATTAATGAATTATAATTAATGTTGACATTTAGTTACTCTTTTTATTTTCTCCTATTCCATCATTTTTCTATTTCCTCTTATGTTCATAATTTTTTACAAGATTCGGATTCATAAGAATGTGGATTCGACTTATCTCTATTTTCTTAATTATCGAAATTCAAAACAAAACAAAGGTGTATGGTTGTCTGTACACATCAATGTGAACTTGATTTTGCCAAAGGAATTATTTTTACAGCGTCTTACTGTCAGAGCAATCCGTCTTGCTATCTGTCCAAACAATCCGTATTTAAATACTATTGTAACCAGCCTCGTGGTATAGTGGTCAAACCTTCTGACCTAGAGGTTCTAGGTTAGATTCCCAGCTGGTACAGGGAAATTTTTCTCGAAAGAGGCATAATTCCTATTGTCACCAGGTTTTGGTTAATCAGGCTTAAGTTGGGTTAAGATCTTCATTGGCTTCACACCCTCATATTTACAATCATGTTTCCATCCTTTCATCGGCACAGGAAAAGAGCCTCCACTGAAAGGATGTACGATTAGTACATTTGGACGTCCCCAGAGCAACGATAAATTAGTACCGGCAAGACCTTATGCAAAATGGACTACAGATTGATGTGACACAGACACATTATTATTATTACTCCTGTAGGGTAATAACTAAGGTAAAACTTAAGAGGAAATGTATCCACATTTGTGTATTAAGTGTAGGAAACCACTCTTAGAACACCTGACAATAATCGAGCTAGGACCTTTAGTTTTATGTACCACCAATACGGGTTCATCAACTGTTTTCAGCTTGTGGCTGAGTCAATTTAACAAAATGCCTCCATCTTCCTCCATCCTTCCACCATTCTTCTCCTCTCACTTGCATACTTCCTGTTATCTGTTCCTCCCATTTTTCTTGGCCTCCCTTGCGTTTTTTTTCTTACATATTTCATCTTCATCATTATTTTGGCATCCTCTCTGTTTTCCATCCTTGTTATAAGACCATACCATCTCAGTCTTGCTTTTTTAGTATTTCATGACCGATGTGAATTAATAGGAATAATCATATAATTTTGCAAAAATTTACTCATATCGGTCTCTTTAAAGTAGTAAGCTAATCTAGCTGTCAATTTATGAAAACTTGTCTTGCTTCTTAAAATCCACTAAAACTAAATCTCAAACCTTATTGTAGCAGCAAAGTGAACCTATATATTTTAAATTATATTGATAACAAAGCAGTAATTGCGCCAAACAGCTGTATTAAATTAAACATTGAAAGGAGGTTAAAAGGGCAGGGCCTACACACTTAACAGAAAACTGTAGACCAATTTGGGTGACCTGGTGGTCTAGGGGTAAGGTGTCAGACTTCTGTGCTGGAGGTCCGGGGTTCAATCCTAGGTCCCGGCACAGATTTATCTGATTGCCAAATCCTTCCTTCACCTCTGACAAGACGTGTATTAATCACAACTTGTGAACGTGTGGAATACCAGCCTCCACCGTGGTTCGGATCCCACGTTAAACTGTAGGTCCTCCATTTCATCTCACAATCACCCTACCATTACACATTAGCGTAAGTGCGTATAACCCGAACGGGTAGTAAGACGCGGTGCTAATAATAATATATATAAATAATAATATATGTAGGCCAAGTTCACAACTAAAACACATAATTATGTAATTTTCAGGTTATGTCAGTCCCCTTCTTCAGCAGGAGAGAGTAAAATAGTCCAGTATGTGTTGTACTCTTTTTTTTATTGAAGAAGGGAACTGACATAACCTGAAAATTACATAATTATGTGTTTTTAGTTGCGTTTTGTTTGTGAACTTTGAGGCCTACAGTTTTCTGGTGTGTGTAGGGCTTTGCCCTTTTCAATGTTTAAATTATAGTGATAGTCATTCATGTTTACCCGCTTCGATGGTCAAATGGTTTAAGGATGTAAGATTAGACAGTCAAACCCCATTTGGGTGTATCGAGGGTGGTTTACCCTTAAACGGTTTTAAATTCTCCCCATACACAAATGAGGGTACATTTCCTCAAAATTTAACCTTCCTCATCCCTAACACAATGGCATAATTAGTACATATGCAAATAAAACAAATGGCTAGCAAGACGCAATAACAAAAAAAAAAAAAATTAAATTTCAATGCATATTTTTTAAACTACATTCAATACCTTTTCACACAAGAACACCATCAATTGATGCAACAAATCTACCCAAGGTTTAAAATGTCATCAAAAGGTAAATCAGTAAAGTAAATATCAGCGAACAATATCACAGGTAAAAAAAAAACCACTTCACAACAGGAATATGGAAGGCTTAAATTAGGGGTGTAAAAAGCTTCAACTTTGACTTCACTTAAAGAGAATTTATGGCTTCATCAATAACGTAGCTTTACCATCAAAATGATAACAGCTTAAATACACACTAGGGTGTCTACTGAGTTGGAGAAACTAAAATTAGTAACTTTTTGGTGACCTCTTTTGACAACAAAATTCCTTCCGTAAATGATTGAACATTATATAGTGCATACATAGGCATAATGCAATCAAACGCAACATTAAACTTTAACTAGATGGCGAGTGTTAACCTTGTCCTTGGTATCACAATAAAACAATCAAGCAACTTGCGGCTAACACATGGCATCATGGATAGTGGATGGCATGACTTTCCACGTGTTTGCATTGTTACGATGCGCAGGAAATTCAAACAGAAATATTTTCGTGACTTTATGACCAAAATATTGAAAATTTGTGACTTTTCAGGGACTTTTTGTGACTTTTTCGGGACCGAGTAGACACCCCGTACACATTTCTGGTTAATTTTTGTCATTTTGTGCTGTTGTCTACACCCCGTTTACACTTAACATGACGGATTACATTGTGGTCCTAGCTTATAAGATACAAATTACTGTACCATCCAAGGTATGCCTTTCAGCAAAAATTAAGAGTATGTCACAAATTTAAATTCACACTATAACAAACTAACAAATGAATTGCATATTGTAATAATCACTTGATTTATTAGCCTAAGCAAAAATATACTAAACATTTTTGCATAAAAACATTTGGTAAATAATATTTAGTGGCTGAAGTTATATAAATATATACAATATAATTATTGGCGTGTGCAAAATCCACAATTCAAATAAAGTGTATTAAATATTCTCGAAGTATAATCTAAATTATAATATATCTTTGTAAGTCGTTTTATATTTGAAAAAATTTGATACTGTAGTTATTTGTGTAAATTTATTCAATAAAATTACTAGGAAAATGTTTTATTGTACAATAATTGTTCATAATATTGTTTTATTTGGATAGATCAATATGCAAATTCAATTATTTCCGATTTTTCGTATGAAATATCGATTTGTACATTACAGCTCAGAGTGGTAATAATTGACCATAAATGGAGTACTGTATTTTAGCCGGCAATATTTTTTATCGGCAAAGCTTGAAAATTGCTAGAGCCAGAATTTTTTTCAAAGTGAAGTTGGAGTTGCTATTTGTTTCGAAGCAAAGTTAAAGTTTTGCACGCCATTTAAAAATATAATTTTGACTTAGCTTCGGGAATCTTTCGATAATTTGATTAGGCTTTGCTTAAAAAAATAGACTTCACAAACCCCTGAATGAAGTTCAATGAAAAACAAAATTACAACAAACTCAACAGTATCTGTGAAGTACAATGGAATATTTTCTTAGCTCAGTTAGCGCTGTTTTTTTTACTGTTTAAAGTGTTAAGTCTTTCTCAAGCTACTAGTTTGTGGAAAATATATAAGACTAAAATTTATTATAAAACTACATATTGGTGTAAATTCGTTGTTCCATTCCTAAATAAATATTTAAATTTTTTTGCTAGTAGGTATTTTGGAATATTTAATTGAAATGATGGACACATAAATTTGCAAATGGTAGTTCTAGTGTTTATTTATAACAAAAACAAACGTCTAAAACTTGCTTAAATGATGTTGATACTAAAAATGCCTACCAAACTCTTAAATCAAAGGTTAGATCAATCTTTCATTTAAAATAAAACTATCTTTGTAGACATGGATTTTTGAAGTTAAAGTACACAACAGAAAAACATAATTCAATATCATGGCGTTAGACATAAGTAAGGGTGTACGAAGCTTCAAAACTTCGACTTGGCTTTGAAAAAAATTCATTCTTCGACAACTAACCAACAAAAATATTGAAAGCTAAAATACTCAATTGTTGGTTAATTATTGCCATTCAGAGCTGTTACATACATTACAACTTAATATTCATGTGGAAAAATATGAAATAATTGAATTATAAGGTTATTTGGAAGAGAGCACTAGGCTAAATCATGGTTTAAATTAGGAGGGATCGCCAGCACACTTACCTTGATGTTACTGGAGTAGAAATTGTTTAGATAGAACACTAAAAAACACACAAACACATTTTTAAAGCCAAGCTTTCACTGTAACAGACAGCTTCATCAGATCAAGAGAGGAGACTGATGCTCTTGGTTGAACTGTTTTTTAGTGTTCTATCTAAACAATTTCTACTCCAGTATCGCCTAGGTAAGTGTGCTGGCTATCCCTCCTAATTTAAATCAAAAAATAATTGAATTGTAAGTTGTGATAACTAGATTTATCAGAATAAAACAAAATGTTGTGTAACAAAACATTTTTCAAGTAATGTTAGTGCATAATGTTACATATACAACCCCAATATTTCTTTTCAAGAATAAAACAATAAAAATTATTTAAACTTCGATAATATTTCATACAATAATTTGATTTTAGTTCACTTCGACTTGAAAGAATGGACTTCGCACACCCCTAGACATAAGACAACTTGAACTTTAGCTTCAATGGTGTTAGCCGTTAGTTAAAAAAAGATCATCTAAAATTTTCCAAACAACGATAAAGATTCTCAATGGCTCACTGGTTTTTAGGGTTAATAAAATGTACATGGTTTGTATCCAAACAACATCAAATGGCACTACAGTGTTTATTGTTCTTTTTTTTTTGTTTCATTCTTTAATATCACTGAAAATTAACACTTCACTAACAACAATTACGCACATAACTCAAAAAAGGGGCTTTCAAAATAAAACTACAAGGGTTACAGGTTACATTATTTCTCATCATTTTATTTATTTATATATATAAAAAAAAAGCTCGGCACACACAATTTTTTTTACTTATTATTACTCGAGAGATCCGAGTTACCGCACGCGAGCCATCATTAAGTCTATGTCTAGATGGCGATTAAGAAAGTAGGGGGGGGGGGGAGTGGGGGCCGATCTTAGGAGTGGTAAGGTGTGACGTAGGTGGCGGGGAAGAGGCCCTTGCGGGCGCCGATCTCTCCGTGCCACCAATGCTGGTCCGTGCGGTCCGTCACTGTAATAACATCCCCCCGCCTAAACTCCAACTCACCGGGCTCCTGAGGTGTAAAGTCATAAAGGGCTTGGACTAGGCACTAGATGTAACACACACAAAAAAACACAATTGTTAAGAAAGCTTTAATATGTTTTTGCTGACAAAATTGTTTGTGCAATTTTTGTTTTTTATACCTTTTAGGCTACCATCTATATACCAATTTACAACAAAATATGTCAACATTTGGCAGCAAGGTAAAGTGTGAACTGTGTTCTTTTGTTCATTGTAGAAGCCATATTGTGTTTGTCCCCTTTTATATGTTTCTATCCATCTTTGATGTTCCTTTTTCCAAATATAACTAAACATTTGGATGTTATATTTGTAAGAAGGTAGAGGAAAGATGGATAGTAAACATGTAAAAGAGGACAAACACAAAATGGCTTTTACAATGAACAAAAGAACACAGTTGACATTTTACATTTGTGCCGTTGGACAAAAGCTTAATGGCTACCTCTTTAAGAAAATTGATTGTTACCGCCCCATACCCCGACCTAGATTTCATTCTATCGGAACTAAACAAGAGGGAGTGTGATATGAGCAAGACGACTTCCTAAAAGATGAAATCAAAAAACACAATATGGTAAAATGTAAAGTGTGAAAGGTTTTCCTTAAAGAGCTATATTGTAAAAATATTTATTTGGTAGGCTATTACTAATTTCCATTGCAACTAAACTAACAAGTTCGCTCTTTTAGTGCTACAGGCCGTTCTGATCGGCTTTTCATATTTGCGCTAGTTCTGGCTTTACTCGGTAGATAATTAAGAATGTCTTATTACACTAGGGGGGAACATTTCCCTTCATTATAGAAAAGCATACGCAGATAACAAATATAAAATGATGGAACAATCAGAAAAATCACTTAATAAATATAGTTTGGCAATTTTTTTTTGTAGGTACAACCTTATAAAACTGAAGAAATGACCATGGCACTCCTAGCATACAAATCCATTATAGGTGTGACGTTAAAAGGGTTAATAGTAACATAAAGCTCTTATTTTTACCATGTTTTATAAGAGTATATGTTGGATTCGGATTCAAAAAATAGTGTATCTGGCCCATCTGTAATAGTAACCATACCTCCAAGGAAGTTGTGATGGGACGTACCTCTTCAGGAACCATATCCCTTAGTTTGACGTCCTGGGATCTGGAGACTGAGGCCGTCCTGTGGTATTCCACCAGTTCGTTCAAACTATTGAATTTAACCACCCAGAGGAAGAACTTGCCCTGCGCGTCGCGGAGAACCTTGAAATGTTGGACGCCGTCTGAACACCTGCAGGCAAGGTAAAGTAACTTATGATTTCAAACACTCTTTGAGCAAATGTGTTTGAACTAGAGATCAAATGTTTTGGTCTTATTCCCTTTTCGTTAAGGCTTAATGCTATTTATAAATAATCCCGGCACACAGGCTAAGACATCAACCTTGTCTTTTCTAGCTTGCCGGTTGGTGGTGAGGTCAGGGTTTGAATCCCGGTTTGGTGACAAGAGTGTTTTTCCTTTTATGGTTTTTCATTTTCCCTATACACAGTCTCGCATACCTTCCAGGGTTCTTTAACATGCCATAGTCGACATGGAACTGATGGTTATAACTCCCCTCCGAAGGAGGTCGTGCTGGGGATTTTTATCGCTCAATATAATACTGTCAACCCCTGCTGGGTTTGAACCCAAGAACATCGTGTCCTGAGGCAAGTACATTATCCCAAGATCATCGAGGACGATATCAATCAAGAATATTACAAACTAAACAATATGGCTAAATAATTTAAACTTATAATATAATCAATTTAAAACTTTTAAGCTTAATAATTATATATATTTATTTTTCTCTAAATGCCGCTTATTTGGAAACCAAAACGCGGGAGTCAATAAGTGAAACAGCACTTCTCCAGAAACTTTTTTTAAGCACTGTGTCTTACTACTCGTTCAGGTTATAAACCTATACGTACTAATTACACTAATGTTAAGGCTTAGGAAGGTTGCATTTAGAGGAAGTGCACCTGCGTTTGCAAGGAGAGTGTGTGGAAAAACAATGTAGGGGAAAACCACACTCATTAGACCTGATTGGGTCTGAACCCAGATCTACCAGTCTAAAGAAGTCTAGTCTGTTGTGAGAGTAGCGCCTTAAGAAGCATTAGTAAAACATCAAAAGAATATGGTATGAATAGCAAAACTCTTGAAAGGTATGTGATTAAGTTTAAAACCGAAGAAGATTAAAAAGAAAGTGAAATGAAGGCTAATCATGCTGGTTCACTGATATTTTCCTATGAAGAAGAAACGTTGATTGAAAAATGTGATGTCTTCAAAACTTCATTGTGGATTGACACCAAAAGCCTGTTAAGCAGTTTGTTTCTCAATAAAGTTTGGTCAACAATAAGAATTGGCCTGATGGGGAAAATAGCTAGATATTATATAACTTTTAAAACAACGCTTCCAAGATGAAATATGTGTTTAAGGACATAGGAGCCGATAGTTTTGTATAAGTAATTTAACTACTCACTTAACAGAGAGTGAAAAATCTCCTGGCGAACTTTCGCTCACTCGTATAAGAAATGCTCCTTCATGTTTGTTTAGTAATAATTTCTCTGCGTCAGCCCTCGTAATTCTCCCATAATACCAACTGAAACAAAAAAATAATTATGCAAACATAATATCGGCAACCCTGTCAGTATGAAGAAAAGGAAGAAATTGTTTTTTAGATAATAAGTAACCTACTTTTAAGTAGGTACTACTTAAATATATCAAGAGGGCTTATAAATCATGACTTATCGGCAACTTGTTTGTTATTATTATTATTATTATTATTATTAGCACCGCGTCTTACTACCCGTTCGGGTTATACGCACTTACGCTAATGTGCAATGGTAGGGTGATTGTGAGATGAAATGGAGGACCTACAGTTTAACGTGGAATCCGAACCACGGTAGAGGCCTGGCATAACTTGTTTGTTAACTAGAGACAAGGTCCAGGGGTGGAGATTTATGATTTATCCAACCCCTGTACCAAAACTTGGGGGGGTTACTTGGCATTCACCTGAACCACTGGAGACAAGAAAATTGTTGAGCTATTTAAGAGCCTCAGTATGTACTAGTTTAGCCTAGTCTTAATTCATTAATCCTGAAATTTCGGCCTAGCTCATAGGATAAATTAGTATTGCCTACAACTTTATTAGGCTAAACCAGGGTTGGGTTAGGTTAGCTGACAACATTTGCGCAAAAAACTATCAATGACGAAACCTGTCCAAGGTTGATTCATCGTATGGGTTAAGAAAAATAAATACAAGTACTGCCTAGAAACATCAGGCTATATCGGTTTATCCTGCAAGCGGCAGGATGTATCAATTTGGCCTAGTCTGATCTAGTTTGTCCTGGAAATCGGATTTGGACGGTAGCATGTACACTCTACCTATTTAGCTAAGACCATGAACGGGCCAATCTTAAAATATGAGTGCCATACTTACTCGTGTCCTTTCATTTCTATGTAATTACTCGGTATTAAGCCTTCCGCACCATCAAGCTCTGCTCTATACCAATTTAAGTCATCTTCCATGTTTAAAATCTGGAAAAAGAGGTACCTAATTAACATTTTAAAATCAATGCATGTAGTTCGTTTGGAAGTATTACAGCTGTGCCATTTTCATTTGTAAGAAAATTCAGCTTTCTTTGATTTTATGTTTATTTATTTAGGCCAGGGGTGGGGCATATGTTGATCGCGATCAACCAGTCTATCTCATGGACATTTTCATTCAATCAAGTAAGGAAACTTTTAAAGTTGTTTAAAATAAATCTTTCAGTCTTCTAAACTCACAAATATGTATCAAGAACTTTCTTAATAATAATTTGAATGTGACCAAAATTCTCTTGATCGGTCATAATCGTTAATGTTATAAGAAAATCAAACAGTTAGCCTAATATGAAAATGTACATTTTATTCAAGTGCTCTTTAAATTTTCTTCAAGAAAGCATTTAAGGAAATATTGAAATTAGAGGTTATGTAGGATCTTTCTTATATAGTAGCCTATATATAAGATATATGGACAAAACAATATGTAAACATAGAATGAAGAAACGGTGGGTGATCACGAGAACCATGGTTGGTCTCCAAGTCGCTCGGGGCCCCAAAAGATTGCCGACATCTGATTTAGGCCATATGTTACATTCTTACACAATTTCTCATACGTTAGTAGTGTTATAAGGTAGGCCTACCTACACTAAGTACACCTGAACAAACCAATAAAGTACAAGTGCAAGACCCCTCACTCGACACTCAGTTTAAACATGCTCATGGATCAGCCAATTATTTGCGACTAAACTGTGTTTCTGGTAAAATAAACAAATTTACAGTGATAGCGTAGAAGTAAAATAACCTTTTTTTAAAATCAGATTCAAAATTAAGCAAAATGTGATACTTCAACCTTACTCAGCAGGATTTAAGAACACAATCTGACAAGAACAATCTTTATTTGTTTCGAACTTTCAATTTAGGTTAAGTTAAGTGAAAAAGAATCTAGGCTAAGGCTTTGTGTCATACCGAGAAAATATTTTTTATTAGGTATAATGTAAATAGAGAGAATGGGCCACCAGAGATTTTAATAAATAAGAGATTTTTATTAGCCCTATAAGTTATATAGTCCTAATTAGAAAATTAAAAATGTGCTCCACAGAACTACATAAATATTTAATGTACCGTACTAGTGAAATTGCCATAGTGAAATTGTCACAAATGGCAATAGAATTTTGTTAGTATACAATAGATAACTTAATAATGTTTAATATGATAAACCAGGCATACCACAAAATAAAACCTAGCCCTCCAAGCAGAAACAAAATGTTTATTCTGAAATAGTTTGCCCTAAAATATCCACCTTCACATTAAAAATAGGTATAAATGTCCAAAAATATTAAAAAATGCCTACCAATAGTTTATTTTAACACTATTACCCATGCCAACTTTTTTTTTGGCACAGAGAAGGTTACAGTTTCGTTAAGTTAGCTTAGGATGGTTTTCAATGTAGGCCTGAACATATTACTGTGTGCTAAAACAAATATTAATGTACACTAAAATATATATCACCAGTTAAATAGCCTAGTAAGTATTAAATACTTCATGTGAGGTTTCTGGTATGATAGATGATAAAACTTAACTATTCATATGCTAGAGTTGTTTGTTACGATAAAAAGCAAAATGTGGTTTTTGATGGTTTCTTTAAAATAACAAGATATTCTCAATAGGCCTATGGCCAAACTTTACTGAGTAGCCTACACTTTTAACTTTAAAATAATATAGTGTTTTCGAGCAATCATTTTTTCAGCTTCGCGTCTTACTACTCGTTCGGGTTATACGCCTATGTAGGCTCTACTAATGATGCTAATGTATTAGGGATGTGGAAGGTTGAATTTTAGAGTAAGTGTGCCCACATTTACATGGTGTGTGGAAAACCATTTATGAAATATCGCCCTCAGTACACCCGACCAGGATTCGAACCCCAATCTCCCCATCATCAACAGTTTAGTCTAATGCAATAGTAATGCCTTAGATCATGTGGCCACCAAAACAGGTAATTGTTTATTAAAAGTTGTTTGTAGGCCTAAGCCCTAGCTATATTAAGGTGATGTGATTACTAAATATAGCTAGTCTATCTTCTGCACACGGTGCAAATTGATAGCCAGATTTGGTTCTTGGAATTAAAATTGTTGGACCACCCTGCGTTAGACCATGCAGCCTAAGAAGCAGGTCGAACAATCTTAATACTGGTAATATTTGAATCTCTATGTTATTTGTTTCTATTTATTTATTGTAATATAGTATAAAAAGTGTCCAACAAGTATTGAAGTTTGAGCGTTATTCCCTTATTGATGTAGGTTAGGAAGGGTATTTTGATGGCAGTTGCATTTGGTGTAATTGCAATATAGGCCTATTTTTGGTTGTACGTAACCTATCCTCCGCTCCTAGATCTTACTTTTACAGACCAGTCATTAGTTTTGTAATTTTAAGAATTAATTATTTTATTATAGCACTGTCCCTAAATAGTAACTAGCCTAGGCCTCCTGCATGTGAACATGCCAACAAAGCTTCAAGCTCGTCTGTTCTAGCTGGGGAGGGAATCACATCTGGCTGTACGAGGGGTATTTTTTTACTATAATCGATTCCCACCCTCCCTAAACGCAAATTCGAATAAATTTCCCTTATATTTTTTTTTTCATCCCCAACCCAATAGTTAATTAAATGTGAATAGCCTGGTAGTGCAAAAAAAGTTAATGTCATTTCCATTTAACAATGCTGATAAACCTGATATCGTTGTTTTATTGCATTATTGGTCTGCGTTAGTAAGTAACATAACCTATATAATTTTAAAACTAAGGATAGACCCTACTTATAATTCTAGGCTCACTTTATCATCTTACGTACCTTTAGCACCTGACTTTTTCTAAAACTAAGCTCATCCTCAGCTGTTGCATTAAAATCGTGCTTCGCTATAGCCTCCATATTGTCACTATAATGGTTTATTTTATGTGATAAATTTGTTGTATTTCGCGTAATGTCACTGAACATACAAGGTTATGCCTTCATGTAGGACCTTATTGGATTCGACTGGCTCCAATGGCATTAAGACTCATAGCACAGAAATAATGTTCACATTGAAACGATTGATAGAAAAACACTTTCACAATATGATATTCATGCTTACACACAGGTTAATACACTTTAAAAAAATATTGTCGAACTAAAAGCAAATTACATCTTAAACCAAAACACAACACTCCCACATTCATAGACCTAAAGGCATCCATTACAACAATCACAGAATCTGTTTTTAATTCATGTATTCATGCGCACTGATTTAAATTAATTTTTGTGATATTTAGCATAACTATGTCTAGTAAAAAGTGTTAAATAATTTAAATAATAAATTAAAGGTCAAATTTTAAATTATTAATCCTATATTTAATATATTAATATATTTTCCTGAAACTCGCGTAGGTACATTACTGCAGTGAGGATCATGAATGAGCCTGTAAAAGCGTTCTGAAAGTTGAAACATTTTTTTCCTGGAAAATGAAACATTTTAGTTGGCTGTACCTCGAACTCTTCCCATGATTAATAACAAAATTGATTAGTTCTTTCATATCTATAGACTTGTGTATTAGTCATAATATTCAGTCAACCAATTTAAAGTAAAAAAAATGTAGAAAGTATTATTGCTAAAATGTAAAAAAAATATATTTTGAATATTTATTTCCCTAATGTATTTTTAAGGCAGTTTATCTGATATAAAACGCATTTGGATATCTCAATTTGTGGTAAGGTATGCGTTTGGTTTGTTGTTTTTAGTAGAGTTGCTATGATACTGTTGTAAAACAAATAACTCGATTTTATACTTTTTTGTTGCTGGATTTAGAGATAAGCCCCATTTAAAAGCTGTTACTTAACTTGCCTAGTATAAATTCAAAACTCGAAATTATTGTTCAGGTTGTTATTTAACAAGTTTATATTGGATGTAAAAAGAGCTTTTAGGATAAATTCTAATAAATCCACACAGATTGGGTGAAACCTTGAAAATATTTTTATTCGTTTTAATTTGTCTTTTAGCATGCTTGGGCTAAAACTCAACTTCATGGACTTTTTATCGGGCAGTAACTTGGCGAGCGGGTGTTCAGGGGGCTCAAAAACATCCTTAGCTTTCAAACGTATTAATTAATTATTATGTATTTTTGTATTTATCATATATGCATATTACCTAAAACCTTGAAAAGGCTTCCAATTGCTTTCACGCCTAAGTGTGTGTGTGTGTGTCCCCCCTCCACCCCGCGAAATAAATTTCTGGTTACAGTCATACTTGTCCAGACCCCTGAAATTTGATGGCCTCCTTAACCCCTTCCAGTAGAGCAGTCTATATATATATATATTTATTTATTTATTGACTAAAGGTACGACAACATTTTCTAATTAGCTTCACACGCCCTTGTTTATATAATAGCCATTCGTCCCACATTTTTCGGGACAGTCCCGTATTTGTGATACATTGTCCCGTGTCAGTAAACGTCCCGGATTTTATAAACCATCCCGATTTTCAAGATTTATTTAAAAAATTTGCATGAGTAAGATAGATTTAAAAGAATATGTACCCGCATTTGATATGAGGGAGAGCGGGAAACCATTTATGAAAAAACTCGGTACACCCAACAGGTACTAGAACCCTGAACTCCTCAGTCATTGGTAAACCAGACTAGATAAGCCTGACGCTTAGTCCACGTGTCCATCGATACGGAATAATTTTTTAAAAAACTTTTTAACCCGCTTAAATGGTCGAATGGTCTGAGGCATCACTCACGCAATAAACTCGACTGACGATGACGGGGAGATCGGGGTTCGAATCCCAGTCGTGTGTACTGAGTGCGTTTTTTTCCTATTGGTTTTAAACTTTCTCTCTCCACACACCAATGAGGGTACACATTCTCCAAATTCAACCTTCCTCATCTCTTAATACATTAGCGTAATTTGTACAGATACTTATAACCAGAACGGTTAGTAAGACTCGGCGCTAACAAAATTGTTACGACACGAAAGCTAACGTTATTTGAAGTTCCCGCTACCATTTCTTTGGAAGAGACATACCTATCGATCAAACTGAGAATCCATCCCAGTGAGCTTCGAGTGCATAATCTGTGTGTACGATCATCTCGGTAAATATATAATTTAGCACGTGAACAGCCATGTGAGTAAGAGTTACGACAATTCACTAGAAACCGGTAATATTTATTACATGTAAACATATCTAAATATCACCAATATCTGTGAGGTACTTAATTTGACACAGAATTTATATAAAATTCTCTGAGTTCGCTTAAGGGGGCCGCCTCGGTACGTGAGAAAGTATCATTCGTGTTAGACCTCATGTCTTAAAATGAAAATGCTCTGTGCTGTTATCTTGAACTACAGCGTCTGTCTCTCTCTAATCTTATCCTCTTCACACTTACCCTGCCACCCCATGTCAGAAGAAGAGAAGCAAAGAAATGGAAAACTATTTCAAGGTCAAGAGGAATAATGCGCGTGGCTGATCGCCTCCCCACTCACTACACAGTCCAGCTGTCCGCCTGTGTTTATCTTGTGATATTTTGCTAACTTGAGATTCTCGTGAAGGGTTCACAAATAAGCACAATCCTCTATTGATGGTTTAACTTGTCTTGAAACCTTATAATACGAACGGGTAGTAGGACGCGATGCTAAAAAAAAATTGTCTTGAAGAACACACACTTTTATACATGTCACTTTTTTTTTTAGGAAAATGTGAATATTAACTATACAATAATTAATCACGTGTAGACTAAATTTCTATCTTACCCTTACGTAGTTGATAGCAGGGCGTCGGAACCGAGGAGTATAAGGAGCTCTAACACACGGCCCTATACCCCCAACCCGTCTTAGATTTATTCTATCTGTGTAAAATGTTTAGTAAATACTTATAAATATGGAAGATGTAAAAAAAAAAGCCTTCAACTAGCTTCTAAAAGCATTCACTTTTTTTTTTGTGCTAAAAATCGGGAATAATCCTCCCCCCTTCCGACCTCATCGTTGTTAATCAAACCAAAGAGGTATTTCCTTTTAGAACTGCGTCTTACAACCCGTTCGGATTACACGCTTATGTAATAATTACTCTAATGGGTGACCATGCGGCCACCGAAGCGGGTCAAATTAGTTAACTTTTACTCTCAACTAAAATGAGATAGACTACACATTGTTATATCACCTACACTGTTTACGCCTACACAAAGCTAGAGTTTACATAAATAATAGGTTAAATGGTCATGTGTAACCTATTTTCAACAATTAATTCATTTTAATTTCAGGTGCCTATTCAGGCTATCAGTAATTTCCACTGATTATTCTAGCTGATAGGGGAAGAGGAAGGAAAGTTTTGATCAAATGTACCCGTATTTGCTTAGAGAGAGGGCTACGGATAAACTACCCTTAGTAAACCTGGCCGAGAATCAAACCCCGACCTCCTTGTCACTGGCAATCTTGTTTAGTTTGATCCTTAAGTTTTAAATAATTAAATCAAGTAAGAACTTATTAAAAACAATAAGAAATAAACAATATTATTAATGTTGAAACACATTGACTGTTTCATATAATACACACACACACACACACACACACAGAGTGGCGGATCCAGAAAAAAATGACAGGGGGGCACCATGAAAAATTATTATTATTATTATTATTATTATTATTATTATTATTATTATTATTATTATATCGCTACCTTACATCCTTTTAAAAATCTCGTATCTGTATGTGAAAATTAATATTTAAACAAGATTTACAAAGCTATGTTGGATAAAAGCCTTTTGAGTCCAATGATAAATGCTGATAAATAATTATTTATCTTTAAGAGTTTGATTTAAGTTTTCGAGTGTGTTTTCTATCAACCATGTTTAGAACCTCTTCAGGATATATTTCAATACTTTTATTTAGACTAGGCAATGAGCCTGGCCAAATTATAGAGTCTTCCCTGACCTATTGTTCTCTAGATTTATTTCCTCAAATTGCATATTACGAAGTGACGTAAATGTTTTTGGAGATCTCCTAGAAAATAATTGTTCAACGTCAATCCAAAATTTTATAGATAGTTTACATCCTTGAAAAAAAGAACGAGTTTAAAGTGGGATAGAGATTATTGTTAACTATACGTTGTGTGAAGTAGTACATTGTGCCCCCAAAGGCTTAGTTGTGCAAAAAAGATAATTTTAAGGGCAGATAGTGACAAAACAGTAACCGTAATGAGATTACAAAAGGAGGAGTTAGGGCAGTGATTCCTAACCAGGGTTCCGCGAGAATCTCCAACCTTTGTTTTTATTAATCTGACAATATTTTTTGGACAGTGTGGAGATATATAAATATAGCTCATGTACCCGAGGAAGATGAAGAGAATAGTGCCGATAGTAATATTAAAAGTGAGGTTGGTAAGAATAGTGATAACCCAAGTTCAAGTACCGGAGGACAGTAATTAGTAATAGTAAATAGAAATAGGCAATAAATAATCCTGAAATATTTTATTCAAAAGTATAAATTTATTATTATTATTATTATTATTATTATTATTATTATTATTATTATTATTATTATTATTACTCGTATTTAACAACCCTAATGATCTATATGTCTATTTTATAATTTACCCTTGTCGTACCTAATGTGTGATAAGATTTTATGAAATATTTTAAGAGTTCTTCTAAAGAAAAAAGGTTGGGAATCACTGGGTTAGGGTCGCTTTTCCACGCAGGAGGCCAAAATATTATTAATATTGTATGCCTTAGCAAGCTATTTAGCGTTCAACTTGGTTTATTTTAGGGGAGACTTCAATTCAATCTATAATATATACGGATAATATAGATATATCGAGGTGAGTGCTCATAGAAATAAGAATATATAATAAGAGGGCAGGGAGAGGGGTGTTGGGTGAGGGGGGTATTGTGTTTTTTTAGAGACCAAAAACAATTATAATGTATTACTTCATCAACAAAGTGGGGGTAGTTAGAGATCTTTACTTTAGTTTACTATTGGTTAGAGAGTAAACAAGACAGTGTTAAATTATTTTCCAAATTAAAACAAAATCGTAGTGAAAGATAACTCCAAATAGTTTCTGAAAGCATCCAATTTCCAAAAGTATGTCGGTGGAAGCACACTTCAAATATATTCTAGAGCAGGGGAGCACACAGAAATTATTCTAAAGGAGGATCCAAAGTATAGAAGTTACAAGTCAATAATCAATTAAATCCATTATTACTAAACAAAATACTTAACGCTATACAGACTAGACAGCGTTAAATCCAGTTGGGCATGTTCCACACTCAGGCATGGATTCAAGGGGGTGGGACTAAGGAGCTATAATCTCCCCTTTTTGAGATATTTTTCAAAAATTAAATTGACGGATTGAAGGGTGCTGTGCTTCTCTGCAGACATACGTCCAATGTGTTCGAACAACACATGTTTCACCCCGTTTACTCCGAACCCTGGCTTTCCCGCACACTACCCTCCTATCTCACCACTCCTTTGTGTAGTAAAGAACGTGTTATTTACTATTGACTTATTTTCATATTTTAACTAAAATACAGTCACTTGAGTTAGGCATCTTTATTTTTAACAGTTCATTTTTATATTAATTTAAAAATTATACTCACAAACTAAATGTAAATTCTACAGTGAATATACCTAGAAATTAAAGCTGGCAATCAAATCGAAGGTAACATATATTTATAACCCATATAAGTTTAATCAGAAACAATTAGGTACAAAATATAATTAAAGGGCACCATTTTGAACCTTAGAATTACAAATTTTTCTCCAGGGGTGAAAAGCCCCAAGGGCACGGACCACCATTTTATTGGTTCCTAAAGGTGACCTGGTGGTCTAGGGGTAAGGTGTCAGACTTCTGTGCTGAGGGTCCGGGGTTCAATCCTTGGACCCGGCACAGATTTATCTGATTGCCAAACCCTTCCTTCATCTCTGACAAGACGTATATTATTCACAACTTGTGAATGTGAGGAATGCCAGGCCTCCACCGTGGTTCGGATCCCACGTTAAACTGTAGGTCCTCCATTTCATCTCACAATCACCCTACCATTACACATTAGCTAAGTGCGTATAACCCTAACGGGTAGTAAGACGCGGTGTTTATGATCTATTGGTTCCTAAAGGTATTTCTTTTGTGGTGTAGGCACTCCCCCCTCCCCCCTCATGACATAATCATGGATGCACCACTGCTCACACTGTATCAAGACATTGGGTTATTTTCAACCACTGCTTTAAGGTGATTTAACATTGCTAAATCGTCCCTTTGTATTTAATATTTTATTTATCCTTCATGTTCTCCATGGGGGGCTGGGACCCACTGGACCCCCTTTGTGTGTACGCCCCTGTTCTAGAGGAATATTATTTTTAAAATTTTCTGGGAAAGGGTCACTCCAAATATATTCCAGATACAAATCATTTTAAAAAATCCATCTGACAACTCCAAATTTATTCTAAAAGCATCCTATTTTCAAAAATGTCCAGGTGAGGATCATTTCAAATAGCATTTAAAGATTTACTTTTTTTTTTTAAATTAGAGAAGACCACTTTAAATAGTTTCTAGAGACATCTATTTTTATTTTTCAATTAAAGGCGAGGACCACTCCAGATGGCTTCTAGAAGCATTTAAGTTAAAAAAAAAATTTATAGAAGACTTCTCCAAATAGCATTAAAATAATCTGATTTTCTAAATTTGGGGAGGAGGACATCTCCAAATAACTTTTAGGGACATCCAAGTTTCCAACATTTATTGCGAAAAGGGGCAGAGTAAGGGAGAGGTGAAGGGGGGAAGGCAACTTCTCAAAAAACTTATTTTTCGTTTGCCACCGCCGCCTCCCCCTTCCACCCTTCTACACAAATAACGTTCCGCCACCAGTGGTAGCAACCAATCCGTGCAACTGGTACAAAATTATGGTGCACCCCTGAACATTTTTTTTTAATTTACCTACAACTGTCAACAGGAGAATTTACGGCCAAGAGGTTTACAAGGGCGAAAGTTGAGAAATAGAATTTTATAGCTAAATTTTCATAAATAAGTCTTAGACTTTAATTTTTTTTAATACAGTAGTGATGAGTTTTTATTTAACTAGATATATATTTGCTATTCATAAAAATAGAGCCTAAAAAGACTTTTCTAAAATCTTACTGTGGACAGGGGTGGACTAAGGTGCAAAAGAAACAAGCGGACACTTGGGGCACCAGTGGCTGCCATGGGTGGAATTTCGTAGCTTGCAATAACTATAGCAAATACTATTTTGATTATAGTACTTATATTTATATAAAATATATTATGTGACTGTATATACAAATACATCATTGGATGCAATTCTTGTATTGTAAATTCTACGTAACCCTTTAGGGTGAAGGTTATCTAATGTACCTAATACTATTTCTTTGTTATGGTACGCAATTAATTATAACTAATGTCAAAACTTTATAGTTCGTTTCATAACTATTCATATAGCCATTTTCCAATGTAATGGATGGTATGGTATTGTTTACAACTTGATTAAATTATTGCAGACTTCAACAAAGACCCCAGGATTGATTTCATCATCGCCACGATGCTTGAAGGGTGGGGCGGGATGAGGGGTGGCAGAATTATTCTCCGCTTGTGACAATACATTTAGTCTGCCCCTGGCTATAGATATTTCCTTCACCATAATCACCATGGTTTATGATAGTAGGCTGATAGTATTGATATAAGAAACCCATTATTAGAAATATATTAGGCCTAACAATTAGCACAGAAAAGTCAACAACCCTAAGAACTCCTTCCCCCCCCCACACACACACACACACTAAGACCACACAAACATAGATATTCTATATTAGTGGTTCCCATCCTTTTCCAGTTCACAGACCCCATCAAGCCAATGATAATTCATCGCGGCCCTCTAACCTCCCCAGCCATACATGGTGAGATAAAAACACTTACACATTTATGGTACTCTACGTAACCAATTATATATATAAATATTGTCGAACAGGAAAAAAGAGATTTTTGAGAAAATTGTGAATACCATATATTTTTATATGATGTGAAAATTCAAATAAAAGAAAATTTAAAAATACTAGGGCTTATATTTGTTTCGCGGGCCCCCACAGGTGCCTTCGCAGATCCCTAGGGACCTGCGAACCCAGGTTGGGAACTTCTATCACATTCAATCTCTGAGTGTGGTACATTTAGTAGACTTATGTCAAATATAACGTGTGGAGATTATTACTAAATTGGACAAGCGGCCAGGATATTATGAATCATGAAAATGAAATAAATACCGTATGTATGCTAGTAGCTATGTAGCTATGTTCACACAAAACTATTTGCTCCCGAAAATTTATAATGGATAACCTATTAATTTAGTTTTCCTACCCCAGACAAAGCTGACTAATCTCCAAATTTATTGGTTCCATAGCTTTGTCTTCAAGTTTGGTTGAATCCAACGTTGTGGACATTTCAATGGGAGTGGACTGAGAAAGGTTTACTCTGTCCCGACAATCAGCTTTGTCCTCTCTGTCTGAAGAGAGAAAAACACCTTGTCTGAAAAAAAATAATTATTTAATTTATTGTTATCGATTATTAGTTTTTTATGGCCTACTGTAGGTATATCATGACAAAACACGTTCTAATTTGAGTTAACCGTTTCTTATAGAACATTTGTGTTCACTATTTATTATTATTATTATTATTATTATTAAATAAATTTTATATATATAAATATATACTTTGATCTATCAAATAAATGTTTCCACGGCTTTCTTTCTGTTTTTTTGCGGCGAGCACAAATTCGTAATTTTGTTTTTTCCCCTCTACGTTTGTCTTCTTTACGTGTCACGTAATCCATTTAAAAAATAAACAAGAATATGTATCACAAGCAACTAAATAAAAAATATATAATTGAAAGTATTTCAAACTTAATAGAAAACTAATTAATTACTGTGCCAAACATTGTTTGGGTCTTAATTATATTAAATGAGCAGACTATATTTTTTAACTCATCACTGATTAAATATGACGGGATTTCTGGAAGTCTGCACGGAAACTTCTCGCCTACCGAGGCGGCCCCCTTAATATTGAAAAAGCAAATTCACACTTACTCATAAATTAAATATATTGCTCAAGTTTTTTATATTGTAGAGCTGATTTTGGAACTTTTTCAGTTGAGACAACCAATCAGGCACTAAACATTGTAATAATTGCTTTAGAGTTAACCTTCACGTATCAGAACTGAATTAATATTTATTAAAATTAAATGTTATCTTGGGTGTAATAAAAATTTTGTTTTAATATATAGTTATACATATTTTAAGAAATTAAATTGTCCATTATCACTTTGTTAGTAATTAGTATACGTACAGTAAATATATACTTTTCCCTCTTATTTATCTTTATGTAATGTTTTTCTTACAGTACAAGGAATGACCAAATAAATAAATGTTTTATCCAAGCAACAGAATTCAAATTATGGTTCTTTACTTCACAGGACTAGCTTTATGAAACTTCCGGACGGGATTTTAACCCCGTCCTCCTGAATATAGGAGCAACACGGTAAAATGAAACTAACACCCAACCGTTGAGCAGTGAACTAGATCCTGTTTTTATACTAATCAATCAGTATGTACTTACTTTGATCCATTAATAAAACGCTTCTTCCCCTTTTTCCATCCTAATTTTTTGCGGCGGGCAGATAGTCGAAGTCTAGTTTTTTCCCCTTTACGGTAGTCTCTTTTGCTTGTGTTATTGTTCATAGTAGTTTTAATTTATCGAAAATAACAATATTATTCTATTTTATTTATATATAATTATAATGGCTATCATAAGAAGGCAAAGCATACACAACTGTTCGGAAACACTTGTGTTATTGTTCATAGTAGTTTTAATTTATCGAAAATAACAATATTATTCTACTTTATTTATATATAATTATAATGGCTATCATAAGAAGGCAAAGCATACACAACTGTTCGGAAACACAGGACCAGTTTGTAAACACATTTCCAGTAAAAGCTACAATAAATATTATTTTTAATATTTTCTAATGAACACCTAAAACTTAAAAATGTGCCGGCTCACTGTGCGTTGTCTCAACTCTCATCAAGGCGAAGGCAGACATCCAACTAAAAGAGCGCATGCGCAAGGAGTCAACTGCCTTTCCTTCTTTCTCCGGCTATTCTTTACTTCCAAAGCGTAGATGGAGGATATGGCTTCGCCACTTGATGGCTGAAAAGCATTAGCTTTGACGCATCAAAACAGCAAAAGGAATTAGCAATTATCTTCACATTTTCTGTTGTGACCCTATCAAAAAATGACTTTATTTGTTTTTGAAAGGTTGTGTCTAGGATTATTTATAAGTTACCCTCGTCTCAGAACTGTGACAATATACTTAAGGCCATTTAAAGGTCATTGAAAATGAGCAAGTTTCGAGTTTTCATTAATTTTTTATATACATAGATTATCAAAATGTAAGGTTGATAATAATAAATAAGCATGTTCCCCACCTTTATCTTCCTTTTGGCTTAAGTCAAGTTTGTAAAAAATTAAACACTACCTAACCATCGCGTATTTCCTGAACGTCTGCAACGCATTCCAACTCTCTGGTAGGCGGCCCCCTTAACTAAGGCGGCTTTTACTTGCAATCTAGTGTTCCGGGGAAAAGGACATGCCAAGTGACAACGGTCTAGAACGGGGTGGGTTTGGGGGGGGGGACTATTCGGCAGGCGAAGGAACGAGCAATATTCAAGGGCGTCGTGCTGGCGGGGGGGGGGGGGTAGAGAGGGGTTCAACCCTTCCCCTCAATGTTGGGGAATTTTGTGGAGAAATGAGATCTTGAGTTGGGAAATCTAGAACTACACTGTACCACAGTACTTTCGATTATGAAAATAATAATAATTATTATTATTAGCACCGCGTCTTACTACCCGTTCGGCTTATACGCACGCTAATGTGTAATGGTAGTGGTAATTGTTAGATGAAATGGAGTACCTAAAATTTAACGGTGGAGGCCTGGCATTCCACACATTCACAAGTTGTGATTAATACATGTCTAGTCAGAGATGAAGGAAGGGTTTGGCAATCAGATAAATCTGTGCTGGGACCGAGGATCGAACCCCGGGTCCCCAGCACAGAAGTCCGACACCTTAACCCTAGACCTCCAGGCCACCATGAAAATTATTAACCGCATACTTGTAAAGACACATTTTAAATATACCTATTTTTCCAAGGTTCCCGACTTCATATGAGAAGGTTAGGTAATATTTTAAATTGAACTCATGAGTTTTTACCTGAAGTTTTTACGAGCCTAAACTTGTTTAGTTTTCTTACACGCAATAACGGTGGATGTCAAAACAAATAACACTTGTAACTTAAAAAATTCATCTTTAACAAATAACTCTAAGGATACTGTTTCCTTAAAACCATGATTCAAGGCCCAAATATTGCCTTAAATTGTACAATTTTTCCGAGTGAAAATCCCTTGGCCCTCTCCTATTAACTGTGGAAGGGGGGGGGGGATTCCATTCCCCTAGACCCTTTGCCGTTCTCAACGTTCCCCCTTGCCACCTAGCAACCTGGGAATTTTTCTCATTTCAAAACGCCTAAAGCTGGGAAATTCACTATCCCCCTCCTTACCCTCAAACTCCTCCCCCAAATATATTTCGTACGACGCCTCTGACAGTATTACCCAAGGACGTGTTCATACCGCGCAAATATAAACCGTTCTACGTTTCGCGTCTTAACCTGGCTAACCTAGTAGAGAAACTTTTCGAGTCTCACACATGACTTGACATGTTTATCACACATGATAAGATAAGCAAACACATTTAAATTGTTTGCTAAAAGAAAAAGTACAAGTTGATCTGGGATGTTTCGCGCGACGTGCACCAAGTTTAGTTTTTATATCTGTCTAAATCATTCCTTCTTTTTTTTATCTTTGACTTCTAAACACTCGCGGAGAAGCAAATAGTGCAAAAGTTCAGTCGGAAATTACGTAGGTACTGCTGAGTAACTTTATATTGTAAATATAGGCCTACAACAGTAAATGACAACTGTATCGTTACGAATAAAGGATAACACTTTACAAACTTGTTCCAGGATATGTTTCTGTGACTACGTGTGTGTGTGTGTGTGTTTTTTTTACGATTGTTTTGCGATACCTCGAGATGAACGTAAAGAAGATGTGAAAGTGTGTTTCAATTTGTCGTTTCAATTGTTCAGCGTGTTGTGTTTCGAAACTCTATTGAGTAGTCAAGAGTATGTTCACGGGCCAAAGTCTGTTGCGTTTTGTTTTATGGACTCTTGTGATAAAAAAAAAAGAAGTGAAACAGCTTAGTTTACTCTGTAGTGCTCCTGAGTCAAAAGTCCTGGGGTTCAGTTCTTAGCATAGCCGATGAAATAAATATAATTGATAAAATTGGGAACTTCCTCTTTCACGGTGATGAATTAGCGGCCGGGAGACCAAGTGTTGTGTTAGTTCTATATGTTTATTTTATTTAGCGTCTTACTACCCGTCCAGACTGTTCTTATTTTTTACCATCACCCACACTTTGGTGGTCGCATAGCCTTAAAAAGGCGTCACTTTCGCCGATTATGGGGATACCGGAGTTCAAATCCTGATCGGGAGTATGTAGGGTGTTTTTATTTAAATGCCTTTTCACTCTCCCTCCGCGTAAATTCTGGTACACTTTCTCTAAATTCAACCTTTCTCATATCTAACACATTAGTGTAATTAGTACATAACTATGCATATAGCCGAACGGGTAGTAAAACGCGGGGAAGAAAAAAACTAATGGAATAGGGAGGAAGAAGGTAAAATTTAAGAGCCAACATACCTGTATTTGCGTGGAGGGAGGGTGGGAAAACCAATTAGCTAGAACCACTCTCAATTCATCCTGACGAGATTCAAGCCCCGACCCTCAAACCGGACAGTATGAGCCTCTTTTTTTCCTCGCGTACGTCACCGATGCAATCAATAGCTCAGGCGGTAGCGCTCCCGTTTACCAAGTTACGGCTTCCGGAGTTTGTATCCCGGCATATTAAAAAAAAGTATCGATGTTAAAGTTGTAGGATTACCTTCTTTCACAGTAATAAATTGAGGACTGGATGTTCTGTTAATGCTATAATTAAGTTGGTGTGTAAGTCGTGTTTATAAAATAAACGATTAATGCTTCTAATAATTAAAATAGTTGCTTCTAGATTGGGTTCGCGATTTACTTTCAGATTTACTAAACCATTGACTGAATAGTTTGTGTGCTGAGAATCACCCGTGGAGATTTAGTGTCTTGAGGGTGACCTGGTGGTCTAAGGGTAAGGTGTCAGACTTCTGTGCAGGAGGTCCAGGGTTCAATCCCCGGTCCCGGCACAGATTTATCTGAATGCCAAACCCTTCCTTCACCTCTGACAAAACGTGTATTAATCATAACCTGTGAATGTGAGGAATGCCAGGCCTCCACCGTGGTTCGGATTCCACGTTAAACTGTAGGTCCTCCATTTCATCTCACAATCACCCTATCATTGCACATTAGCGTAAGTGCGTATAACCCGAACGGGTAGTAAGACGCGGTGCTAATAATAATAATAATAATAATAATAATAATAATAATAATAATAATAATAATAGTGTCTTGAGAATCCCCCGTGGAGATTTAGTGTCTTGAGAATCCCCCGCGAAGATTTTGTGTATTGAGAATCCCCCGTATGGGTTTTGTGTCACGAAAAGCTCTCGACGTGTGTGTTTCAAGTTCTATTCCTTGAGAAGAGGAGCATAGCTCTGTCAGTGACGATACGACCTGTGGAATTGCGACGTCGTTCCAATACGAGAGTTTTTAGCCGCACCAAAGAAGAAGATAACAGTGAAGAGGTCGCAGGTGTTATAAAAAAAACATTATCGTTTGGTTGTGAGCCTTTGTCGAGCTTTGTTCTCGATTGACAATCCGGAGAACATGTAGAGCGGTAGAGAGGGTGGGGTGGGGAGGAGGAAGCTTTGTGTACCGTGTAGCTGTCAACTTTGTACTTCTGACAGATACTTTAAGGGGGGGCTAACACACCACTACAACTGCTGTCACTCGCTCCAAAGACCAAAAGGTAAGATAATTATTATAATTGATCGTCTTACGTGATATGAAACTTTTTGTTTTCATTGGTCTTCCTTATCTCTAGACCACGTGGGGTGGAAGGGGATGTGAGGAAAGGCCAGTGTTTATGCAGTTTTTATGGAAACACTTTTTTTTTTGGGGGGGGGGGGAAGCAGAATAAATCAAATATTTCTCCAGTACAAACATAGAGTTTAATTTTCTTCACATGTTGACCTCGAAATTTCTTGAATATCTGTCAAGGATGTCCTGGAATTTAATTTAAAAAAAATTTCTTCCTTTAAAAAGTTTCTCGTCTAAGGGTACGTTCACATTGAACGCTGGTTACCTGCTCGCTGGTTGCGGACGCTGGTTAACGCTAGTATCGGTCTCACGGTATAAGCTGGAGTGTAGGTTTCACACAAAGATGAGCTCCAGTAAGAATGAATTATTTTTTATGGATAGCGTTGTTCCCAAAGTTTTAGCTAGTAAAAAAAAAGATGGTATTAACGACATAAATAAAGGTAGAAAAATGTATGGGAAGTACCACTATCTTTTTACAAAACTTAAAGAAGACAATGATAGGTTTTTTAAATATTTAAGAATAACGAAATTAATAAGTCAATGTCAATTACTTCACTTTCCGCCAAACTTAAATTTATTTTATGAAATACCATATTTAAAAACAAAGAACTTAATAAAAAATCAATTATTTATGTTCAACACGACACAAGCCATACTTAAATTTATTTTATGAAATACCATATTTAAAAACAAAGAACTTAATAAAAAATCAATTATTTACGTTCAACACAGAACACGACACACGACGTCAAAAAGCCGGCCAGCAATGCCTGCGAGCAGGAATATCCTAAACAATTCCTGCTAGCGGATGAGCGCAGACAACCTGCACGCGGACCTGCTTGCAGGTTTCCGTTTGTCGGCGCTTGCAACCAGCAAGCAGGTAACCAGCGTTCACTGTGCGCTGCTTTGCTCATCATGGATACTCAACAACTGTTGTTATCACCGCGCGAAGAAAATTAAACTATTGTTTGTACTGGAGCAATATTTGATTTATTTTAGGCAAAAAAAGTTTTGCCATTAAAACTGCAAACACACTGGCCTTTTCTCGCGTCTCCCCCCACCCCCCATCCCCCACCCTTTCCATCCCACCTCAAGTGGTTAGAGAAGTTACCCGCATGTCTGAGGGATTCTAGTTCGATTTTGAACAAGGCTTGGGAAAATGTTTAGTAACCTCTAGTACGGAAGGAGAGGTTGTGGATGACAGCTAGGAAAAGTTACCATGTAGCCATTCGCCAAGCCACATGATCTGCAAGACCATAATAATATGTTGAGATGTTGTTACGTTTTGCAGTCAAAACTTTCACAACAAACCATTTGTTTTTAATTATTTATTTTAACCGTTTCTAAATTATTGAAACAAGAACTTATGGAAATAACCGTTTGGATTACATTATTTTTTGTGGAAGCGGCTTTTGTGGTTCACTTAAAAATACTTTTAAAAGGAGAGCTTCCAAAAGGCTGGATTCTCTCCCTAAATTAAGATGGCAAACCAGCCTAAGCAAGGGTGGTTGACGACGTCATACAGACCGTCTTCGGTTATGTTCATGCGCATGTGTTTACAAAATAAAAACGTTTATTTTGAAATCATTATTTTGTATGGCTCTCTATTAGCTATAAAAAAACATTTATTTTGGTGGCCAGTTATAACAAGATAAACGTGTGAATATAGTTAATACTTTTTAATTTATTATTTTATGTAATATAATATATTTTGTTGCCACAACCACGAAACAAAAACACATAATAGTTGTATTAATATATTTTGTTCTTTCAATTAATTAAGAAATGCAAACTATACAATAATCCTTAGTGAAGTATTATTAGATCGTTTGATAAAACTTTTTATCGATAGTATAATATTACCAAGCAAATAATAATTATTTACAAATAGGTTGACATTAGTCACTTTCATCCAATGTTTCCAATAGAGACCCTTCTTTTAGCTGTCGCCACCTCTCCTGCCGTAGATAGGGTGTATTTATATATACATATAAATCACTATTAAAATAGTAAATTATTATTATTATTATTAGCACCGCGTCTTACTACCCGTTCGGGTTATACGCACTTACGCTAATGTGCAATGGTAGGGTGATTGTGAGATGAAATGGAGGACCTACAGTTTAACGTGGAATCCGAACCACGGTGGAGGCCTGGCATTCCTCACATTCACAAGTTGTGATTAATACACATCTTGTCAGAGGTGAAGGAAGGGTTTGGAAATCAGATAAATTTGTGCCGGGAAAAATAGTAAACACTCAGCAACTAGGATTGGGTGAATTCAGACTGTCCAAGATTCTTTGAAAGCCACTGCCATCATTATGAGTTAGAGGTTCCCAAATTTCTCGATTCACGGCGACCTTATAGTGTCTCAACCTAACAGTTCCTTTAGGTCCGAGCGATTGCTTTTTTTATGCATCCCAATAGATTTTGAAAAATATTGCACATAAATTAAAAGAAAAAAAATTATATATTTTTATTTAATTATTAAATAGCCACAATTACCTACTAATAAGATGTATGTACTTGTTGGTAACTGAAAATTATTAATTTAAAATATCCTGCAGCACTCCTATGAGTTTGCGGTGCACAGTTTGAAAACCACTGCTATATATGTTAAAAAATCAAATGGCTTTATAATTCCATTGTTAATAATTAGATTTAACCTGCTTCGGTGGCAGCATGGTCTAAGGTGGCACTCTCGTGTCAGACTAGACTGCCGATGACAAGGAGATCGGGGTTCGAATCCCGACTAGAGGATGTTTTCAAAATGGTTCTCCACTCTCTCCCCACGCAAATGTGGGTATAATTACTTCCCCTTTTATCAACCTTCCTTATCCCTAACTCATTAGCGTAATTAGTACATATTTTATGCGTATAAGCTGAACAGGTAGTAAATACGCGGTGCCGAAATAAAAGTCGATTTAACTTTTACCTTTTGTATCAGGGTAATTTTATGAATAGTACGTATATAAATTACTCACCGATCTTTAAGGTAATTTTTTGAGTAGTACGTATATAAATTACTCACCGATCTTTAAGGTAATTTTATGAATAGTACGTATATAAATTACTCACCGATCTTTAAGGTAATTTTTTGAGTAGTACGTATATAAATTACTCACCGATCTTTAAGGTAATTTTATGAGTAGTACGTATATAAATTACTCACCGATCTTTAAGAGAGAAGACAAGAATAGGTGTACGAATTACAAAGGAATAACGTTGGTACAAAGTACAAAGATATTTGAGAAGATACTGGAAAATAGAGTAAGAAAGGAAATTAATGTGGAGAGAGAATTAGCATAGATTTAGGGAACAGAGTCTACAATATACCTGATCTTCACTATACGATAGTTGATGGAAATAAGGTATGAATTTGGTAAGGACTTGGTAATGATATTTACGGATGTGGAGGAGGCATATGGAAGTGTGGATAGAAATGAAGTCTGGAGAGCAATGGAAGAGGCTGAAGTGGAAAGATGAGTTGTAATGAGAGGGAAGAGCATGTATTAGGATAATGTGAGTTGTGGTAATATGGAGAAAGAGCGAAGGTAGTGTTTTCAAATAAAAAATGGGGTGGAGCATGGGGGTCTCCTCTTCCCACTACCCTTTGTAATGGTAATGGAAATGGTCATGAATAAAGTGGCAAGGAAACTGAGGGAGGAAAGGATGAAGACTATGATACTTGCTGATTACTTCATGATATGGGGGGGAAAGAATAGGATATACAGGAACAGGAATGGAATGAGGAAGTGAAAGAGTGTGGAATGAAGTTTAGCATGGTGAATTGTGAAGGGATGATAATGATAAGGAAGAGGAAAAGGCCTAATAAAGCTGTAAAGTAGGATGGAGTAAAACCGAGAAGGGTATAGAGTGTAAAATATCTTGGAAGCATGATTGAAGCGAATGGTGGTAGTAGAGAGAATCTAATAAGAAGAGGACAGCAGGAAGATTTGTTCTATAGGTGTGTAAGAAACATGCTATGGAGAAGAGAAGTGCCCTTGAAGTGTAAGGAAGTGTTGTACAGGACGTAATTTGTACCCATAGTCACACATGCAGCATAAATATGTACTGTACATTGAATGTAAGAGAGACAAGGACAGTGGAAGCCATGAGAATGAAGTATGTGAGGAGCATGTTAGCTGTATCGAGGAGAAACGTGATTAGGAATAAAGTTTTCGGGGAAATAGCGGAGGTACAGGGAGTACATAAGATAGTATAGGAAGCAAGACTGAAATGGTATGGACAGGTAATGAGGATGTTGAAATACATGAGATAGTAGAGGAAGCAAGACTGAGATGGTATGGTCATGTAATGAGGATGTTGGAGAACATGAGATAGTAGAGGAAGCAAGGCTGAGATGGTATGGACATGTAATGAGGATGTTGAAATACATGAGATAGTAGAGGAAGCAAGACTGAGATGGTATGGACAGGTAATGAGGATGTTGGAGTACAAGAGATAGTAGAGGAAGCAAGACTGAGATGGTATGGACAGGTAATGAGGATGTTGAAATACATGAGATAGTAGAAGAAGCAAGACTGAGATGGTATGGACAGGTAATGAGGATGTTGGAATACAAGAGATAGTAGAGGAAGTAAGACTGATAGGTATGGACAGGTAATAAGGATGTTGAAATACATAGATAGTAGAGGAAGCAAGACTGAGATGGTATGGACAGGTAATGAGGATGTTGAAATACATGAAATAGTAGAGGAAGCAAGACTGAGATGGTATGGACAGGTAATGAGGATGTTGGAGTACTTGAGACAGTAGAGGAGCAAGACTGAGTTATAATGAAGATGGAGAAGGAGAGAATGTCAAAGAAATGATGGAGATGAAGTATGTAGGGAAAAGAGCGCAAGGGAAACCAAGAAAGAGAGAGGAGGAGTAGATGACAAAACGTATTCACGTTAGAGGAGAAGAATGGTGGAAAGATAGAGGTAGATGCAAGCATTTTACTAAACTGACTCGGCCAGAGGCTGAAAACAGTTGATGATATAAATTACTTATCCTGATTCAAGAAGAGTTAATAAATGGTAATAGTTTTTTTTTAAGAGTTTGGCAGATTTGATCGTGAGAGATGCGGTATCTAGTTGGGTCACTTTAATCTGATCGTGGTATGGGGACAGAACGTTGCCCAGGGTCCTCCATAGTAGGTTTTCTACACCTCATACCCGCAATGAGATGATGATAGTGATTTGAAGGTGTGGAGCCAGTGGAAATCTTAAACAAGGCTAAAGCCTAATTAAACCAGACGACAGGAACAGTTACCTTTTCGGAAAAGTAATATGATACTGCCGGTAATCGAACCCGAACCCTATAGGTCAGTAGCCAGGCTCGCTGACCAATTGACCAAGAGGCCAGTCGGTGATATCTTAAGTTAGTTTTTGAGTTCTGCTATCCACATTTAGTGAATAACTAAGTATTAAGTCCTAGCTTTTAAATATTTACCAATTAAATAGCAAGAATTATAAACTAGCTTAACTTCAGATAGTACGACCTAATATTAAATATCAGACATCTAGCGCTAGTTCATAGACGTTTGCTAATTGATAGCAGGACTGACAAACTAACTTAAATTAGAGCCGCACGTCTAATATTACATACCAAGCCCTTGCTACTAGTAGGACTTACAAACTAACTTAAATTAGGGAAGCACGTCTAATACTATACACCCAGCTATAGCTCCTAGATATTTACTCATAGAATACCGTATCCAAACATTACATATCTTCATCAACACCCCACCCCCGATTCGAGCCAAGGCCCATCCTAACCATGAACAGACCAAGCGGATGCCCGAACGGTTTTGTTAGGCCGTTGTGTGTGTACATCTGGCATGCAATACTTCTACCACCGCCCTTTCTCATCTCTTTACCGACACACTTCTCAAAATAACCAGTGAATGAGCCAAAATGCAGACCGCAACGATCAGTGGACACCGGAGGAAGGGGTTCATACAGACCGGGTGCATTAAACGGAGATATTTTAATTGGTCAAATTTGCTTTTTAAAAATTTTACCTGAACATTTCTATGGAAAATTTTCAATTTTTGCTTTGTGGAAAAAGAAATTTCCAGATATTTAAGGGCCGTGACCATAAAGCTCATTCAAATGACAACATTCACTCTCAGCAATGTTAGGACAGATACTATGAAGCTCATTCTAATGACAACAGTTCACTCTCAGCAATGTTAGGACAGAAACTATGAAGCTCATTTCTAATGACAACAGTTCACTCTCAGCAATGTTAGGAAGAAACTATGAAGCTCATTCAAATGACAACAGTTCACTCTCAGCATTGTTAGGACAGAAACTAGAAGCTCATTCAAATGACAACAGTTCACTCTCAGCAATGTTAGGACAGAGACTATGAAGCTAATTCTAATGACAACAGTTCACTCCAGCAATGTTAGGACAGAAACTATGAAGCTCATTCTAATGACAACAGTTCACTCTCAGCAATGTTAGGACACAGAGAAATATGAAGCTCATTCTAATGACAACAGTTCACTCTCAGCAATGTTAGGACAGAAACTATGAAGCTCATTCTAATGACAACCAGCAGTTCACACTCATCAAGCAATGTTAGCGACAGACAGAGACTATGAAGCTCATTCAATGACAATAGTTCACTCTCAGCAATGTTAGGACAGAAACTATGAAGCTCATTCTAATGACAACAGTTCACTCTCAGCAATGTTAGGACAACAGAGATCTAATGAAAGCCTCAATTACAAAATGAAACAAACAATATCACTCTCAGCAATGTTAGGACAGAAACTATGAAGCTCATTCTAATGACAACAGTTCACTCTCAGCAATGTTAGGACAGAGACTATGAAGCTCATTCTAAAAGACAATAGTTCCACTCTCAGCAATGTTAGGACAAAACTATGAAGCTCATTCTAATGACAACAGTTCATTCCATGTAATGTTGATCTATAGCATCTAAGAACTGTTGTCATTAGAATGAAAATTCTGATCTCCAAGTTTAAAAGTTCCTGTATAAAAATTGTGCCAATTAACAGCAATACCATTGTGATTTTTGAAAATATTTTATATTTGCTTTTATGAGTTCTGTTTATAATGAATCAAATTACTTTAGCTTATGAGAGCACGATTAGAAGTGAACTCTGAACGACATCAACCTGACTTACACTCTCGCCACGTGGAGACACCAAGGCTTACACATATTACACATGTGAGATCATGTGAGATAAAGTACCCGGGTATTCCCCAAGGTGACTGGCTCTACCGAATGTCACCCTGAGTGTTCTGTTATGTTGCAGAGGGTGGAGGTGGTGACATGGCGGCCCCTGGGGGCAAGGGCACTTGGGTCGATCCCTGCCCTGTACCTACGTCGTGGCTGTCCTTGGAGGGACCAATGCTGAACTTGGTGAGTAGGGTCGGGTTACATGACTGTCCAGGGAGTCCGGGGTGTGCAATGCTAAACTCGGTGGCAAAGGCGTCAATCTCGCCTTGCCTGGTTCGTCGGTGAGTCCGAGATTTGAATCCACGCCGGATGTAACGAGGTGTTTTTTTTCCTAAATGGGTGTCCCTTAGTTTTACCTCCACGTAAATTTGGGTATATTTTCTCTGAATCCTACCTTCCACTGCTCTTCTGTATCAGTGTAAATTTACGGGTGGCCCTGATGGGTAGTAAGGCACGGTGCACGGGGATTTTTTTTTTTTTAGCTTCGCTTCTTACTACCCTGTGGGGATGGATGCTTGTTGTGAACTAATTACAGTAATGTGCTAAGGGTAAGATAGGTTGAAATTAGAGGCAGTGTACTCGTACTCACGTGGAAGGAGAGCAGGAAAACTATTTTAGGGAAAATAACCTTCAATATAACTGACCGGGTCACTGGGATTCGAACTCTGATCTCCTCATCATCAGCAGTTTCGTCTAACACGAGAATGACGCCTTAGAACATTCGTCCACTGAGGCTGGTGAGGGTGACACAAACCAAAACGTTCTTCTCACGCCTCTGAACGACATAATTTGCGTCACGGTGAATACCCGGATATCAACATCACCCACAGAGTCAGGGAATACCCCCCTGACGGTAGTGCCGCGCTTGCGCAATGGACCCTAGACCAGAAGTGTAACACAAGGTGTTTGTATCGCTAGTTTTCCCACCTCTGTAATACATCCTGTCGGGAGGACTTGGCTCAGGGGCTTCAAGCTCCAGCTAAATAGACTCCGATCAGGGCCGTACCGAAGACTGCGAGGGCGAAGCCACCAGGGGGAGCCAGGAGATACACGAACTCCCTCCCCCCCTTGCCCCCTCTGAGTCAATATTGTCCACCCACAAAAAATGCGGACTATCTATAAGAGAGATAAAGTGCTCGCCTCTGGAACCGATATTCGTGGGTTCAAACCCAACCGTAGTCAACAGATTCTTTTGAGCGATAAAACCCCGTAGCACAACTTACTTCGGAGGGGAAGTAAATCCGTCGGTCTCACGTCTATTGTGGAATGTAAAAGAACCCTAGAAGGTATGTTAAAATACCTTTCCCGGTAAAATTGGTAGGCCCTTTCGCTCTAGCTCATAGAAATTCTCGTGTTCTGGTACAATCAGTCGGTTCAGAAAGTGCACGTTGAATACCTCAAATAAATAATAAATATTTATATATATATATATTTATATATATATATGTATATATATATATGTATATATATAAATATATATATATATATATATATTATTTATTTGAGGTATTCATATATATATATATATATATATATATATATATATATATATATATACAACAAATGCAGTACTGCCATCGATAACAATTTTTCTGTATCCAACGCGCCTTACTACCCATTCAGGGTGTACGCATATGTTCTAACTGCGCTAATGTGTTAGGGATGAGTAAGAGTGAATGTAGAGGAAGTGTATCTGCATTTTCGTGCAGATATAGTGGCTAAACCATTCAGTAAAACCACCCTCTATACACCCAACCGGGATTTGAACCCCGATCTCCCGGATCCTGGCCAGTTTAGTCTATTGCGAGAGTGATGCCTTTATGGATTCTAAAGTTTTTTTTATGATTATAGACCCCAATGGTTTACCCAACATGTACATTAGCTAGCCCACACCCAAATCTTGACTACCTTTAGAATGGGTGTGAAGTGAGCTAGTGCACACCCAACTTTCGACGAACTCCCGAGTGGGAGTGAAGCCAGCTAGTGCACACCCGACTCTTTGCCCCCTCCCGAGTGGGAGTGAAGCTGGCTGGTGCACACCCGACTCTTTCCCCCCTCCCGAGTGGGAGTGAAGCCGGCTAGTGCACACCCGACTCTTTCCCCCCTCTCGAGTTGGAGTGAAGCCGGTTGGTGCACACCCGACTCTTTCCCCCCTCCCGAGTAGGAGTGAAGCCGGCTGGTGCACACCCGACTCTTTCCCCCCTCCCGAATAGGAGTGAAGCTGGCTGGTGCACACCCGACTCTTGCTACTCCGAGTAGGAGTGAAGCTAGCTGGTGCACACCCGACTTTCGACGACTCCCGAGTCGGAGTGAAGCCAGCTAGTGCACACCCGACTTTCGACGACCTCCCGAGTCGGAGTGAAGCCAGCTAGTGCACACCCGACTCTTTCCCCCCTCCCGAGTGGAGTGAGGCTGGCTGGTGCACACCCGACTCTTTGCCCCTCTCGAGTTGGAGTGAAGCCGGCTGGTGCACACCCGACTCTTTCCCCCCTCCGAGTAGGAGTGAAGCTGGCTGGTGCACACCCGATCTCTTTGGACCGCCCTCCCGAGTGGGAGTGAAGCTAGCTGGTGCACACCAGACTCTTTCCCTCCTCCCGAGTGGGAGTGAAGCCGGCTAGTGCACACCCGACTCTTTGCCCCCTCTCGAGTTGGAGTGAAGCCGGCTGGTGCACACCCGACTCTTTCCCCCCTCCCGAGTAGGAGTGAAGCTGGCTGGTGCACACCCGACTCTTTGCCCCCTCCCGAGTAGGAGTGAGGCCAGCTAGTGCACACCCGACTCTTTGCCCCGTCCCGAGTGGGAGTGAAGCCAGCTAGTGCACACCCGACTCTTTACACGGTGTGTGACCGGAATGTTGCCAATCCTCGGAAATGTTGCTGTCCAAGTCATTAGCACGCTTGTGTACAGGAAATGTTGACCTCCATTCGGTTTGGTAACAAATATAATCGTGAGGACGAATAAAATCACCTCATGGCCTTCCCTTATGGCTCAATAGTAAGACTGTATGGTAGGTCAAGGTTCGCTCTCAGGTTGGGCCTAAATATATTAGTGTTTGTGAATGTATTATTCTTAGCGCGACCCTGCTACCTGTCTCAGATACTAAAGTATTTATTCACTACGTTTAACACTGAGGCTTTTGCCGACTTAATCTAAGGGATGAGGATTAGAAGGGTAGTTATATACAGTGTGGGTCTATTCACAATACTGAGGAGAAGGCACGGAAAACCACAGTGATAAACCTCATTTGCAAAACAACTCCAATGCACCCCGGCCAGACTCAAACCTTGACCGTCTTTGTCACAAACCAGTACATTCCATTGCGAGCTTGACGCTTTAGACCGCATGGCCACCAGTACGGGGGAATGTTTTAAAGAGTTCCTGATGCTATGTTTTTTTTAATCCGCTGGATGGACTTTACTGGTAACATCGACGAACCATAGCATTGCAAAAATTGTATTTTTTACAAGGGAAGATTGACCACACGAAAATAAGTGACTTCCAACGCGGCTCCCCAAAAGTAAGCATATAGGCTCCTCAGAGATGATATTGAGTGTAGCTTTAATGGGTGGTATCTTTTAATTACTTTTCATTTAATACCATGTTTTAAGTCTAGTTATTGAATATAATTTTACAAAAAAAAATGAAACCCAATTCCCTTATTTGTAAATTATGCATATTTTCTTTTACTTTCCCATATTTTGATGATTTTCTATTTTCAAATAATTACACATTTTAAAAATGTTTCGCAACCCACCTAAATACAGCTCACGACCCGCAGTTTGGGAACCACTGGGCTAGTGTGTTCCAACACTACTCTACGGGACCCTTCTTCGATTCCGGGTGGCGCTGCGTAAGATATTTATACTATTAGTCAAATTATGAAATCAAGACCATGGTGGACTACTCTAGTCGTCTTTAAAATAAAGAGATGGGATCAAGTAAAACTCCAGATAAGGAATGAATAACTTTTATTCAATTAACTACATTTTGCTAATCAAATTCAACACTTAAATTCTCCAAAACTTAAAAATTATACACATAAAAATATCGTATGTATATTATTACTAACCTGGTTCATTTCACATGTTTCTTGAAATTTTTTCCGATAGCTAAATTTGTATTATATATTTAAGCATATTTTAATTTATTATTTATATCTCATTTACTGTATGTTCATCCAATTGTAGCTTCATAATACATATTTTAAAATGTTACATGTTTATTTTAATTATCAATTTCATTAAATTGTTTTTATATTTTTTGTCCTAACCAACTTAACTCTGTATGAGTCAACATATACTAAAGTAGTATCCACTTGATTGCAAATACCAATTATGCATCTGAATCTTTTATAAACTTATGTTCGTGTATCTATCAACTTTAAGATTTTCATAAATAGTTAAATCTTTGTAAGTTATTGGTTAATTTTACTTGTTTCATTAATAATTCAACTATGACAACATTATTTTTAATTATGTCTTTTAAACTTACCATATTTTTACTTTATTACATCAATAAAATTGTTACATTCACCACTAATATTATAATAATATTTAGCACCGCGTCTTACTACCCGTTCGGGTTATACGCCTAAGTACTAATTACTCTAATGGATTAGGAATTGGGAGGGTTGAATTTAGAGGAAGTGAACCCGCATTTGCGTGGAGGGAGAGTGGAAAACCATTTAGGAAAAACCACCCCCAGTTCACCCGACCTAGATTCGAACCTTGATCTCCCGGCCTCGGTGGTCGAGCTTAACACGACCAGCGCGCTAGCCAACTACGCCACCGAGGCGGGTACTAATATTATATATATATATTTACTGTCCAACTAACATAGAATATATTTATAATTTTTAAATTGACTAAATATAAATTTAAGGTATTCTTTCCTTATTATCAATCATATAATTCTCCTTACCAACAGATTCCTTTGAATATTACTAAAATTATTTATATACGGGTTCATCCGGTTATTCCATTAGTACATATCAAGACACTTCTACTTGGTGGAGTGTGGGATAGATGCACTGCCATGGATTAGGCTAGTTTGTAGGTCGTGTGTTCTTATAATAATTTGGGTGATAGAGTTCAAGTCTGGTATCTTAATTAAAACAGATTGAAGATGAAATATCAAATTCAATTTTGGTTTCTTCTACCACGATGCGTTAAATCGGCTAAAAGGAACTTACTATGGCTATCCTAATATATGTCCTTTGTTTAGAAAGTGCTCGTCAAATAGACCTAACCTTAACCACTGGCGTAGCCAGGGTTCGTTTGTGGTGTGGGGGTGTGGGGTTTGGATGGGGGGGGGGATTGGTTTCACTGACCAACTAAGCGGGCTCCGTTGGTTTTTCCCGCGGGAAAATTTGAAAATTTAAGTACTGCCAAATGCAAATGCACCAAAAGAAATACAGTAATATCCTAAATAATTTAGAATTTATAAATATGGTCATAATTCTGTAGTTATTATGACTATTAAGTTTTTATAAAAACATTTTTATTCGTGTATATTGCTAGAATATACAAACATGCAAGTTTCAATAAATTGTATTTTGTAAATTTGATTTATAAAATTATTTTATTAGCTAAAATCTGAAAATTCAAAAATAATAAGCAACTTACACTAACTCTTAACTTACAAAATCACTTTTGAACTAATTCACTCTAGTCTTATGTTAATTTTCCTTGGCTTCATAGAAAGTTCATTGAGAGCTTCATCCTCCCCATGTGGAAAAATCATATCTGGCTAGAACTGGTCCATAACTGGGCCAGATATACCCAGATCTGGGGTAAATCTGGCATTCCTAGATCTGGCCAATTCCAGTTCTGGGCCAGATCTGGCATTTTCCCACATGGGTCCGTAACTGACACCTCTGGATGTATGTACACTACGCCCATTAAGTCTGTCTTCATTTGTAGAGTTCCTCGTGTATGATCTCAACAGCTTTAGGGACAAGAAAGAGGTAGGTGGGTAACGAGGCCTCGGGGGGGGGGGTTTCAACCCTGAATTCCCCCCACCCCCTTGGCTGCGCCAGTGCGCCCTTAACTGACACAATATACTGGAACCCGATTCAGTGGCCATGTGGTCTAACGCGCTATTCTCGCGGTAGATTAGACTGCTTATGACGGGGAGATCGAGGTTCGAATCTCGGTCGGATGTACTGAGGGTGGTTTTTCCAAACTGATTTTCCATTCTCCCTCCACGCATGTTCAGGTACACTTTTTATAAATATAACCTCCCTGATCCCTAAAACCATTAGTGTAATTATTAGTACATGAGCGTATAACAGGAACCAGTAGTCAGACGCGACTGAAAAAAAAAAGGCGTGGCGCGTATTGGCGCACGTCACGTGACAAAGCGGCATACTACGTGTTTGGGGCACACCTACCTACTCTTGGGACAAACAGCGCCAGCCAGGAAATGCGGTCACAGCTAGTAGAAGGTTATCCTTTGGTCGCTGAACGGAGATGCCTATAATTTAAATTTACTCACACTTGTGGTCACGTGGTGTAGGGTGTCCGGCTGGTAGGTAATTATTACCTACACCACGTCATATCTTACTACCCATCAAGGATATACTCACATCTACACTAATAGCATAGGGATGACGAAGGGAGAATTTAAAAGGAATTATACTCGCATTTGCTTGGAGTTAGAGAGGGGGGAACCATTTAGGAAAAATCCCTCTAAGTTCACTGGGCCAAGATTTAAACCCCGACGTCTACACCAAATCAGACAATACTAGGCCCTTGTACACGTGGCCATCTGTGAGGGTGAATTGCAACAGAATGGGTTTTCGATGACTTTGAGAGGTCAAGGTTCAAATCTTGACGAGGTGACAATTTTAATGTAACATATCCGATTATTCATCAAACGACCATAATATAAAGTGACAGACTCGTATGTTCGTCCAACGACCGCAGTATAAAGTGACTGACTCGTGTCTTAGTCCAACGATCACAGTATAAAGTGACAGACTCGTATGTTCGTCCAACGACCACAGTATAAAGTGACAAACTCGTATGTTCGTCCAAAGACCACAGTATAAAGTGACTGACTAGTGTCTTAGTCCAACGATCACAGTATAAAGTGACAGACTCGTATGTTCGTCCAACGATCACAGTATAAAGTGACAGACTCGTATGTTCGTCCAACGACCACAGTATAAAGTGACAGACTCGTGTCTTAGTCCAACGATCACAGTATAAAGTGACAAACTCGTATGTTCGTCCAACGACCGCAGTATAAAGTGACTGACTCGTGTCTTAGTCCAACGATCACAGTATAAAGTGACAGACTCGTGTCTTAGTCCAACGATCACAGTATAAAGTGACAGACTCGTATGTTCGTCCAAAGACCACAGTATAAAGTGACTGACTCGTATGTTCGTCCAACGAGCACAGTATAAAGTGACAAACTCGTATGTTCGTCCAACGATCACAGTATAAAGTGACAGACTCGTATGTTCGTCCAAAGACCACAGTATAAAGTGACAGACTCGTATGTTCGTCCAACGACCGCAGTATAAAGTGACTGACTAGTGTCTTAGTCCAACGATCACAGTATAAAGTGACAGACTCGTATGTTCGTCCAAAGACCACAGTATAAAGTGACTGACTAGTGTCTTAGTCCAACGAGCACAGTATAAAGTGACAGACTCGTATGTTCGTCCAACGATCACAGTATAAAGTGACAGACTCGTATGTTCGTCCAAAGACCACAGTATAAAGTGACTGACTAGTGTCTTAGTCCAACGAGCACAGTATAAAGTGACAGACTCGTATGTTCGTCCAACGATCACAGTATAAAGTGACAGACTCGTATGTTCGTCCAACGACCGCAGTATAAAGTGACTGACTCGTATGTTCGTCCAAAGACCACAGTATAAAGTGACTGACTAGTGTCTTAGTCCAACGATCACAGTATAAAGTGACAGACTCGTATGTTCGTCCAAAGACCACAGTATAAAGTGACTGACTAGTGTCTTAGTCCAACGATCACAGTATAAAGTGACAGACTCGTATGTTCGTCCAACGATCACAGTATAAAGTGACAGACTCGTATGTTCGTCCAACGATCACAGTATAAAGTGACAGACTCGTATGTTCGTCCAACGAGCACAGTATAAAGTGACAGACTCGTATGTTCGTCCAACGACCGCAGTATAAAGTGACTGACTCGTATGTTCGTCCAAAGACCACAGTATAAAGTGACTGACTAGTGTCTTAGTCCAACGATCACAGTATAAAGTGACAGACTCGTATGTTCGTCCAACGACCGCAGTATAAAGTGACTGACTCGTATGTTCGTCCAAAGACCACAGTATAAAGTGACTGACTAGTGTCTTTGTCCAACGATCACAGTATAAAGTGACAGACTCGTATGTTCGTCCAAAGACCACAGTATAAAGTGACTGACTAGTGTCTTAGTCCAACGATCACAGTATAAAGTGACAGACTCGTATGTTCGTCCAACGATCACAGTATAAAGTGACAGACTCGTATGTTCGTCCAACGACCGCAGTATAAAGTGACTGACTCGTATGTTCGTCCAACGAGCACAGTATAAAGTGACAGACTCGTATGTTCGTCCAACGATCACAGTATAAAGTGACAGACTCGTATGTTCGTCCAACGACCACAGTATAAAGTGACAGACTCGTATGTTCGTCCAACGACCGCAGTATAAAGTGACAGACTCGTATGTTCGTCCAAAGACCACAGTATAAAGTGACTGACTAGTGTCTTAGTCCAACGATCACAGTATAAAGTGACAGACTCGTATGTTCGTCCAACGATCACAGTATAAAGTGACAGACTCGTATGTTCGTCCAACGAGCACAGTATAAAGTGACAGACTCGTATGTTCGTCCAACGACCGCAGTATAAAGTGACTGACTCGTATGTTCGTCCAAAGACCACAGTATAAAGTGACTGACTAGTGTCTTAGTCCAACGAGCACAGTATAAAGTGACAGACTCGTATGTTCGTCCAACGATCACAGTATAAAGTGACAGACTCGTATGTTCGTCCAACGAGCACAGTATAAAGTGACAGACTCGTATGTTCGTCCAACGACCGCAGTATAAAGTGACTGACTCGTATGTTCGTCCAAAGACCACAGTATAAAGTGACTGACTAGTGTCTTAGTCCAACGATCACAGTATAAAGTGACAGACTCGTATGTTCGTCCAACGACCGCAGTATAAAGTGACTGACTCGTGTCTTAGTCCAACGATCACAGTATAAAGTGACAGACTCGTATGTTCGTCCAACGAGCACAGTATAAAGTGACAGACTCGTATGTTCGTCCAAAGACCACAGTATAAAGTGACTGACTAGTGTCTTAGTCCAACGATCACAGTATAAAGTGACAGACTCGTATGTTCGTCCAACGAGCACAGTATAAAGTGACAGACTCGTATGTTCGTCCAACGATCACAGTATAAAGTGACAGACTCGTATGTTCGTCCAACGAGCACAGTATAAAGTGACAGACTCGTATGTTCGTCCAACGACCACAGTATAAAGTGACAGACTCGTGTCTTAGTCCAACGAGCACAGTATAAAGTGACAGACTCGTATGTTCGTCCAACGAGCACAGTATAAAGTGACTGACTCGTATGTTCGTCCAAAGACCACAGTATAAAGTGACTGACTCGTGTCTTAGTCCAACGATCACAGTATAAAGTGACAGACTCGTATGTTCGTCCAAAGACCACAGTATAAAGTGACTGACTAGTGTCTTAGTCCAACGAGCACAGTATAAAGTGACAGACTCGTATGTTCGTCCAACGATCACAGTATAAAGTGACAGACTCGTATGTTCGTCCAAAGACCACAGTATAAAGTGACTGACTAGTGTCTTAGTCCAACGAGCACAGTATAAAGTGACAGACTCGTATGTTCGTCCAACGAGCACAGTATAAAGTGACAGACTCGTATGTTCGTCCAACGAGCACAGTATAAAGTGACTGACTAGTGTCTTAGTGCAACGACCACAGTATAGTTTGACTCCTGCATATTTCACTGTCAGTGTCAGAATGTCGTTTTTTTCGGGGCGGAGCGCCACCGCCTGAGAGATTCGAACTCAGGACTGAAGAGATGGGCCGAGGACTATAGTGAGCAAGATGACGCAGACGTCAATCTCGTGTGGTCGGCTTGACTTCTGGTGGAGAGCTCGGGGTTCAAATCTTGGCGCACTGCTGTCCTGAGTTCAGGGGTAGATCCAAGGGGTGCAGGGGGGAGGGAACAACAGTGCATACCTTTAATAATGTTAATATAAATTTTCCCAGGCCTGTAAATATTATAGATATTCAAAGTTAACCCATTACAACAATAAAAGTGCCCTTTCAATGACCAATTGTTAAAAGTTCATAAATATAGCAAGGTCACTTAAATCATTCATCACTGACATAGTAGTTTTTAACACCAGTTTAACCCGTCGTGCGGTACGCAATTGAATTTAAATAATACCGATTGAGTGGCTAAATGTTCTAAGGTGTCATTCTCGTGTTAGACGGCCTGCTGATGACGGGGAGATCAAGGTTCGAATCTCGGTCGGTGTTACTGAGGTTTTGTTTTTTTTACTAAATGGCTTACACATATCTTTTCCACGCAATACGGTAGTTTTCCTCTAAAACGCTACCTTCCACAACTCTAACCCATTAGAGTAATTATTAATACATGCTTATAAACCCGAACGGGTAGTAATACGTGGTGCTAAAAAACCCACATCCCGCTAAATTTTCAGTTTACTCCATAACAACTTAAGCAGCCTCCTCGACTTGAAGTGGGAAATGGATTTGCGGTTTGCTTAACAATTATCAAGAACTATGAACAATACACAGTCATCCATAACACCATTTTGTACCACTTTTCCGCCAGAGTACATATATTATTTTTGTATTAAATAAATACGTTAAAATAAAAGAGTAATTTTTAGAGATTTTCTTTAACAATAAATCAAAATAGTGAGGGAGAAGAGTGGAAGTGTGAGCAGAGCGCGTAAATTTGATGATCTACCAAGGCGGGGGGGGGAGGGGGAGCTGAAAAAGATTGAGAACCACTGGTTTGCAATAAATGTACCTGCATTTATGTGGGAGAAGATTGGGAAATAATGTAGGAAAATACACCTTTAGTCAACCGGGTGGGAATAGAACTCCCGATCTCCCTGTTGGCGGCAAAACCAAGCTCGACGGGTCAGACAATTTAGTCCGCATGATCACCAGTGTGTAGCTAATTCTGGATAGCACAGACAGATAGTAAAATGCGGAAAAAAAACCTCCAATAATATACAAACCTGTCCGGAGGAGTTTACTGAAAGAGGGGTAAGTTTTGGAAACTTACTTCAAAAGTCATTAAATGTTAAAAAGAATCCTGGCCATCTCATGTTGGGTAGAAGGGGGGGGGGGGGAGATTTACCATGACTCATTGCAGATAGAGCCCCCAACCTAGAATAAATTACTGGCTAAGACCATGGGGAACGTTTTTGTACAGTCCAATTTTTATAAGAAGAACCTTTATATATATATATATATTAAACACCGCGTCTTACTAGCCGTTCGGGCTATACACCTATGTAGTCTACTAATTACGCTAGTAGTTTTTAGGGATTAAGGTAATATTTAGAGGAAATGTACCCTAATTTGCGTGGATGTAAAGTGGAAAACAATTTTAGGAACAACTACCCTCAGTACACCCGACTGATATGCTAACCTCTATCTCCCCGTCATCGGCAGTCTAGTCCATCACTAGAGAAGCGCCTTAGACTATGTGGCCACCGAAGCGGGTAGCTTTTATATGATAGTTAGAAAAGCTATTATATGTACTTTAACGTATTCATACGCACGGGCGTCGTTAGCAGGGGGATAGGGGAGACACCCCCCCAATAATTTGGTCGAATGGGACACTATTATATTATTATTATTATTATTATTATTATCACCGCGTCTTACTACCCTTTCGGGTTATACGCACTTACGCTAATGTGTAATGGGTAGAGTTATTGTGAGATGAAATGGAGGACCTACAGTTTAACGTGGGATCCGAACCACGGTGGAGGCCTGGCATTGAATCCCGTACCCCCAGCATGACACTCTTAGTACGTGAATTGTTTTATTCAGAAAATGTTAAATGTTGTGAAAATGTAGTGTTGAGAAATGCACAAATAATTAAGGTAACTTTCGAATTTATGACTTTCAGAATTAATTCAATCATATTATTCGTGTTATTTATTTTGGGCGAAACCCCCTCGGTGGCGTAGTTGGCTAACGCGCTAGTCGTGTTGAGCTCGACCGTCGAGGACGGAGATCGAGGTTCGAATCTCGGTGGGTGAACTGAGATGTTTTCCTAAATGGTTTTCCTCTCCTCACGCAAATGCGGGTTCACTTCCTAAATTCAAGCTTCCCAATTCCTAATCCATTAGAGTAATTAGTACTTAAGCGTATAACCGAACGGTAGTAGACGCGGTGCTAAATATATAATAATAAAATAAAATTTTGGGCGAATATTGGTTTTTTTCTCTCTCTATTTTAAAGTGAAAGGTTGGTCTTGTACACCGTAATAATTAAGAGTTAGCGACGCATATCTTCATACGTCAGGTCGTGTTATCTGCAGCTGTCACTTTTGATATGTTATCAACACCATTAAATACTGACACAAATAACAATTGTAAAATAATAATCCGCTTCGGTGGCCGCATGGTCTAAGGCTCTACTCTTGCAGTAGACTAGAACTTCCGATGACGGGGAGATCGAGGTTCGAATATAGGTCAGATTTACTAGGTTTTTTCCCCCAAAATGGTTTTACTCTCTCCTTCCACGCAAATATGGGTACATTTCCTTTAAATATAATTGTATATAACCCGAACGGGTAGAAAGACGTGGCGCTAAAAAAAAAAGTAAAATATGGTCAATGTTGATCGCATAAAAAAATGTGTTTTGAATTTTCTAAAAAGCTCTTTCTATGGAAATTGGACTGTAAACGACTGTTCTGACACATATACACACGCACGCACACACACACACACAACACACATGTGACCTCCCTCCAGTGTACCTCGTCAAATAAACACCCCCCCTCCCCCGTCAAGTGTTGGGTTGGAATGCCGGTCGAGAATCTTGAAATAGAAGCGCGGAATAGCCATGACGAAGATTGGAGGAGAGGTAGGGAAACGAGGGGAGGGGGACATGGTTAGATATGAGCATCATCGACTCCAAGTCAGTGTGAAGACCTTGGTTCCAACCCAGATATTTCTAAAATAGTTTAATATTTGAGTCCTATTCTATTCAAATGGATCGTTGCAGCGATGGCTGCAGATTATCGCTAAAAAAATTAATAAAAAAATAATAATTTAGTAGACAAGTTCTGTAGAATGAATCCTCTTTCGATTTTATGTTGTTGTTTTTGCACCGCGTCTTACTACCCGTTTGGGTTATACTCTTATGTACTAATTACAATAATTGTTTTAGGAATGAGGAAGGACCCCCAGTTCACCCAACCGAGATTCGAACCTTGATCTCCCCGTCCTCGGCAGTCGAACATAACGTGACTAGAGCGTTAGCCAACTACGCCACCGAGGCGGGTGTTCTTCAATTGACGACCCAACGTGAGGCTTTCTTGAGTTCTTCAAACTTATACATAGTTGGGAAATAGAAAAATAAGGTTTTTTATTCTCTTAAATATTAATCAGCCATATCAAACAATATTTTATTGTTTTTTATTGATTAAATATATCTATCATTTTCGCAGATATAAACCTTTCAGAAAAACAAGAGCATTTAATTATTTATCAGATAAGCGTGAAGTAAGTTTATTACAAAAATTACAACTCACCGATAATGTACTTTCGGAATATGTTGATTTTATTGTAGGACTGAAAAGATGATGAAGGCAATTCATTCTTTGGCCTTTTTTTAAAAAAAAAGTATTGTAGTGACAATGATGTATTTAAGTTCTCTGGGGTTGCTAGTAAGGGCGTCCATGTGAGTTTTCTAAATGGGGGGTGGATTGGAGTCGCATCTGCTAGGGGTGTGGCAAGCCCGCCCCTCCCCCTTCTTAGAAGAAAATTTTAGAAATTTATCCTTGTGGGAGGGGATTTTAGGGCATCTGAACATAATTCTGCGCTCATTATATGAATTTCAAGAGCCAACTTTAACAACAAAAAAATGAAAATTTAACAAGCACTAAAATTTAGTTGTAGCTGAACCCATTGAAAATAAACATTAAATTCTTAATAATTTTACTGAACATAAAATGAAAAGAAAGCTGTTGAAGAGGTAATTTTATAATTTTTATCTCTTTTAAATTGGATATTGATGATTCTAAGTTGTCTATAGCAAATTGCAGCAAAATCCAAAACACACAATTTTTTTTTTCCAGAAAAATTAAAAAAAAAAAGTAGATATTGCAGAGTGATATGGGGAGGGGAGCCTAAAGCCCCCCCTTATAACCTATTTATGGGACGCCCAAGATTGCTAGTGTTTCTTCTAATACTTCTACATGTTCCATGCATATTTCATTACAAATGACACGAATAACTTAACCTCTCCCACAATTAATGTAATACCGGTTCTTAACAATGAGAGGATCCCAGGGATTCCCCTGCATCGACCGTTCCATCTGTTCGGAGAAGATACTAACAATTACATATATGATACAAAGTAGAAATTATAAACTGCTGTTTACATGCATTTAGGAGTGGTGGACTTTTTAAAAACAAATCTTTATTCGGAAAACCGAAAACCATAGCTTTCAGAGACGGTTTTTTTTTGTTTCGGTTTTTCATAAAAAATAAAGCCGTCTTTAATTTCAGATAAGCCGCAATCCCAAACGCTGCATGCAGATACACTATACAGTACCTATTCCCATAGATAATTAACCCCTTTATGAACCTAAATAAATTGACATTGACTGCCAAAACAAGGGTGGATACAGAGGTGGGGTGTGGGGGGTGGAGATAGTATTAGCAATAATAATTAAGAGAGGTCGTAAATAAAACTGGGTAGTAAAATTCTATTTTATTTTTATCTATATTTTTATAGTTCATTTGCGACAAGTTTCATGCAATTTGGATGAGTAGAAAAGATGGTATAATGGTTTTTTTTTAGACATGTGTCACCCTTAAAACCACTGCCGTAGCTAGGCTACTATAGCTTAATTTAAAAAAAGTAAACCAATTAAATCTATATTATATTCAATACTAGCAATCCCGCATGGCGTTGCCCGTGACCCACTGTGGTATAAGAATTATAAAAGAAAGCCCCCCCCCCCCTCCCATGGTACCCGATTTCAAATTGAAACGTTATCTCTGAAACGTAATTCTAAACAAGATTAAAAATATTTTCTTCGAAAATTTATTAAAAATAGCCTAAATTAAAAAACCTAATTAAAAATTTAAAAATCCGACTTCGAGATGCATTCGGACCCCATTCCGTCCACCTATGTTAAAATTTTCATATCTCTGCGTGCCGTAGATTTGGCTGGGCATCGCACACAAACAAACAAAACAAACAAAAACACACAGACAAACACTTCCTTTTATTATTATAGATAAGACTAGTTGTACTGACGTGTAATATCTCTCTAGCTAATTGCTTCGCGACGTGTTAGTAATTAACTTACATTTAACTAACAAAAATTAGCTTTCTTGACCCTGCCCCGCCCTCCGCCCCTCTGTAGACACTTAACCTGACCTATACAGCCTGTTGTTACGTAACTTTTCACGCTACTACTTAGCACCGCGTATTACTACCGTTCGGGCTATACGCTTAAGTACTATTTACTCTGATGGGTTAGGAATTGAGAAGGTCGAATACAGAAGAATTGAACCCGCATTTGCGTGGAGGGAAAGTGGAAAACCATTTAGGGAAAAAAACCTCAGTTCACTCGACCGAGATTCGAACCTCGATCTCCCCGTCTTCGGCAGTATATCTCAACACGAAACTAGCGCGTGAGCTGACTACGCCACGGAGACGGGTTATGAAGCACTAATACATTTCTTTCATAGGGAAGCTTTTATCAGACTGAAAGAAGGACTAAGATTTAATAACTCTCGTGGTTCATTTTAAATCCCTAATGATTTCAACGAATTTTATAACAATATTTTATTATGTTTATTGATGCTTTGACTGCACATATAGACGACTATTTGTAAAATAAACAACCTTTTAAAAATCAGTAGACAGCATTAGAATACACGATATATATTGAAAGTAGTTGTAGTATTAGTAGTAGTAGTAAGAAACACCTGTTTCGGTGGCCGCACTGTCCAACGCGCTCCCCTCGCGATAGACTAGACTGCCGTTGACAGGGAGATCGGGGTTCGATTCGGGTGCACTGAGTGAAGGTTTTTAAATGGTTTTCTACTCATTCTCCACATAAATACGGGTGCAATTCCTGTAAATTAAACCTTCCTTATCCATAATACATTAGCGTAATTAGTACATAGACGTATAACCCAAACGGGTAGTAAGACGCGGTGATAAAAAAAACTAGTTAAGAAACAAATATGTGAATGCCTTTGTAGACCCGTTATGTTCAATTTTTTATCATCAATAAGTTAACTAAAATAATTTTAAGGTCGGCCCAATATTTTTCTCTCCACCTATCCGTGCTTCCTATCCACACCCTCCCCCCACTCGCGTTCCCCCTCCCCCTCTATAACCCACTCGTCTTCTTAACACACTATATTTTGAAGTACAATAGGGTCTAGGTGCCACCTCCACAATTTAACCCCTCCACAGGAAGCCGCCACTACGGAAAATTTTCCAATTCAAAATGTTCATCTCTAGATGTACCCACCCTTCCCCCCGTGTAACACCATGTAGATATCAGATCTCACCCCTCCAACCCTCTGAACAGCGTTACGTGGTTTATGGATGACCCCTTACCAGTAGATACTCCACTGGTGGATGGACTATTTTACCGTCTGCCTTGGAGCAGGCCGGGAGAGATGTATTGAGTGAAGGATCCAAGGCTATCGACAGTTGGACCAGTGTTGCCAACTGTACGATCTGGATACTACTTTTGATATAATTTCACCACGTGTACAATCCAATTTTAGGATATTTTCTAAAAGTAATATCCAGTGGCCCTGCTATCTAATAACAAAATTTTACATTAATTATTGTTTTTTTCTATGAAAATCGCAGGGTTTATCAATATAATATCAGAAAGTAGTATCCTACCGGTCAATATACAATCCATTTCAGGTCCATGTACTATCGCTAGAGACTATGGACTTGGCAACACTGAGTTGGACGGACAGTCCTAGCGAGCTCTGCTCTCCCGGCGTATCGTGGGGGATAGGACGCTCGCTGGAACAACGGACCAACTCACTAAGGTCAGGGATGAACATCGGATACATAACATCGAGGAGAAAAAAATAATTAAAAAAAAAAACCTTCATAGCATTGATGCTATAGGAACGAAAAACATCGATATTTTTTTTATCCCCGCGTCTTACTAACTGTGAAGGTTATACGCATTAAATGATAATTACTCTCATGGGGGTAGGGATGAGGAAGGAAGTATTTTAGGGGTGATATACCCGCCTTGGCGTGGTAAATCATCTAGGAAAAACCACCCAAAGTAGGCACGACCGGAATTCGAACCCCGATCACCCCGTCTTCAGCAGGTCGGTCCGACATGAGAGTAACGCCTTAGACCATTCGGACACTGAAGCGGCTTTATTTTTCAAATCGACTCGGTGTAAGGATGTTGTTGAAGTGAAGGAAGTATGCAAGTGATAGGGAAGTGTGGAGAAAGTTAGTGAGGATGGATTGAGTACAGAGTTGTTATTTTTTTAGCTATATGCACAGTTTCTTGACCACCCGTAAGGGAACGGCGTGATTATGTATAAAATATAGGCTATGCCAGGATTTTGGTAAGAATCCCGTTCTGTAAGGCCTTATCTCGTACCATAACCCTACTGTATAGTATTATTTTGGTAGAATAAAAGGTCTTTCGGATTCTTACAGCCGTTCTGGAAGGCCTTTTACCATACCAAAATACTACTATACGCCAGGATTATCGTACGTAATATGGCCTTCCAAAATGGCTTCTTACCAAAATCGGGGTATAACTGAACTGAATTTGCAATAAATTAATCTAAGACTTCAATATCAATTCAAACAAATTTTATTCCATAGGTGTGAGCAGCTCAATTTCATCAGGGTGTGCATAGTGCGGAGTGCCCCCACGAAAAAGGGGACCCGTAGTCATATATATATGACATATATATATATATATATATATATATATATATTATATATATATATATATATATATATATATAGCCAAATGAAAAGAGCAAGGGGTGTGGGGTGGGGAGTAAAAATTTCATGTTTAAAGAACAATTTTATTTCTCATTCATAGTAGAATAAGGCTGAGCTAAACCCTTTTTAAAATCAACAACTAAAATTATAATTTAATAAAAAATACAAACTTTAAAAACTGGAATAGTCGTAGCTAGCTTTTAATTACTGCGGTAGGAGGGGAGACAGAGCGAACCTATCTTCAATCTAAATTTAAAAAAATAAACCGCTTCGGTGGCCACATGGCCTAACGCGCTGCTCTAGCAGTAGACTAGACTGCCGATGAAGGGGAGATCGAGGTACGAATCTCGGTTGGGTGTATTGAGAGTGGTTTTTCTATAAATGGCTTTTCATTCTCCCTTCACGCAAATGCAGGTATACTTTCTCAAAAATATAACCTTCCTAATCCTTAAAACCAAGAGCGTAATTAGTACACAAGCGTATAACCCGAATTGGTAGTAAGACGTGGTGCCAAAAAATATATATATTTCGTACCAAATGAAAAACATGCATAATACAGAAAAAAATAATTCTGTAACTCATGTAAAATAAAGTTTTCTTAGTCATTTATGCATTGATCCAAACGTGTATTTTTAATTTTATATATAAAACATAAATTATTAGGGGTGGGGTTTGGGGAGGTAGGGAGTGACGTGCTCTCTCTGTCCACCCACCAATGGCTTGATAATAGAACTTAATTTTTTTTCATGTGCACATAATATTTTATATTAAAGGACCCACCCCTCACCCCCCAAGATTCTATCGCCCATTGCACCCTGAATACTCCGGAAATGTTCGCCCTAAACATTACAAGATCGGGGGTGGAAAGGGTAAGCATTACCCTTAATTAATTTTTTTTTAGCACCACGTCTTGCTACCCGTTTAGGTTATACCCATATACACTAATTAGGCTAATGTGTTAGGTATGAGGAATTTAGAGGACGTGTCCCCGCATTTGAGTGGAGGGAGAGTATAAAACCATTTATGAAACATCACCTTCGGTACACCCAATCAAACCCGCCTCGGTGGCGTAGTTAGCTAACGCGTTAGTTTCTTGTTTAGCTAGAATGCCGAGGACGGGGAGATTGAGGTTCGAATCTCGCTCGGGCGAACTGGGGGTGGTTTTCTCTAAATGTTTTTCCAATCTCCCTCCACGCAAATGCGGGTTCACCTCCTCTACATTCAACCTTCCCACTTTCTAACCCATTAGCTTAATTAGTAGTCAAACGTATAACCCGAACAGGCAGTAATTGACGCGGTGCTAAGTAAAAAAATATAAAAAATACACCCAACCAAGATTCGAGCTCTGATATCCCCGTTATTGGCGGTATATTCTACTGCGAGAGTGACGCCTTTTAACGGGTTAGTTTAAATTAAATTAAATTGTGAGATAGTCCGCTTTTCTCCCTTAGCCTTTGTCTCGCTGCGGAAGGAAACTGTGTGGCCTGTGACGTAGGCCTTACATGTCCCTTGTCTTGTGATAACAACAACCAAGCTCCTCATCCCCCCCAACCTCTCTTATCAGCAAATGGACACGGTTTGTTAACACTGGATCGGCACAAGTCCGCGCTTTCGTGTTCATTTGTTTGGGACTAGTACGATTGGTATTTCACTGGACGACGGAAATAATATGCTTTATCTGCGGCATTACAATACCAATGACAACATTTTAAGGATAGAGGTCGTCATGTGGTCAGCATAACGAACCCTCCGGCCGTTAATCTCTGTTTTATAGATCGGAGTTGCTACTTTTTCATTCACGTAGTCCCCCAATTTTCCTCACGATACTGAGTTGACCCCATCCCAGACCCACTTCTTCACAGATAAATCTAGAAGCGTCGGGGATAGAACCTGGGACTTTTGTATCTGTAACCAGTAACTTTGACCACTGGGCCATCATTCCATGTTGAATAATAAACGTTAAGGCGAATTGGCCCTTTTCATTTGGCGTGGAAATGCAGAGCCGTGGGAGCAAACTGTTGTCTTCGAGAATTTTTTATTGTTTTGCAATGTTCTTTTCGGAAACGGTTTGTTCAAGTATAGAAACACGTTGATTAAGCTATACTTTTTATATACACACCTCCTCTATAATTTTAACAGTGATCAAATATCAATAATTTTGACATTTTTCAATAGAAAACTACCGGATGCATAATAAAAAATAAGAAAATGTAACACCTAATAAACATCGATACATTATATTAGAAGGGGTTTTGAAAATATGAACATAAAAATTTCACTCGTTCTCGGGAAAACTGGTATTTCCAAAAGTATGATTTTTCCGCAAGACCTGTCCGGTAGCTAGTGCCATATACAGTTTCCATGATCCATCTGTTCTTGTTGGCGCGGAAGGATACTTTGGTTGGTTGTGAAGCCACGCCACGCCTTTCACCTTCCCGCCCACCATCCCAAAAATAGGTTTTAGACTTGCACTCGACAGGGCCAAGGGCCTTAACTTGTTTTTTAAGCACCGCGTTTTACTAACCGTTCGGGCTATAAGCTTATGTACTAATTACTATTTTTAGGGATAAGTGAGGTTATATTTTTATAGAAAATGTACCGCATTTGCGTTTAAAGGAGAGTGGTAAACCATTTTGGAAAAAACCACCCTCAGTAAACCCGACCTAGATTCGAACCTCGATCTTCCGTCATCGCCAGTCTAGTCTAATGCGAGAGTGACGTCTTAGGTGCGTTTACATTATGTAACCATTTTTTTTTTAACTTTCGTGCTGTAAGGAAATATTTTAAAACTTGTTAGAAAATCAAATGAAAAAATGTTTTCCATCTTTACAACCAGTTATAAGTTTCCCGTCGAGTGCCGGTAACGATCGTAACAAGTTACTACACTGTTTCCCCCACCCCGTAGCTGGAGTTAACCTCTTAGGGTGGTGTGCAAGAACGTATAGTGAATGCTTAAGGACCGGCTACACGTAGCCGCACCGCAACGGCGCGGATGAATCGTCGAGAGAGCATTTCTCCGCACTTTTCCGGTGCGGTGCGGACCGTGTAGCCACCTACCACCAGAAATAAAATGTTCGAGAGCTTTGTCTCTTTGGTAAAACTAGGCATTTCTTTCACAACCGTTGCGCGTGTGACGCTGTAGTCCTTGTTTCCGACATTCGTACAAGATAAACAATATTATCATTCTTCTTCTTAGTTATTAGCTCACTTAAAACTTTATTCTTCGTAATTAATAGCTAACTTAATTTTATTAAATAGGTGAAAACCTATGCAAGTAAAAATTAAAATACAAACTTATTTTGTAATAGAAATCAGTCTATAAAGAATATAATTGTTAGAAAATGCGGTGCGGCTCGTGTAGCCACTTGCTAGAAAATGCGGTGCGGCTCGTGTAGCCATTTGCTAGAAAGTGCGGTGCGGCTCGTGAGAACTGATAGTGTAGCATACTATCGTTCCACCTATGATGACGCAAGCAAACCCACACTAGTGTCAACAAAGCATCTACTTAGTCAAGTTCTTGCATACGACCCTTAGGGCCAGTTTCATAGTCAGATTTAGTACGCCTCAAGTGCGGCGCTATACTAAATACAAGACGTCACCTACCTGAAATTAAATGGAATGGGCCAGTTTCGCATATGAAACTGGCCCATTACATTTTGGTCTAGGTAGGTGTCGTCCTGTATTTAGAATCGACTCGCACTTTAGGCGTACTAAGTTTGACTATGAAACTGGCCCTTAGTGTTTTTCTTTCTAGTCGAATACCGGTACCAATTCAAATATTTAGGCACTCAAAAGTCCTGGCTTGTCATCCGAACAAAGTTATTAAAGTTATTGTCATCGGTTCTTATTTCAACAGCTAACAGCTCAAGGTCATCTCGTTGAAGATCAGTCAAAATGTCACTCGCACAGTACCGGTATTTAGCTCTCGCGAGGAGAGGTGGTCGAACCCAAAACTATCTTTTGGCCCACATTTTATTATTTGTTTGAGAGCTTTGAGTCGTTTTTGTAAATGTTTTTTGACAAAAGTTACACAACACTCAAATGTAACAAGTTACAAAATAACATTGTTTTACAAAAAAATTTGCTGCATAGTTTAAACGAACCTTTAGAGCATTGGACCGAGTACCCGTCAGTTGGCCTAAAAGTCATTTGGCCTAAAGTCATTTGGCCTAAACTTTAGGCCAAATGACTTTAGGCCAAATGACTTTTAGGCCAAATGACTTTTAGGCCAAATGATTTTAGGCCAACTGACTTTAGGCCAAATGACTTTTAGGCCAAATGACTTTTAGGCCAACTGGCTTTTAGGCCAAATGACTTTTAGGCCAAATGACTTTTGTTGAACTTAACTACATCAATTTTTTTATTCGAAATACATTTTAGGCCAAATGACTTTAGGCCAACTGACTTTTAGGCCAAATGACTTTTAGGCCAACTGACTTTTAGGCCAAATGACTTTTAGGCCAACTGACTTTTAGGCCAAATGACTTTTAGGCCAACTGACTTTTAGGCCAAATGACTTTGAATAAATGTTCTATCTCTAAGTTTTGTTCGGAAACATTCGCTATGATGTATTGAGATGTTAATAGAGGGCAGCGTGTGTCCTATTTAGTTAAATAGTATATACTATCGTTTCTAAATATATGTAGTCTTCTTTGGTGTAACTATTTACCAAGGTCTAAAGCAGTGGTTATCAAAGTGTGGGGTGCAATCCTCAAGGGCGAGCGCGATTGTTGCTAAAGGGAAGTGCAAAAAATTGTTATGACATTCAATTATTTGTTATTAACTCGATCTAAACAAGTTACAGAAAAATAAATTTATGTTGACTGTATTTTTAAGAGAGCAATCTACATGTGTGAAACTGTATTTTCAGCTCTGGCGGCTATTAAGGGTAGATATTGTGCAAGACTAGATGTCACCAAAGAGCTGAGAGTTTTTCTTTCTTATATTACTCCTTGTTTTGGTAAACTTTGCGTTTGAAAACAATCACATCAATCACACAAAGTGTCACCATTACTTGAGCCACATGACACCACCAAACATGAGACAAGTGATTAATTAAAAACAAATATCATTATATGAATTATAAAAATGGGCTATAAATGTTAATTTTAAAGAGCTATGATTATTTTGTGTTGAATCAGATGTATTATTTATTTATATAAAATTGTTTTAATTCGAATGGTTTTTCATTTTTACTAGGCTAATTTCCTTACAAAATGTAGAAATATGCATAGGTGTAAAATAGGTGGGGGTACATAACTTTTTGTTTGTGGTACAAAACAATATAAAACTAGGACAAAACGTTGGCATGGAAAAAAAAATTCAAACTTTGAAAGTGGTACTCCAAGTTAGTGCACCTCGTGACGGGGTCTGCATGAAAAAATATAGCTTCAAACTTAATTACATTCGTTTGGATGACAAACTTTGTGTAGTAATTTTGTATTCAAATTATCATTTAGGTTAGAGGCTTATACGAAGTATTAATATATTATAATATTATTAAGTTGGCTTTTAGCGTGTATTGCCTTTTCAGAAGCCATATTATATTTAATGTTAGATAACTATAATGAAATAAGGTCGCTAAAAACCAGGCTACTTTTGTTCGAATGACAAACTTTGTGTAGAAGTCTTACGTTCAAACGATCATTTAGCGTATAGGCGTGTAGGAAATATTACTATTTTAGCCTAAATCAACTTATTTAAAGAAACAAGTCGTGAGTGTTGAAATTAGTTATGCCCTTCAAACCTTTTATTAACCCATTTATTTCGTTTAACTAATCATACATTGATATATCTCATAAATTCATTAAAATTAGCGAATTATGTTGAAATGCCACATTGTCTTGTATGTGTATAAGAGAGAAAAAGATACCCGAATTTTTCCTTCTCTCTTTCACAGTGCTCTACAAATGACAGCTCAAAAATTTTAGCCGCAGATGTACATTCAGTTATATAGAGATCAATGGGCTCCAGCTCTGCTTATAAGGTATAGGAGTGGCCATTTTTGATTTTGGTGGCGGCCATCTCGGATTTCCACATAACGTTGTAAGGTATTTTGGAGGTCATTTTGAATTTTCCAAAGTGATTAATTAGGGTAATTATTATATTAGGCCCTAATGTTAACATACTTTGGCTTTCAATAAAATAAAAAACTTACATTTTATAAATAGTATTTATATAGGCTACCTATTAATGTGATTGTTGCGGCTCTCAAGACTTTCGACGGTTAAAATATAATAGCATATAATATGTGTTTTAATAAGAATTACTCATTAATTAACTCAACAAATAAGTGAAGTTTGCTAATGCCATATGCCATGAGATTAAGCTGATAAAATACAAGCATCCAATAATGATATTTGCTTTGTTCCCTCAATAACTGCACTTTAACCCGCATCAGTGATCGAATGATTCAGAGAGTAGACTGAATTTTTTATGATGGCGAGACCCAGTTAAATTCCAGTCAAGTGAGAGTGAGTTTTAATAAATGGTTTCTGAGTTTTCCTCCACGCAAATGAGAGTACATATCCTCTAAATTGTACATTTATCTTTCTTACACCATTTTGAAAAAATGTGGATAGCCTGAGCGTGCTAGTAAATACGTGATACGAGTGACAAAAATTTGGGCCACGATTATTTCACAGTTAAATTTTATTTTAGTTAATAATAATTATGTCCCCACAATACATTTTTAATATCTTTTTATTTTAAATACGGTGAAATACGTGGAGAGATAATGAGTAGACAAATAGGTGGGAGAACACTCCTATCATACCTGAAAAGTATAGACGAATATTAACTTCCTAAATAAAGCTGTCCACGTCAGTCGAGATTATTAACATTGAGGCAATCCTGCCTATCAGAGATTTTCATCTTACTTCTCGTTCGAAATATCCGCATTTAATTTCACTATTTTAAAGTGACCGAGAAAGGAAGAATTTAGGGGAAATGTTCCCACATTTGCTTGAAAAGAAAGTGAGGAATCCTCTAGGAAAAATACCTCGGTACGCTCGGCCGAGATTCTAATCCCAACTTCCTTGTCAGTGGAAAACTAGATTAGATGAGCTTGACATTATTCCACATTCCAAGCGGTTTGGCCGTGTTTGTTAAAACCACTTTATCTATAAAGGTATGTTTTATATGACGAGAGAAATACACCCAGCAGGATTTAAACTACGACCTACCATTCATCAGAAAATTAGTCAAGACAAAACTGACGCCTTTGTCTGTGTTCCTATCATTGAGCTAAAAAGAATGTTGTTTTAGGACTTATGCTGGCATGCCATATAAATTTAGATCTTATGAATTTAGGTCTTGTGAGGTTAGGTCTTGTGCTTGTTGGCTTGTGAGACTAGGTCTTGTGGGGTTAGGTCTTATAAAATTAGGTTCAGTGAAGTTAGGTCTTGTGAAATTAAGTCTTATAAAATTAGGTCTTGAGCCTTTAGGTCCACTGCCTGTTTGAACAGTTAAAGATATTTTAAAGTTATCTATGGAAAATGAATTTTAGGTCCAGTGCTTTTAGGTCTAGTAAAGTTAGGAGCTATAAAATTAGGTGCTATGAAGTTAGGTCTTATAAAGTTAGGTGTTATGATGTTAAGAAATTTAGTTTAGGAGTTGTGACTTTAGGTCTTATAATTAGAGGTCCACTGCCGCATGTCCAAAAAAACCTACCTGTATAAATATCCTACAAATTAAAAAAAACTCCATCGAAATAAGTTGAGCGATTCCAAAGATCCTAGGCAACAGACATACATACATACATACATACATACATACATACAGACAGAGTTTCATGACTACAGACTGAAACTTTGTTTTATAAGTAGTATAAAATAGAATATAGATATAAATAACTAAGGAAATTCTGACATTGGTGTAGGTACGCGGAACTTGTTTCATTCGTCGTTGTTAGTTCAATTTAAGATAGCTCAATTTTTTTTTTTTTTGCATGTATGCGAGTTAACATTGCTTTAGTGAAGTGGTTCCAAAAAGTTTTTGCTCGCAGACCCCTTTAGGCCTTGTAAAACATCCATCACATCCTTGCTCACATAAATATAGAATGTCCGGATGATTGGTACCCAAAATTAAAAATGTAGGCTAACACAAAAAGTATACTTTAAAAATTATATACCGTACATTCAATATTACTTTACAGGTTACTAGTGTGATTAATGGTGTTGCTTCTTCGTCTTACACAGTTCTTTAGAGTTGGGAGTGGTTGTAGTGTGACATTCATTCCGCAATGATATTTAGATTTTGTTGCCACATAGCATGAAAATTCAGCTTCGCACACTTAAGTTGTTGGAAACTGTAAAAGTTTAAGTACTGCCCATTTAAACACTTGAGGATATTCTTGAAGAAGAATGAGGAAAATAACAATTTCACTGCAAAAACTAACATGTATGATTTTGGGCCTAGTTCAGCAATATGCAAGGAAATATTGTACCGACAGTGTAAACTGCGATGGCTCAGTTAGAAATAGAGATATTCAACAAGGGGTTTCTTGGCTATATATTATTATGACGGTCATAATGAAATAAACATATTTTTTAGCCAATTAAAGAAGTTTCTTAATTTTTGTAGTCAAAATATCATATTTTTTAGTTAATTAGAATTCAAAGAAGCCATTACAGATATTAATCCACGGATCCCCTGGGTATTGTCCACGGATTCCTTGGGATCCACGGAGCATAGTTCGGGAACCACTGTGCTTAGTGTGTTGAGTTTTTTTTTTTTTTTTTTTTGCTTCTAGAAGATATTTTATGGTTGAATTGTGTTGACCATATAATTCATATTAATGAATAAGAACTAATGTCCATATTCAAGTGTGACAAGACTAAGTATATGGTCACACAGAGAACACAGATTGAGGTCATTAGTTTAGATATTACGGCAAGCAACATACCATTTGATAGGGTTAGTGAGTTCAAATATTTAGAATCAGTTCTAACTAGCGATAACAATATTAGAAATTAGGAAAAGAATACAGTCGGGAAATGCTTGTTATTACTCGGTCAGTAATTTGTTGGCGTCTCACGTGCTGTCAAGAAATGTAAAACTTAGAATATACAAAACCATAATTTTGCCAGTTGTTCTTTATGAATGTGAAACGTGGTCTCTTACCTTGAATAACAAAAATTAATTTATAGTGTTCGAAAACACGGTGCTTAGGAAGATATTGGGTCCAAAAATGGATGAAGATAGTAGGGAGTGGAGGAGGCTACATAATGATGAGCTGCACATCCTGTACTCATCACCAAACATTGATAGGGTAATAAAATTCCGCAGGTTACGGTGGGCAGGTCATGCAGCGTGAATGGGAGTATCTAGGACCGCGTTCAAGGTATTGAATGGCAAAACCAATGGGAAAATACCTCTGGGAAGACCTAGACACAGATGGTAGGATGACATTTTGATAGACCTAAGAAACATAGGGTGTAATGAGATAGATTGGATAGAAGTAGCTCAAGATAGGGATAGGTGGCGTACTTTCGTGAGTGCGGCAATGAACTTTCGAGTTTTTAATGCCATAGAGTAAGTAAGTAGATTAAGTCTGTGTTTAAATAAAGTCTATGTTTTTAGAAATATCTTAACACCATCTACCATCACTTGTGCTATCTATAATCAGATGAAAAAACCAACAGTTCTTATTTTACGAAGATACCCGAAGGTTATAACATTTTATTTTAGGCTAAATAATTTTAGGCCAAATGACTTTAGGCCAACTGACTTTTAGGCCAAATGACTTTTAGGCTAAGTGACTTTTAGGCCAAATGACTTTTGTGACTCCTAACGAAATTAACAACATCGAATTTTTTCTATTCAGAATTCACTTTAGGCCAAATGACTTTAGGCCAACTGACTTTAGGCCAACTGACTTTTAGGCTAAATGACTTTTAGGCCAAATGACTTTTAGGCCAAATGACTTTTAGGCTAAATGACTTTAGGCCAAATGACTTTTAGGCCAAATGACTTTTAGGCTAACTGACTTTTAGGCCAAATGACTTTTAGGCTAAATGACTTTTAGGCCAACTGAATTTTAGGCCAAATGACTTTTAGGCCAAATGACTTTAGGCCTACTGCCGCGTCTCCGCGATGTCTGCCTACTCGTGCAGACAAAGCTATTTCGTCGCTGAATCATCTGAAAATGGCTGACTCATTCGTCGCGACACTCGAAAATGGAAAGATGTGTTGGTTTTTTTTTTTTTGTTCGCGTAAGAAACCTTAACCTAGGTTGAACGTCCTTGGACGACCTTGGGAAAAGACACGAGCGCCTTGAGAGTAGATCTGTCGGAAATAAAGCACGCGTTGCATTCATTCGAATAGGCTCAACCTTTGGAATCAAATAGCCAAAGCTATTATTTATACTTTTTAGTGAGGAATTCTCCATCTAGTTATCATATTCTGAAAATTGAAAAATGACACCTGGACACGGGAATCGAACCCGGGTTCGACCGTGTCCAGGTGTCATTTTTCAATTTTCAGAAAATCAACCTTTGGAAGTTATAGACTGAAGAGGGGCTTGGAGTAACAGATATGAAGTGGAGAAGACTTTTGGATATAGACTGAAGAGGAGCTTGTTGGATGGATATGAAGTGGCTTTTGGATGATATAGACTAAATAGGAGCTTTTTGGATGGATATGAAGTGGAGAAGACTTTTGGATGATATAGACTGAAGAAGAGCTTGTTGGATGGATATGAAGTGGCTTTTGGATGATATAGACTGAAGAGGAGCTTGTTGGATGGATATGAAGTGGAGAAGACTTTTGGATGATATAGACTAAAGAAGAGCTTGTTGGATGGATATGAAGTGGCTTTTGGATGATATAGACTGAAGAGGAGCTTGTTGGATGGATATGAAGTGGAGAAGACTTTTGGATGATATAGACTAAAGAAGAGCTTGTTGGATGGATATGAAGTGGCTTTTGGATTATATAGACTGAAGAGGAGCTTGTTGGATGGATATGAAGTGGAGAAGACTTTTGGATGATATAGACTAAAGAAGAGCTTGTTGGATGGATATGAAGTGGCTTTTGGATGATATAGACTGAAGAGGAGCTTGTTGGATGGATATGAAGTGGAGAAGACTTTTGGATTAAAAAAAAATATTGAAGAGGAAATTGGTGGATGCATATAAATCAGTAAAAATCACACGTTATTTTATTTTTTTAAATTGTTTTAATTTCGTGAGCTATTTTTACCACATCTAATAAATGAAAGTTCCTTCTATAGTTCTGCTTCAAGCCAGTAAACATCAAAGCTTCCTCTCCAGTTTATATCTTCCAAGGGCTGAGCTAGGCCGTTCTCAAGAGCGCTCGCGATGCAATAACAATGCACCACACGGATTTTGCACAATCGGATACACACTGGGGAGCATATCAAACCTACACAAGAGAAATAAATTGGCTTCGGGCAATACTCATGGCGGACACTTCGTCAATGTTTTATTCTTCTCCCTCCCCCCTTTCCCCGCCGCTCAAGGTCGTTACATACATCGCTATCTACACAGTACACCCTGATTTTGACTGAAAGAACAGTAGAGAAAATTCAAACATATATCTTAGCGGCCAACATTGACAACATTTCTTTATACTATTTGTGTTATTTTATAGGTATTGATAATATCTATCAAAAGTGACCGTTACATATAACATGACTTTATGTATGAATATATTAAAATGGTTTTAGTAACTAGCTTCTACTGTTCTTCCTACCAAAATCATAATATAGGTGGCTGATGTATTGTCAATAAGATGTTGCGCTTGGGTTAAAATATTGACCAAATCTTTAACAGGCCAAGAGTTTGTTGTTTACTGAAATGAACAATAAACTATTTTCTGTGACGCTATACAAATATTTACTTGTACACATAGTTTAAAAGTTGACATTTTCACTCTGAAAAGGTCCAGAAATCTACATAATTTTGTTGTCATTAAGAACAAAAACATGCTTCATTCACCGCGTGGTCTAACGCGCTACTCTCGCAGTAGACTAGACTGCCGATGACGGGGAGATCGAGGTTCGAATATCGGTCGGGTGTACGGAGGAGGTTTTTTTACAAAATGATGTTTCCACTCTCCTTCCATGCAAATGCGGGTACAATTCATATAATATAACCTTCCTAATCCCTAACACATTAGCGTAACTAGTGCATATGCGTATAAACCGAACGGGTAGTAAGACGTGGTGCTAAAACAAAGCCCTTTATTACGGCCCTGTTTCCCGCCTGGATCCGGGTCAGTGGGGTATATAACCGGGCCCAAGCGTCATCGGGCGGCGGAATTCCTCAAAGAGCGGAGCGAGTTTGTTATTCGGCCGCGCCGCGATGCGCATCTGTTCTCACCAGTCGTTATTTTTAGTCATCTCTCGCACTGTCCGAGGCTGTTTGAGGCTGCTCCCCAAATGCGGGTCTGCCTCAAGACGGGTGGACCGCGCCCCATCCCGGTCATCAAACCCTCGGCGACGTGTCAGTGGTGGCGGGACCTTGTGTTGTGAGGGGGAGGGAGGGCAGTTATTTAAAAAAAAAAGGGATTGAGGTACTTAGTCCCCGCTCCCAATGATAAAACGAGGAGAGGAGGGTCTTGTAACCTTCACCCGGTAAATATTTGAAAATTGAATGCCCCTAGAAATTATTAAAAGTGGCCCTCACCTGATTTTTTTTTAAATTAGACTTTCTTAGAGGCTATTTGGAGTAGTTATACCCCCAGAAAACTTTTGAAATTCGGATGCTCCTAGTATTTGGAGTGGTCCTTTTTCGGCAAGATTTTGAAAATCAGATGCCTTCAGAAGTTATTTAGAATGGCCTTCATCTTTTTTAAAATTAAAAGAATTAAATTTCTCTAGTAACTTTTTGAAGAGGTACTTTTCCTGGAAAGTTTTTGAAAATTGGCCGCCTCTAAAAGTTATTTGTGGTTCAATGCAAGGCCATCTTTCAGCTTAATACTCGAGAATGCCAGAGAGGAAATAAATTTAGAGGGGAAAATACTCCAAGGGGGTGGGGGTGAATTATTTCCAAATGTTGGAAAGAGTGGCAAATTATTCATAGAGGGAACAATATCCCCCCGCCATTGTCCACCACCAATGCGACGTGTTTTTTTTGTTATCCCTGGGAATGAACCTCCGGATAGTCCTCGGAAACCCGCCTCGGTAGGTCACGTGTGCTAAGGCGTCGGTCTCGTCTTGTCTGGCTCTCTCCGGTGACGAGGGAGTCGAAGGTTTCGAATCACACCTGGGTGTGTGGAGGTGTTTATCGTCTCTTCTTACACGCAAAAATGTCTACATTTCATCTAAAATGTTACCTTTCTCTGTCCTACCTCATGAGAGTACATGTGCAGAGAGCTCAGTTGGGTAGTAAGATACAGAGTATGGGGGAGGGTTGGAGGTATATATTATTAGTAACTGGCTAAAGAACGTGTGTGGTGGGCAAAGGGGGTGAACTACCCTTAATTAGAGGGATGCTACTTAAGATACAATTGTTTGTACACACCCACCTTTTTATTGAGTTAGTGGTACTATCTGGGTTTGATCCCGATACAGGAGAAATATTTATATTTGTTGAACTGTAGGATCCCCCTTTCACAGTGATGGCTTGGGTTACTGGGTATTATGTATGTTCTATGATTAAGTTAGTTTGTAAGTCGTGTTTTGTAGCTCTCTCTCTCTTTAAAAAGTGTATACCAATAAAAATAATCAGAAGTTTTTTTAAGGTCTGACAAATAAGAGCAAAAACATAATCCAAAATATATTTCACCTACACAATAAACATGTGCTGATATGCGTGAATTTTTTTGTATATAATTTTTTTATTAATTTAATGGATATATATTCAAGTAATTTGATAGAATATCTAAATTAATATTTGACTGCACTTTAAGATTTATATTCAATACACGTCATCTTAGTTTGCAGCTTATAATTTATAATAATATTACGATTCGGAAACTATTATTTCTTGGAAGTCCCTTGAAGTTATGCCGACCTGCCAAACATAGCTGACAGAACCGTTGCAGAAACATCGGGGGTTTCAAGAGAGTAACCGGTTGCAGGGACGGCTGTCACTTTAAGACTTATTATTATTATTATTAGCACCGCGTCTTACTACCCGTTCGGGTTATACGCACTTACGCTAATGTGCAATGGTAGGGTGATTGTGAGATGAAATGGAGGACCTACAATTTAACGTGGAATCCGAACCACGGTGGAGGCCTGGCATTCCTCACATTCACAAGTTGTGATTAATACACATCTTGTCAGAGGTGAAGGAAGGGTTCGGCAATCAGATAAATCTGTGCCGGAACCGAGGATTGAACCCCGGACCCTCAGCACAGAAGTCTGACACCTTACCCCTAGACCACCAGGTCACCTTTACGACTTAAGAGCCATTCCAAGATATTATATTGGATGGGTTTTTTCTTAGAGTCTTGTTATTTCAATAAACGATAATTCTCAAACAATATTATGATTGGAATAAACCAAATATGGAACTGAATGGGACGGATATTAGTCGACATGTTGTTGGAAAATTGGAGGGGGTCATTAACTATCAGACTTTACCTTATTAAAACAAGAGTATAGTGGTAAATTAGCTCCGAAATCTTCAATAATATTTGTTTAGAAAACTAGGAATAAGTCTAATTAATGTTGACCCACAAACACTAAACTCGAATATTAAAAATGCCCAACTTTCCCGCCATTATGTTTAGCCTTAAGAAGTCTGCATAATAAATCACTGAGACGAGCTGCAGACGTTTAGAAATCCCGGGTTATTTATTAATTGGTTTGATATTTCTTAACATTATTTTCAAAAAAATGTATGATGTGAAAGTTCTGGCCAGCTAAAAAGTTTAAATTTTAAGTTTAAAAAAATATGTGATATCTCGCATAAAACCCTATAAAACAATCCTACATTATCTTAAAATGTTATCTTGTGACCCTGTCACAACACGACTTTATTTCATAGAGGAAGATTAGCGTCAATTGTTATTGCATTAAAAAAAATTAAACTTATAATTTAAACCTTTTAACGCTTTAGAAATCTGCTGTGTGGACCACTTGCACCAACAGTCATGTGGTTCCCTTGCACCAACAGTCACGTGGTCCCCTTGCACCAGGGGATGTTGAACTGACTGTTGATGTGTTGCTGTTGCAGTGACGTATCCCATGGACCTGATCAAGACTCGGCTTCAGATTCAGGGGGAGCTTGCCGCGGTCCAGGAGGGGCTCTCCAGCGTGAGTACAAGCACTCATTGCAAATGTTACGAGCTGGATTTTAGATTTATACAAAATAATATGAAAAAAAAAAACCATGCCATCAGCCCGCAAACGAGCCATACTGATCGAGCAGCCGCCGTATGTTGGCAAAGATAGTGACAACTTTTGCGGATATAGCGTGTCCTGAGGTCAGCACAACGAACCCTTCGGCCATTAATCTCAGTTTTCTATACAGGAGCAGTTACTTTTCCATTCAAGTAGCTCCTCATTTCGTCCTCATGAGGCAGAGTTGATCCCATTCCAGACCCACTGCTTCACAGAAAATCTGGAAGCGCCGGGGATCGAAATCGGGACCTCTGAATCTGTAGCCAGGAGATCTGAACACTAGAGCACAGAAGTGGTCTTGAGATCAAAGTAAAAATAAATATATTTTCAAGGGTAAAATTTGCTGGCAATAATCCACCTCATTACATGGTTATTCTTACCACAGAGTCTTACTACCCATCCGGGTTATTCGTATAGTTATACTAATGTGGTAGTTGGGATTTAAAGGAAATGTAGCCAAATTAGCGTGTAAGGAGAGTGTGAAACCATTGAGGGAAAAAAAACTCAATAGACCCGGACAAGATTCAAACGTCAACCTCCCTGTCAGCAAGCAAGAATCCTCAACACTCTTGAACATGGTTGAGGACAAGGATAGTTATAAAGATAATAAAACACAAATATAGTCTAGTCTATGCCCTGTTTTTTTTTTCTTCATCTTCTTCAAGATGTCTCCTGGTGAATGTTATGCAGGCTCCCCACCGAGGCATGGTCCAGACCGCCGCAGGGGTCATCAGGGAGGAGGGGTTCTTCAAGCTGTGGCACGGCCTCACTCCTGCCATCTACCGGAACATTGTGTACTCCGGCACCCGGATAGTCATCTACCAGAAGGTCCGGGAATACGTCCTCAAGCCAGACCCCAGCGGGAATTACAGTATCTGGTAGGTGGACTACTCGTTTCTTCGACAAGGTGTTATCCGACACATTAGTTCCGCAGGTAGCCTGTCTTACCACTGAGATAAGGGCCCAGGGTTAGATTACCGGCAGGGCCGAACAATTTATCATAGGTGAAATGTGGATTTCACCTTTCGCAGTGATGAATCGAAGGCCGGGGGCTGTCTGTTCTAGATTTAAGTTAGTTTATAAGTCATGTGATGGTATAATTAGTCAATTCAGAAAGTGCACGTTAAATAACTTTTAAAAAAAGAAGAAGAAAGAAAAAAGAAAAAGGGTGTTTCAAAGTGAGAACAATAATTAAGAGATTATTGCGAACAATATATAATTTGACTGAATATTTAGGAACAATAACGATATTAGAGTAGAAATAAGGAAAAAAATAGTCGGGAAATGCATACTATTGCTCAATCAGTAAGTTGTCAACCTCTCTCTTGCAATTGAGGGATGTAAAACTAAGAATGTACAAAACAATAATTTTAGCAGTTGTTTTTTATGGCTATGAATCATTCTCTCTTACCTTAAATGACGGAAAAAATAATTGATGGTTATCAAAAACAAGGTGCTCAGGAAGATATTTGGTTCAAAAAGGGATGAGGCTACTGGGAAGTGGAAGAGATTACATAATTATAAGTTACGTACCCAGTACTCATCACAAGAAATTGTTAGGATAGTCAAGTGTTGTAAATTACTGTGGGCAGGAAATGCAGCGCGAACAGGAGATTCTAGAGGCTTGTTCAGGGTACTAGCTGGCAAACCCAAGGGGAAGAACTAGACACAGATGTGAGGATGACATTAGAATGGACCTGAAAGAAATAGGGTGTAATGAGGTGGACTGGATAGAACTAACTAAAGATAGGGATAGGGTGATATTAGGTGGACTGGATAGAACTAACTCAAGATAGGGATAGGGTGTAATGAGGTGGACTGGATAGAACTAACTAAAGATAGGGATAGGGTGATATTAGGTGGACTGGATAGAACTAACTCAAGATAGGGATAGGGTGTAATGAGGTGGACTGGATAGAACTAACTTAAGATAGGGATAGGGTGTAATTAGATGGAATGGATAGAACTAACTTAAGATAAGTATAGGGTGTAATAAGGTGGTCTGGATAGAACTAGCTCAAGATAGGGATAGGGTGTAATGAGGTGGACTGGATAGAACTAACTTAAGATAGGGATAGGGTGTAATTAGATGGAATGGATAGAACTAACTTAAGATAAGGATAGGGTGTAATGAGGTGGACTGGATAGAACTAGCTCAAGATAGGGATAGGGTGTAATAAGGTGGTCTGGATAGAACTAGCTCAAGATAGGGATAGGGTGTAATGAGGTGGACTGGATAGAACTAACTTAAGATAGGGATAGGGTGTGTAATTAGATGGAATGGATAGAACTAACTTAAGATAAGGATAGGGTGTAATAAGGTGGTCTGGATAGAACTAGCTCAAGATAGGGATAGGGTGTAATGAGGTGGACTGGATAGAATTAACTTAAGATAGGGATAGGGTGTAATTAGATGGAATGGATAGAACTAACTTAAGATAAGGATAGGGTGTAATGAGGTGGACTGGATAGAACTAGCTCAAGATAGGGATAGGGTGTAATGAGGTGGACTGGATAGAACTAACTTAAGATAGGGATAGGGTGTAATTAGATGGAATGGATAGAACTAACTTAAGATAAGGATAGGGTGTAATAAGGTGGACTGGATAGAACTAGCTCAAGATAGGGATAGGGTATAATGAGGTGGACTGGATAGAACTAACTTAAGTTAGGGATAGGGTGTAATTAGATGGAATGGATAGAACTAACTTAAGATAAGGATAGGGTGAAGTATAAAAAATGGTTAATGAGAATACTTAAATAAATAAGGTATAACACCAGGATGTTAAGGAGGCACTAGGAAGTATAGTAATATAAAAGGGTGTAAGGTGTAATAGGAGGAATGGCGGAGAACTAGGGAGGTAATATGGCAATGGGAAAGATAGATGTGAGGATGACTAATAATAAGGTGGACTGGATAGAACTAACTTAAGATAGGGATAGGGTGTAATTAGATGGAATGGATAGAACTAACTTAAGATAAGGATAGGGTGTAATAAGGTGGACTGGATAGAACTAGCTCAAGATAGGGATAGGGTGTAATGAGGTGGACGGGATAGAACTAACTTAAGATAGGGATAGGGTGTAATTAGATGGAATGGATAGAACTAACTTAAGATAAGGATAGGGTGTAATAAGGTGGTCTGGATAGAACTAGCTCAAGATAGGGATAGGGTGTAATAAGGTGGACTGGATAGAACTAACTTAAGATAGGGATAGGGTGTAATTAGATGGAATGGATAGAACTAACTTAAGATAAGGATAGGGTGTAATGAGGTGGTCTGGATAGAACTAGCTCAAGATAGGGATAGGGTGTAATGAGGTGGACTGGATAGAACTAACTAAAGATAGGGATAGGGTGATATTAGGTGGACTGGATAGAACTAACTCAAGATAGGGATAGGGTGTAATGAGGTGGACTGGATAGAACTAACTAAAGATAGGGATAGGGTGATATTAGGTGGACTGGATAGAACTAACTCAAGATAGGGATAGGGTGTAATGAGGTGGACTGGATAGAACTAACTTAAGATAGGGATAGGGTGTAATTAGATGGAATGGATAGAACTAACTTAAGATAAGTATAGGGTGTAATAAGGTGGTCTGGATAGAACTAGCTCAAGATAGGGATAGGGTGTAATGAGGTGGACTGGATAGAACTAACTTAAGATAGGGATAGGTGTAATTAGATGGAATGGATAGAACTAACTTAAGATAAGGATAGGGTGTAATGAGGTGGACTGGATAGAACTAGCTCAAGATAGGGATAGGGTGTAATAAGGTGGTCTGGATAGAACTAGCTCAAGATAGGGATAGGGTGTAATGAGGTGGACTGGATAGAACTAACTTAAGATAGGGATAGGGTGTAATTAGATGGAATGGATAGAAACTAACTTAAGATAAGGATAGGGTGTAATAAGGTGGTCTGGATAGAACTAGCTCAAGATAGGGATAGGGTGTAATGAGGTGGACTGGATAGAATTAACTTAAGATAGGGATAGGGTGTAATTAGATGGAATGGATAGAACTAACTTAAGATAAGGATAGGGTGTAATGAGGTGGACTGGATAGAACTAGCTCAAGATAGGGATAGGGTGTAATGAGGTGGACTGGATAGAACTAACTTAAGATAGGGATAGGGTGTAATTAGATGGAATGGATAGAACTAACTTAAGATAAGGATAGGGTGTAATAAGGTGGACTGGATAGAACTAGCTCAAGATAGGGATAGGGTATAATGAGGTGGACTGGATAGAACTAACTTAAGTTAGGGATAGGGTGTAATTAGATGGAATGGATAGAACTAACTTAAGATAAGGATAGGGTGTAATAAGGTGGACTGGATAGAACTAACTTAAGATAGGGATAGGGTGTAATTAGATGGAATGAATAGAACTAAACTTAAGATAAGGATAGGGTGTAATAAGGTGGACTGGATAGAACTAGCTCAAGATAGGGATAGGGTGTAATGAGGTGGACAGGATAGAACTAACTTAAGATAGGGATAGGGTGTAATTAGATGGAATGGATAGAACTAACTTAAGATAAGGATAGGGTGTAATAAGGTGGTCTGGATAGAACTAGCTCAAGATAGGGATAGGGTGTAATGAGGTGGACTGGATAGAACTAACTTAAGATAGGGATAGGGTGTAATTAGATGGAATGGATAGAACTAACTTAAGATAAGGATAGGGTGTAATAAGGTGGTCTGGATAGAACTAACTTAAGTTAGGGATAGGGTGTAATTAGATGGAATGGATAGAACTAACTTAAGATAAGGATAGGGTGTAATAAGGTGGACTGGATAGAACTAACTTAAGATAGGGATAGGGTGTAATTAGATGGAATGGATAGAACTAACTTAAGATAAGGATAGGGTGTAATAAGGTGGACTGGATAGAACTAGCTCAAGATAGGGATAGGGTGTAATGAGGTGGACGGGATAGAACTAACTTAAGATAGGGATAGGGTGTAATTAGATGGAATGGATAGAACTAACTTAAGATAAGGATAGGGTGTAATAAGGTGGTCTGGATAGAACTAGCTCAAGATAGGGATAGGGTGTAATGAGGTGGACTGTATAGAACTAACTTAAGATAGGGATAGGGTGTAATTAGATGGAATGGATAGAACTAACTCAATATAGGGATAGGGTGTAATGAGGTGGACTGGATAGAACTAGCTTAAGATAGGGATAGGGTGTAATTAGATGGAATGGATAGAACTAACTCAAGATAGGGATAGGGTGTAATGAGGTGGACTGGATGTAACTGGCTACAGATTGGAATAGGTGGCATACTTTTGTAAGTGCGACAATTAACTTTTGAGTTCCTAATTCCATAGAATAAGTATATTATGTGGTAAACAGTTCACAGTCCAATACCAAGGTATGTATGCCTTTGAAGCGTAATACTATTTGGGCACCACTTCACCCCAAGGATGGCTTTAAGGGTAGGAAACCTGCTTCAGTGATCACATGATCTAAGGCAGCGATCGACAACCTTTTTGATATCGCGGGTCCTATGGGTTTAACAAAATGTTTTGTGAGTAAATCTAGAAAAAAAAAATGAATTGACCCTAACATTTCAACTTTATATTTCTCTTATAGTAATTAGTTATGTTTATTTATTTATGACATTGTTTGTTTCCTAAATCTTTTGCGGGCCATATTAAATCGAGTCAGCGGGCCGGAAGTTGCTAAGGCGTCACTTTCACCATAGACTTGATTGCCAGGGACAGGAAGATTGGGGCTCAAATATTGGTTGGGTGTACTGAGGGTGGTTTTTCCTAAATGAATGTTCACTCTCCCTCTACTCAAATGTGGATACACTTCCTCTAGATTGAATCTTCTTAATAGCGTACCTAACACACTAGATAGTATATATGAATATAACCTGTACAGGTAGTAGGATGTTATAAGAAATAAGCGACCCCTTAAGACTTGTCTACAATCAATCACACCTGCTTGTCGGGCTCGGGACTGCACAGTTGAATTCAGAACTGTCTGATCCGCTTTTCAAAGGATTGTTGAGTTGCGTTCAAAAAATGACTAAAACTTGCATCAAATTCATATTTTCGAGTATCTCACACCCCTTGTCAATATTTAAATATTGAGGAATTAAATAAAACCATTTACTTATTGAAAAAATATTAGTCAAAATTAACCAATAATAAAGCTGCATTAGTAAATGCAAGGAAATATCCAACACACAAATTAAGTTTGTGATAACTGATGTCACAAATAATACAAATAAAGATCAGTAAACTTGTGAAATTAATAAAAATAATTTTACTCTCTCTACCCTCATACACAAAGATGTCCAAGTCAGGTGTTCCCCTTTCCCCCCACCCCTCCTACCAACATGTTCATAATACCAAAGAGTTTAGTTAACATTCTAATTCAGGGGTGGTTAAACTTTTCCGACCAGTTGAACTTTGATCTAGTCTAGTGTGCCACCTATCATTTAGGTTTTTTTAATGAGTATTTAAACTAAAAACTTGTTTGATTTTTAATTTGTTTATCTCATTGCCTTACTACCTGCATATATGCACATGTACAAATTACGTTAATGTGCTAGGGATTAGTAAAGTTGAATTTAAAGGAAGTGTACCCACATTCACGTAAAGGTAGAAAGTAAAACCAATTAATAAAAACCATCCTCAGTACACCCGGCCGGGATTCAAATACTTATATACCCGCCATCGGTAGTCTTAGTTTATTTTGAGAGTGATGCCTTGGCTTAGACCATATGGCCACCAGAGCGTGTGTTGTTGAGAATATAATAAATTGTCATTGATAAGATGGTAGCTAGTTTAAAAAAAAATGTAAATGTGTTAAAGATAGTGTTTGTTCCCTGGTTGTGACGGTGACGAGTGGTTTCAGGAAGTCGGCGGTGAACGGGATGTTCTCTGGGGTGGTGGCCCAGTTCCTGGCCAACCCGGCCGACCTGGTCAAGATACAAATGCAGATGGAGGGAAAGAGGAGACTCATGGGGAAACCGCCCAGGTGGAAACCTTTTTTTTAAAAAATAATATTAAAACTTTCAACATTAAGGTTGTTAAGTGATTTTATATCCTGTCCCATAGTGAGTGCATTTGGCTACAAACCTAAGGGTCCCATTCCCGGCTGGTACCTTGGGTATCTTTCTATTAAGGGAAATTATTCTAACAGTCATTAGGGGTTGATAGATTAAGATTTAGTTAGGTTTAAGCCTCCCAATGGCCCACACCTCCATTTTCACCATCATCACATAGAGGGTACGTTGTGTAGACAACCTCCTATGGTGTCCTGGGTAATGCTCTGTGCCAACAGAGCGGAGAATAGTCTACATACAGGCGAATGAGCTGGATGTCATGTCCTTCCCAGTCAGTAGTGCAATACGCTTAAAAAAACTGATTTTATAGGATTGGGAGGCTATAAAAAAATGCATCAGCATCAACGTGGTGGGTAGTGTGTGTGAAAATTACATATCTTGGCATCTAAACTCTGATTTTTATAGTAAGCCCACTTTCGACCACCAACAGTGATTGAAAGTCATTAAGATTTGGCATTCTAGAAATATGTTTTATTTGATTTATCAATTAAAAAGTTATAAAAAGCATCCTATAATATTCCCTCATGGATTACTGTATCATTTATATTTACAGCATTAATTAAACAGGCTAAGAATGTAATACAATTGTAATTTATTTTTCTGCAATTAAGTTTCCAGTTTTAAAATAACAGGTTTACTATGAAAATCAGACTGTCATGAACAAGAGTTTTTAAATTCCAGCATATTTCCAGTATGGTATTTTTTTTAAATTCAGTATATATGAAAATATATATATAACTATAATTAATCAGCCATCAAAATAAAAAATCCTTTAAATATTTGTAATTTTTTTAACGCTCGGTATGTACTAACTTATGCTAATGTGTTGGGACGAATTTTGGGGAAGTGTACCTATATTTCTGTGGAGGGAGTGGGGAAAACCTTTTAGAAAAAATCACCCTTTAGGGATGATATATTGACCGGCTCATTATTGCGGAACCCTGACTATCTCATCAGGTTATTCCAGTCTTATTGTGGCTTTCATTTATAATTGTGGGTAGAGATATTGCTGCTTTTACTCCCCCAGAAAGTATTTAATTAGTAATGTAATTTTGTATTTCTTGTTAATCTTTACTCTCGTAGCTTATTGGAAGTCTTTTTAAATTCCTAGCAGCTACAATCCAATTACGTTTTAATATACTTTAAATTTCTTTTAAAGAGGTTCGATGTTATAGTTTATGATGGTTTCATATGTCCGTCCTAGATTTGTGTCTTAAAAAATGAGTGAAGAGTGACCCTGAGCATGGGACAAATCCTGCATTGATCAACGATAAGCAGTGGTCTTGGGTTCGATTCTCATGTCCAAGTATAATTTTTAAGTTAATCTAAATTAAGTTCTACCTTGGACCACCCCTGTGGTCTAGTGGTCAGGGTTCCTGGCTAAAGATAAAGAGATATTGGGTTCGATCCCCAGAGCTTCCAGATTTGTCTGTGAATGGTCAACTCAGCTTATGAGAATAAATTAGCTACTTTGAATTAAAAAGTAACGGTTCCGGTCTAGAAAACTGAGATTAACGGCCCGTAGGGCTCGTTGTGCTGACCATATGACATCTCTATCCACAGAAGTTTGCACTATCTTAACCATCAGACGGCGGCCGCTCTGTCAGTATGGTTTGATTGTGGGGTGACGCATGGAGTTTTTTTTTAAGTATTACTTAAAAATAAAAAAAGTTGATAAAAGTCATGTGATACTTGGATAGGATAGCGAGCCCTCTAAAAGCGTTCCAGTCCATCTACGGTAAAGCCGGCATGGCTGGCTTGTGGAAGGGAGCCGTGCCCAACATGCAGAGGGCGGCCCTAGGTGAACCTCGGAGACCTCGCGGCTTACGACAGCTCTAAGAGGTTCCTCCTCTCCAAGACTGGGCTGCAAGACAACTACATCACTCACATCCTAGCGAGGTGAGACGACGAAACATGTCATAAACAGGCTCGGCACAAGATATCTACGATAGCATCTGCAAAATTAGTAGGAATGTGTGAGCACCTACTCAAAAATTCAATTTATATTTATTTTTAGTAGTTTTTTTGAACTCCACTAGACATTTTTCTAAAAACTATATAAATTTTGTAAGTAATCACAATTTTCTAGTTTAACTTTAAGTTTTCAGGTTTTATTAATCTGATTCAATTTTTTCATAACCAACATTCTCTCAATCTTTCCTTTTGTCAGATTAAAAAAACCCAACTTAAACAGCTTTTTTTTTTTGCAGTTTGTCTTCTACCTGTTCAGGTTATGTACTAACTATACAAAAGTGTTGGGAGATAAGTAAGGTTGAATCTAAAGGAATTGTACCCATGTTTTTTGGAGGAAAGTGGAAAACTATCTAGTTAAAATCACCCCCAGTCACATGACTGAGATATGAACCCCAATTCTCTCAATGGCAGTTTAGTCTATTTTTAGAGTAGAGCATGATACCATTCAACCACGAAAGAGGGTTGCAGCCATATTAAATTTAGTTAAAAATCTAAAGTTAAGGGGTTTTTTTTAATAATTAAATTTTGTTTTGTTTTATGATTAAATTCATGATCTATTACAGAAATTACACTTGATATATTGGGAAAAAAAATTGTTATATATCATTGGTATTCAACCTGGGGAACGCAAAGTATCTTAGGAGGTACGTAAACTTAAATTTATATATTATTTCATGATAGCCACTGAATAATCAGGGCCATATTTAGCATTAGCCACAAAAGACTCGGACATAAGGACATGCGATCTGGAAGTGCCATTTATTTATTTCAGATGTGTTTTGATTATAGAATACCAGGTGTGGCTACTAAATAACGGACTCATTTTTTTGCCATCTACCTGAGGTCTCAGGCAACAACCAGCAGGGTCAGATATTGATCTAGTTCTTTACTCCCTCTCCCTTCCAAATTTCAAGGTCGTGTGACTGACAATTCAGCCGTAGCCTTTGTTTGAAGTGGACCGGTATCTAAGCTACGTCGGAATTATGTTGAGTGTAAAAGGTGAGCAGTGGTGTCAACATAAGTTTCTTGTAAAACTTGGGAAATCCACTACAGAAACGTACAATTTGTTAACGAGTTTATGGTGATCAGTGTTTATCTGTACTCAAGTGTTCGATTGGTTTAAAAAATTTAAGGAGGGGAGGAAAGAGATCAAGACAATCCGTCCCCGCAGTCCTCGCACATAAAAAACAAATGTTAATATTGAAAAAGTGAATGAAATTGTTTGACAAAATCACGCCTGAGCATTCGAACCATTGCTGATTAGTTAACATCGATAAGGAAACTGTTCTACAAATTTTACATGAAAAAAGTTGGTGACCAAAATGCTCACTCACTCCTGAGCAAAAGGAAACTCGAATGAACATTTGTGCTGACATCCTTCAAAACATCGAAAATGATCCAAACTTTTTCCAAAATGTGATAACTTGTGACAAATCATGGTTTTTTCCAGTTCGACCCTGAAACTAAGCACCAATCCATGCATTGGAAGAGTCCTAGTTCACCAAAACAAAAGAAAACACGGATGAGCCAGTCCAAATTCAAAGCAATGATGATAGTTTTTTTTATCCGAGGGATTGTTCACATTGATTGGGTACCTGAAGGTCAGACTGTTAACCAGGTTTACTAAAAGAGGTTTCGTGAACGCATAAGAAGAATAAGACCTGAAATGTGAAAGAACGGCTCGTGGATTCTTCATAAGGAAAACGTACCAGCACATAAAGCGCTGTCCATCCAGAGGTTTTTGGCGAAGCACAAGATTCCGGTGTTGGAACACCCACCTTACTCACCTGATCTAGCCCCATGTGACTTTTGTCTGTTCCCGAAGATCAAGTCTGCACTAAAAGGAACCCGTTTAGAGTTTGATGCTGTGAAGGAAAAGGCGACCAAGCTCATGAACAGCCTCTCAGAACAGGAGCTGTAACATTGCTTCCAACAGTGGAAGATTCGTATGGTGGGGTGTAGGGATCGGGGAGGGAACTCCATTGAAGGTGATAACATATTCATTGAGTAATTTTATAGATACAATTTTTTAGAGTATCAGTTCGGTTATTTAATAGCCAAACCTCGTATGTACGGTACAACTTACATTATGTACCAACAACTTTGAGGGTACAGAGATTAAGATAAATTATATCTGGGAGCACGCAAACAAGGAAAGGTTGAATACTACTACTATATATATACCCAACTTCGAATAAAACTCGATGTTTTCATTCAAATCAAATTCAAAGTTTAAAATATCTACTGGTACACCCTTCAACTTAGGAGCTGAACTGTATTTCTGTTATAGCATTTGTGCTGGATTTGTGGCCGCGATAACTGGCACCCCTGCCGATGTTGTGAAAGCTCGAGTAATGAACCAACCGGTTGATGACAAAGAAAGGTAAAGTTTTATTTATACATATAAAATTATATATGGGGTATTAAAGCGGTAATGACGCGCAATACATGGAGCCTACCTAGTGGATTCCACTTAGCCTCTCCTAATCAATCCGAATCTCGCTGCTAAGTGGTGTACCCCGGGATCTGAGTAACCTGGTGGAGGTTGGATTGAACCTCAGAGGAAACCAGGCCAGGTGCAGACGAGATACAGGAGACTGGTTAGGGCAAAAAAAAAAAAAGCTTGGAACAGGGTCTGGCCAGTTGGCTCTCAGCTTGGTGGGCTGGGAGTGAGAGGGTTGGTGATGATGAGCCAACTCATCATCAGTACCCATAGCCTCAGTTAGGGAAGGTCTACCTGAGGACCTGTAAGCGGCAGCCCCGCTACTGATTGAGGTGTAGGCCACAACAGGTTTAGTAAGCCGGTGGCTGAAACAAACCAAAGTAATCAAGAAAATAAGGTAAAATTCTGAATTGGAATTAAAGGAGAAAGAATGGTGGAAGAATAGAGTAAGTTAGAGGCAACCACAAGCTAGAGACAATTGATGATGATATGTGTAAATATATAATTATATATCGGTCGGAATGGCTCGAGTTCAGACTGATGCCATGTAGTTTTTATATACTTTACTTGTGGGGATGGCATCTCCTTTTGCTTGTAGCTTTGTATGTTACAGCCGTGTATTTAAGATAGAGATGATCTCTGGCTTTACAATTTGGATCTCCTGACTATAACCTTAAAGGTAATCTTAGGAGATTTATGTATAAAAAAAGTATTATTATTTGGAAATTTGGGCACTGATAGAGTTTCTAAAATCCATTTTTTTAGATATTTTCCACAAACTCATTTTAAGGTTTCTATAATTTTAGAATTAATAGTAGGGCTGGGCCGATGCCGATTATTAATCCGATCATCGGCCGATTATCGCATAACCGGTGATTCCGATGATCGGTGTTTGAATCTCCGATTATTTATGCCGATTATTCAGAATGTGTGGGTATATTTAAAGTCCTAAAAAAATAATATTTTATCTCTGCTCTCTCGTATGTGATATTTGAATAATTAGCTTGTTCTTAGCGACTTAGGTTTGAAATAAACAGCACATCCAACATTCCAAACAATATATATCAAAATAAATATATTTACCATAGGTCTTTTTCCAATTTATGCACGTTATTAGAAATAAAAAATACTCACAAATAACAAATCTAATAATCATAAAATAAAATATTAGCATATTGGTGTTGTTTTATTTCGATTTGTTAAAGATGCCCAAAAAATGAAACATCGGACGTAATAATCTCGCACATGCGCACATTTTGTTTTAAATGGAAACAGTTTTTCTTTTAATACAAGTACAAAACTTTCCACTGGCAGGGAATTTGTTTCGCTCATATTTCAGTATGAATTGAATTAATATATATTAATATTTCAATTTTAGATTTTCTTTAATAGTTAAAAGTAAATTAAAATAAGTTTTAAAGTATTTCTTTAAAAAACCATGAAAAAAAACTTTCGTCGCACTTTATGTTATTTATTATTTATTTTATCATATTGAAGTAGAGATGGGCAAAATCGTTCTTTTAAATGAACGATTCATTGTATCTGGTTCAGTTCGATGATCCGTTCATTTTGACCCGTTCACCGTTAATTCGATTTTCTAAAGGTAGTTTTTATTTAAATGTAGTTAAAACAATGATATTTTTCATTAAGATTATTTAAATTGTTAATAAAAAGATCGGATTACTGTTTAAAATGTTGATACCTTTTTATTATACTTTTTTTTAAGAAACCACTTATTTCTATACAATATTAAGATTTAGTAGTTAATTTATGATGGAATGCTTTGTAGAATCACAAAAACCTATGTTAAGATATATCTAAATCACAATTCACAAAAATATTACGATTGTTAAAAATTGTTTAATATTGAAGCCATATTTTAATAGACATTGGATGTAAAAATTCCTATTTAATCTAAAAACAAAATAGATGTAGGCCTATTCTCCTTGTGTGCAAAAATTTGTGTGCCTTGATTATTTTTTATCATTAGAATTAAATTTAAATTTGCTGATTATGATTTGTCTTTGTCTAATGAAAGGGTCAGTAGGCCTATTTAATCATAAATGTGAAATCATATTGTAATTATCTAACATGTACCGGTATATTTGCGATTTATTAATGTGATTTGTTTTTGTTTAATGACAGGTTCACTTGTCCTAACAATAACAATATAAAATAATAATTAAACAACCTTTACATTTTAAAAGTTTCTATTTAAATGTTATTAAAACAAAACTATATTGGACATTATAAAACTAGTAAAAGTAACTTTTTTTTTGTTTTAAGGGTCATTTTACTTTATACACTTATTAAAATTGAAAACAAAAATAATCGGCATCGGTGATCGGCCTAATCGGCAACAAATGATCGGCATCGGACTAATCGGTAAAATAGCTGATCGGCCCAGCTCTAATTAATAGCAAATTGTAAATTTCGGACAATAGTTCATGATAATGTAAGATGATAGGTTAAATATGGTTTTATTTTTTGTTGAAAATAAATTATTTGCTTTTTAATAATCAGTAAAACACTGTTAGACCAAACACAATTTTTTGGAAAACGGCAGGGAAGGGGGGAACAAGCAAAATCAAATAAAATATATTTAATTGGTTAAAAACTAAAGGTTCTACTGTATTAACTTTCCATTCACGTATTTTTATTGAAAACTTTAAATCTTGGGCTTGTTTAGAAATAATTTAAAAAAAAACCTTCCCTTTGCTGTTTATTCTACAGTGTAAACTTTGCACAGTAACAGTGTAAATGAATATGATGCACTTGTAATTTTGTTACCTCCTGTTTCAGAGGTCTGTTGTACAAGAACACGGCCGACTGTTTTGTACAGTCAATTAGAAACGAAGGATTCTTTGCGTTGTACAAAGGTTTTGTTCCGATGTGGTTTAGACTTGCGCCGTGGGCGCTAACCTTCTGGGTGACTTCAGAACAAATTAGATTGTTACTTGGTGCTGCCACCTTTTGACAGATAGCTTTATTAGGCTAGTCAATTTATAGTAGTTATTTTTTTTTATAGACAAATTATATATATTTTTTAATAAATTATTTTTTCATACTAGATTGTATTATTTGTGTAAGAACCCTAAGCCAAGACAATAATTATCATCTTTTAAATATTTTTGTGGTATTTAACATGCACTTTCTGAACCGATGGATTATATCAACACACAACTTATAACTAACTTAAATCTAGTCAAGCCGTAGCACCAATAATTCAGGGGGTTTGTGGGCCCATCCCAATTGACGGAGCTAGAAAAATTCTAATAAAAAACTGTTCTAGAAGCTCTCTGAAGTGCTTTTTATGGTAACACAGCCCCTAATTTGTACTTGTACTTATTTTGATATTGTTGAACATAAATAAAGCCATATATATTTTGTTCATAAAATTTCGGGGGTTTGAACCCGAAAACCCCCCCTGACTACGGCCTTGAATCTAGTACAGACACAACATCCAGCCACTGGCTGTTAATTTATTGCTGAGAAAAGGGGGAAACCCATATTTCACCATTGATAAATGTTTTGGTCATCCCAGGAATCAAACTCGGGACTTTTGCTTAGTAGACAACACACACTACCGAGTGAGCTAAGGTGTCTGACTAATAAAAAATCAATTTAAAAAGTATGACCTAACTTTAAACTTCTCATAGTATCATAATAAATAAAATTAACATTCAGTTTACCTTGACTAATTACACTATGGCGTAGCTCATTAGATAGGGCCATAGTGTAGTCGGTCAACATATGATTACTACTTTTCAAGATAAACAGAGTGTACAAAGTGGAGTGTTTATTTTAATAAACCAGTGTCTGTTATAGCCACTAAGGCTACCAACTGGAACTGGGCTCAAACCTACACACCGAGGTGCTACAGTAGACCTACTTTTAAGTAATAAATCATACCTGTAAATCAGACTAAAAGGTATCAATGAATGAAAGTAAAAAGTTCCTAGACAACCCAATAATATCCATTAGATTTGTTGTTGTCTAAACGCTTACTAACACATCCCTATTAATAACCAATCAACATTTCTTCCAGAACATATTAAAGCAGTCTTGAAATAAATATAATATTAATAATTTAATAGGCCAGCCTCTTGATCTAGCATCCCGGGTTCAATTTACGGTGATATTATAAGTGTATTTCTCAAAGGGTGGTACTCTTCCTGTGATTGCCATGATCTGGTTAGTTTCTTTTTCTTCTTTTTTAGTATTACGTCTTTTTACTCGTTTGGGCTATACACCTATGTACCAATTACACTATTGGGTTAAGGATTAGGAAGGTTTTTAAATCTTTAGGGAGTGTACTCACACTTGCGTAGAAAGGAGGAGGAAACCATTTCGGGAAAACCACCCTCAGTACACCCGACCAAGATTGAACCACAATCTTTCCATTATTGGCAGTCTAGTCTACTGCGGGAATGACTCTTAGACCATGGGGCCACTGAAAAGGGTGTCCGGTTAGTTAGATTCACGTTAGGACTTCTACTGGTACCATGTAACCATCATCATCATCATCATCATAGCCACACCATCTCATTGGTGCAATGTGACCGCACCCAAATGGTGTCCTAACCTCAGAAGATGGCCGTCGCTGTCACCATCAGCAGTAGGCCATAAATGTCAAGCCGACAAATCCTGGTGGCATCAGAGGGGGTGACGTGGGAGGAGGGTGGAGTTAAATCACTAGAGGTTTCCTCCAAAGCGTCATATAATAATCTAAGTGAAACTTAAATTTTGGTTTAGAAGAAATAAATCTCATTGTTCATGAAATAATAGGTCTTAAAAACATCTATTTGACCATTTGGTACATATTTTTTTATTTCTTTAACAGGCAATATTACAAATTGTATCACAGATTGTAATTAAATAGGTTTAAAATGCTTAGAAAATTATTTAATAGTATAAAATAACAAGTTTGGAACTCACCTTGCAAATGTCTTATTTAATTTTAACAGCCTCAAATTTGGTCAATCCTTTGAAAAAAAAAATTGTAATTATAAAAACTTGGCTCCCTTTTTCTTAAAATAAATGACAATAAATGGCAGAGATCATATTACTAGGTAAGTCATGTAAATAAGTATTATACTTACATTTACAGCATTGCCTGTAAAACAACATGGCAAGGAATAATGTGTCAACCCACTTTGGTGGCTGCGTGGTCTAAGGCGCTACTCTCGCAGTAGACTATATTGCCAATGATGAGGAGATCAAAGTTCGAATCTCAGTCGAATGTACTGCTCATATTTATCAAATTTATTTATGGGTGTGCAAAGCTTTGAAAACTTTGACTTTGCTTCAAATATTCGTTCGAGAGTGACATTTCTGATTTGACAATGAGAAAGGAAGCCAAACATAATATTTAAAGTTAAAACAGCTATTTATGTGGGTTTTTTTTAAAAATTTTATGCTATTTTAATCACATATTAATGAGAGTGTAAACAAATATCTGAAATTATTTACTACATTTTGTGATAATAGCTTAGTTTATAATTTTAAGACAAAATACATTAATTATGTTTGGAAAATAGCATTTTGTGAATTGCATTGAATTCCTAAATCTACACAGTTATGCAAAGTATAATATTTCTATCCAACATTAAACATTTAAAAAAAATATTCGAAATATGAATCGGGTTCAGGAATTTCTATTATTATTTGAATTGACTTTGCTTCGAATTGAATAAGTGGACTTTGCAGACTCCTACGATTTTTAATCAATATTTTTTACCAATAAACTAGATGAAATAGGCTTGTAGCCACGAGAATAAATAAGAATAGAGTAAGAGTATGGAAGCTTCGATTTGAAAATTTATCAACTTCGATTAGAGCTGAAAAAGAAATTCTGACTTTTAGCAAATATGAAGCTTTGCCAGAAAATAGTTGAAAAATAAATGAATAAAATTTAGAGGAACTTTATCAGGAGTGTGGGAAACTCTTTAGTGAAAAAAAACACCTTCGTAGACCAAAATGAGATCCAAACCCCAATTTCTTTGTCAGTTAACCAGTCTATTGCGCGAGTGACGACTTGGACAAATGGAGTAGATAACATTTTGTTTTAAAAATGTAGTTAAAAATCTTTCAATGTCATTTGTTATAAACTTTTTAATGGATTATGCGTAAAAATTAAACTGTGTGTGATAATAATAGTTTCGTACATTAATTATGTATATTTTGTATTAGTAGTAATAATAACATGTTCCCAATAATGAGTCAAATTTTATTTCCATAACCAATGTGGATAAAATTGACTTTTAAGGCAGAGCGCCCACTGAAGTGGCATGACATAGAGGTGACGCAACATACACCCTGTCAGTGCTGCATTCTCCACTTTTCGTCCCATGTTATGTGTAGATTAGTGCATTTAATTTGCTGAACCTTTGTTTAAAGTTTTCTATATTATTATTTATTATATAATGATTATAATTATATTATTATTAGTTGATTTATAATAGTAATCATATCATCATTATTATTAATATTGATATGATGTTATTGTTGTTGTTATTATTATTATTATTATTATTATTATTATTATATTATTATTATTATCTTAATATTATGCAACACGTCTTACTACCCGTTCGGGTTATACGCACTTACGCTAATGTGCAATGAGGGTGATTGTGAGATGAAATGGAGGACCTACAGTTAAGCGTGGATCCGAACACGGTGGAGGCCTGGCATTCCACACATTCACAATTGGGAAGGGTTTGTCAATCAGATAAAATCTGTGCCGGGACCGAGGATTGAACCTCGGACACCCCCCCCAGAACAGAAGTCCGACACCTTACTCCTAGACCACCAGGTCACCTTTATAGTTATTAAAACATGTTTTTCAGGTGACAAAGACGTCCTAAAATTTGTACTTGTTTTAAAATCGCATGTTCAATTTTTCTTAGTAATAAATTTTAATGTTTCTTTAATCAATCTGTAAAATGACCAACATATTTCTAGATACATAATTAACTCTTTATAAACATTGGAAGCATAGTTTTATAACATTTGCTCGACCAAAAAGGATTAACCCAAAAGTGTCGTTTACCGCGAACATAATTATTGTATCTAATAAAGTTGACTATATTCATTAAAGCAAAGCATCTTCATAATAAGGGGCAGACTTTATTATTAAATGTATTGCTGTTAAATCATTCCTGTTGCTTTAGTCATATGTGAGTATCGTCACATATCACTGTCATATTTCTATCATGTTATGGCCAGGTCATACGTCATGTCACTTTGGTGGGCGCTCCGCCTAAGTTGTCAAATCAAGACTCTGATTCCTCTGCTATAAGGCACTGAGAAGCCTGTTCATTTATGATGACATCTTGCTCTGAATCTGAAAATTAAATATAAATAGCCTATTTAAAAACAATACAAACATTGAAAAAAATAAAAGGTATGAATATAATTTGTACATACTTCCTTATTTAGTCTGTCAATTATAATTTAAATTACTCAGTAAATTAGCCTTAAATTAATATTTCTACAAAAAAAACCACAATATAGTGCGCTAATTTATAATTTTAAATACTTCCCAGACACCGATTTTGAAAATAAAATAAAATAAATAGATTAAAGCCTTTCGAAACAATTTCAAATTTTTAAATATCAGTCATCAGTTAAATTACACTTAATTTTTAGAGCTAATATTAAGTACACAGATTTCTCTTTAAGCTATGACCATAAAACATCTCAGTATCAAAATGAATGAAATCTATTAAAACGTTTTGGGTTTAACTCCAGGTACAGATTAGTCAAATCCACTCTTTGAAATTAAAAGGAGTTAATAAAATGTTAAGATTAATCTCAAGGTATGTGAAGTGTAAGGAAGTCAGGGCGTACTTTGTACTTGCTGTACATATGCAGCAGAAACATGGACATTGAATGTAAGAGAGACTAGGAAAGTGGAGGTCATGGGAATGAAGTTATCCAGGAAAGAGTAGGGGTACAGGAAGTACATGTGATAGTAGAAGAAGCAAGACTGAGATGATATGAACATGTAATGAAGATGGAGAAAAGGGTAGAATATGAAAGAGAATGAAGGAATTGAAGTTTGGAGGGAAAAGATTACAAGAGAAACTAAAGAAGAGTTGAGGATCAGGTAACAGCAAGTGTGCAAGTGAGAGAAGAGGAATGGAAGCAAATAAATGAAGAAGAATGGTGGGAAGGACATGTTAACCCTCCCCCCCTTTTTTTTCTACCACTCTGGGCGAAGCTTCTCAATAATGGTCTACCGAGCTCCCTAGACCTGCAGAGCGCTCAACGAACGGTTCCGACATCCTGATAGAAGCATTGCAAGAGTCGGCGCAAATAGAAGCGGGGCAGTGTTTCTTCTGCCGATATCATTCTAAGAAGGGGTGATGAAACAAAAGTAAAAAAAAACCTCATAAAAAAACCCCTTTATTATTTGATGAAATGTTACTCTTTTGTATCTATATTTTTAATGTATTATAGTATTTTTCTTGTATTTAGTTTAGTATCTAATGAGTGTAGTTTTGTATTTTGATTGGGCAACTGTAACAACAAAATAAGTAAAATCAGGAGGAAAAGGAGAAAAAAATTAATATACATAAAAAAAAGAAGAGTAAAACATATTTTCTGTTCCAACCCCAAGACTGCCCCCACACCTGGGCCGTGTCCCTGGCTACCCCCACAAACCCTGCTGCAGGGTGGGACAAACCTCTATTACCCAGCTCAAGATCCAAAGGAGGATTAGAGAAATGCAAGCAGCAGCGCACTTTAACATGCCCAACTCCCCCCCAAAAAAGTTAAACAAGCCCAATCACCACCTACCCCCACTGTACCCAGCCAACTACCCCAGATGAACCCAAGCTACCCTTGCACTTCCAGCGTCCTACCCTCCGAATGCGATATACTCAATCCTCAGAAGCCAAACCTCCCTTGGAATAAAAAGGGTGTCGTTTTTTCACAGGAAAACAAACCCAATAACCTCCCTCCATCAACTGGGAACATTTTCAGTGAGACTTTGCATCAATCCTGAAACGAGACGACACCTGACCAAATTGAAGGCATTCCCCTTTCGCTACACGCCCAGCCCTTCTCAACCTTGCCAACACAACTACATAGAGGGAAAAAAAATGAGAATATAAACAGACAGAGGAAGATGGGGGCATTTTACTAAACTGACCCGGCCACAGGCTGGAAACACTATATGGTGACAATGATAGTTTAAAGGTCTAAAATTTCACAATTACAATACTTAGTTATATGATAAAATAAACAAAAATTATTAAAAGAGCTATATCTAAAACTTACCTCTGAAGAGATCATGCAGTGTGCTACCATATCGAAAGTATCGTGCCATGTTGGGGTCCAGCCCGCAACAAGTACCCTCGGTGGTACGCCGCCAGTTCCAAAATATGACAGGCTGCTTGCGTAGTTCAAGGTCTACAGTTAGCAACTGCAGATTCTGAAGGGCGAAAAAAAAGAAGACACAAGAATATAAACAAGTTCTTTCGGCAACAAGGTGTAAACCCGCATTAGTGGGTTACGCAGACCAAACGTCAAGATCATATAGTGTGGCTTGATAGTTACAGGGAGGTTGGGGTTCAAATCTCAGCCAGGTGTACTAAAGAGGATTTTTCCTAAATAGTTTCCTACTCGCCCTTCACCCGAACTTGCGCTAGTTCTACCTTTCTCATCCCTTCCTCATTAGGGTAGTTAAATGTGTATGGGTCTGTCAGAGCAGGGGTGACGGAAAGTAGGGTTTGCTAAATATAATTTTTCAATTCAAAGTGAAGACAAAGCTAATAATAATATTCCCCAAGACAAAACTAAGTCTAGATATTACAAAAATAAAAGTCAATTGTTGGAAAAAAATATTATACTTGTATGTTGCATAGCTATATTACAAAAGGTTATTTAAAAAATGTTTTAATGTAAACATGATTAAAATATTTTGTTCTAAAATGATAAATTAAGTTTTTTTTAGCACACGTCTTGCTACCCGTTTGTGTACGCTTATTTACTAATTATGCTAACGAATTTAGGGATGAGTAAGGTTGTATTTATAGGAAATGTATGTGCACTTACGTGGAGAGAGTGGAAAACCATTTAGTAAAAACTGCCTTCAGTACACCCGACCAAGATTTGAACCTCGATCTCCCTGTCATTGGCAGTATAGTCTACTGTAAGAGTAGCGCATTAGACCATGTGGCCACCGAAGCGGGGTAATCCAGAGCGCGATGGGACACCCAGCGGGGCAGGGTACTGGGGGCGTAGTATACCCGGGGCGGACCAACTAGTAGGTTAGGTATAGGAAAGAAGTACAAATAGGACTTTTAGACTTAAATGTATATTATAAATTTATTATTGTATTAAAAAAAAGAACATAGCTAAAAGATGTAATGTTAATTCAAGATGTATATCTAGGTCCCGATCGGGATAACAAGTGTAAATAAATAAATAAAAATAAATAAATAAATGTACATAATAGCACAAAATGAGAGAATATTGAAAGTAAACATGTTACAATATTTATATTGGCGAAGCTTTGTAATGGTCGAATCCAGAATATTGCTTTCGAATCAAAGTCAAAGATTAGGAATATTCGAAGCAAAGTCGATGTTTTCAAAGCTTCACACCTCCTCAATAATTAGGCATCTAATGATGTGTGTGTGTGTGTGTGTGTGTATTGTGTGTGGTGTGTGTGTGTGTGTGTGTGTGTGTGGCACGCGCGAGTGAAAACAAATCATCATCATCATCAAATGTTTCCAGCCTATGGCCAGGTCAGTTTAGTAAAATGGCTCCATCTTCCTCTATCCTTTCACTATTCTTCCTCCTTTAATTTCTTCCATTCTTCTCCTCTCACTTGAACATTTTGTTATCTGCTCCTACCATCTCTTCCTTGGTGAATTAAAACAGTATTGTTTTAATAATTATTGTGTAAAAACATGAGTGGGGTGTCTCCACTTTGGTAAGGATATGAAGTCAATTCTGAATCATTCATACTCTTGAAGAAGTTGAATCCTCAAACAGACTAGGATTTGAATCCATATGTTTCAAAGGTATGAAGAACAATACCTTAAACATAGCAGCAACTGTGCGAGTGAGAGGAGAGAATGGATGAGAATAAGAGAGGAGAAATGGTGGGAGGAAAGAGGAAAACGGAGGCATTTTAATGAAATGAGCCGGCCACAGGCTGTAAACAGTTGATGATGATGATGAATGATGGCCTTAAAGATAAATACTTCGACTCAAGACTTAAACACTAATTATTTATATTCCCCCCCCCCCTTCATTATTATTTATTTGGAACACACTGTGACATTAATACCTTGGCCATAGTAGCATCAACAGTAAATACATAAGTGCCATCCACAACAATGGTGACGTCGAGTTGGTCGTCCTGGGAGCATGATCGCACAATGATATCACGGATATACTCCGCCGCAGGGAACACCAAACCGTTCTCCGGCCGCACAAGGAGAACGTTGTTACCGTTGATCTATCAGGGACACACAATCGGTGGGGTAGCCATCAAATCAACATTTCAGGAATGCCCCATAAACATCCTTAATTATTGGCGGGGTCAGAACTAGCCTATTTTCACAACAAATTAGAAAATAAAAATGATTCATACCAAATGAATAACAGGAATAATATGATAGAAAAGACTGACCTTAATCCTCTATGCATTGCTTCAGTAGGCCTACCACTGACCAAGATTCAAACCCTGACCTTCCAGTCAACAGAAATATCCAGCCTATCATGAAAGCGAGGGCATAGCTTTGTGACCACCGATGGTTGAAGTATTATCTTGAATCAGGTAATATATATTATTTAAAATTTGGGGTATTCAAAGTGCACTTTATGAACCAACTGATTATACCTGTGCATGACTTACAAACTGACAACTTAACTCTAAAACACACACAAGAGTTGGTTTAGCGGCCGTTAGATTATAAATGAGAAAAGGGAAAGCCCCAATTCCATCAATAATAGATAGTTTAGCCTTGCCAGGAATAAAACACAGTACCCTATGTTGATGATGTTTAGTTGGATGAAAATAAAAAGTTACATACTGTTAATTCCTTTCTGGTGACACTTGGCCGTGCCGACTCATACAGGATGAAGACAAGGTTGACTCCGACGCCAAGTAATATCCCGTACTCCAAGCCAATAAATAGACATCCAAAAAATGTTGCAAAGAAGGGTATCAAATCTAATTCTGAAAGTGAAATAAAATAAAAATAAAGATCTGCGCACAATTTGAAACCTCCTTTACCTAACTAATCAAAATAGAAGGCTCAAATAGTTACAAAAACAAAAAAAATTAACACAATCAGAGTGAGTCACTTGAGTAATTGTTTCAAATGTCTGAGTAAAGACACCTGAAACTCAGAGCACACAACTCATCTGGTTGCGGGAATGATTGCTAGACGGTTGTCCTCAAAAGTATATAAGTTCAATAACAACAAAAAAAGGATGAATAAACACATAAGTAAACAAACAAATATCCTAAGGATATGCTCACTATTCATAACATTAAGGAAAAAACTAGTAAATGCCTTTTTTGATATTTATTCATTAAAAATATAACTAAAGATATGTGTATATGTATTTTAACAGATAGAACCATATGATGGTATAGCAAAATAATTATTACGATAGTCGTAGAGTGTGTAAATATATAAAATTTATATGAAAGGTTAATATAAAGACAATATCAACGTTCAAAATAGAATTACACTTGAAAATTTGCAAGAGAAAATAAATTACATTATTTATTTTAACCATCACTTTCCACAAGGAACTTGCTCATTAAGTTACATTAAATAGCCCCTCGTAAAAAAAACTATTTATAAATTTATATCTATCTCCACAATACGCATAGGCTATATGTAAATAAACAATAATTTAAACCAGACAGGATTCCAAAATAAGTCATCAAGACTCCTCAGGCATTACAAGACTTCAATTAATATTCCCATTTTACATGAAAACATCTTCAATAAAAATACATAATATAATGAAAAGACTAGATAACTTGCAAGAGTAATTTCAGTCAACAAGATAACCTTTCTCATTATTGCATAAGGAAGAATGAAAATTCATTAAGGTAATATTCATTAACAAACCACAAAATTAGACCTTATTACCATGATTTCTTTCGTCTATCTATCAAGTCAAACAACAATGTTCAAAATTAGATATATATCGATCTCAACAAAATAAACTTAAGATTCAATATCATAGTCTTTGAATACTTTCCTATTATAGTCAGATTTAATATTGGTCTATGATTTCAAAGATTATTAATATACCCATAAAACAATTGTAAAAGGCTGAGAAGTGAATTTAGGAAAAGTTACATTAAAAAATACCATTTAAGCCGATAATAAATTTGTTCTTACATTTTAAATACTTGTAGCCAGGGCTAAGTACTTCCCAATCTAGAGTCAAGTCCAAGAGTGCCAGACATGTTGACATACCGGCATTATATATGCTTGAAAACCCAAAGAAACAGGAAAGAGAAGGAATAAGGTGGGGGAACATATTAGGACCACAAAGGGAGGATACGCGTGACAAACATAGCTTTGATAATACACTCCAAGGTACTGGAATGTTCTCCTATAGAGTAGAATAGGCATCACTTCCTTTTTTAAGTTCTTAGGAAAGATTCGATACCATGCGACATCTTGTGGCCGCCGTTCGAACCTAGGTGGGCTTGGTCAGTCTTTCACGCGGCGCGATTATGCTCGGTTGTGCTTTCGTTGTCTCACTAAACTGTTGTCAAGAGGTGCTGAGACAGTGAATGGGGAAAGTTGTTTATTTCCCTCCAACTTGTATTTTCTTCAATTGTAGCAAAATGCTACATTCTAAACAAATTTTTTTTATCCCCGCATCTTACTACCTGTTCAGGTAATATGCTTGTATGATAATTACTCTAATGGGGTAGGGATGAAGAAGGGAGCATTTTTAGAGGTAATCTACCCGCATTTGTGTGGAAGGAGAGTGAGAAACCATTGATGAAAACCCACCCTCAGTAGACCCGACCAGCATCCAAACCCTGATCCTGTCATCAGCAGATCAGTCTAATACGAGAGTGTAACTTACACCTTAGACCATTCGGCCAATGAAGTGAGTCACATCTAAATTGAAATATTTTAAAAATACCCGTTTATGTAAAATACTCTGAGTAATTTTTCTGGACATATGCTATTGATCCTCAAGCAGATGCTGGAGATGTCATCCCATCATCAGATATCTGGCCTCCCAAGTAGAGTTTGATGATGTTTTTGAGCTTTTTTTTGTTGATGTCAAGTTTAGGACAGTGGTGTAAGTGTTCGTAGTCCATGACGTAATTTTTAGTTTGGCATATTGGACACTCACTGGAATTCAATGGGCCAATTCTTTTTAAGGTGTGCTGCAAGGCAACCAGTAATTTATTCGTGCACCAGCAACAAGCTCACGCACGGGTTGGAAAAAACTCTTTGCTCTAGATCAGCGGTATTCAGCTTTTTTTTTGTTCACGTAACCCCAAATATAATTTCTCCTCAACTTCGTATCCCCAAAGTAGTTAATTCATAATGCAAGTTATACATAGTATACATTCTACATTTAAAATAAAAACGAAGAAGTCCTAAGAAGAGTGGGTGAGAGAATGATCATTTTGGATGTGATTCTTCGGTACAAAGCAAACTGGATAAGACACATCTTTAGGAGGAACTGTCTTCTGCACGACGTCATAGAAGGAAAGGTTGAGGTTAAAGAGGAATTTAGGATGAACTAAGATTTATATATTGGATGACTTGAAGGAGAGAAGTACATTCTGGGAGCTGAAAGAGGAGGCAGAGGACAGAGCACATTGGCGGTCTAAGTTCACTGATAAAAAGAATGGACCTGCCGTGAGACAGAACACCTAGTAATAATAAAATAAATATGGTGCTCCTAGCAAACATATTCTTACATCCAATATTCTTGCAGCTAACCCTAAATATGGACCTTATTACTTGGTGGTTTTCATTAAATAATAGATATATGAATTCCTTTTTTTTATAAACTCTACATTCCCCTGTAAGATGTCTTCGCATACCCCCGGGGTATGCGAACCACAGGTTGAATACCACTGTTTTAGCCCAACACCTAGTTACGATCAAATCAGGACAAAGTAAAAGATCCACTTACTCTTAGTTTTCCAAAGTAGTGGGACCATTTCGTACTCCACCATGAAAAACATGGCACATATAATGAGCCCTGCGAGGCTCGCTTTAGGAATGTAGTAAAATGTTCCAGTGAGGAACCCCAAAGCCACCAAGATGAGGAGACCTACAAGATAAACAGAACTATTATGAGAACGACAGATTGGTGACAAGATTAGCACACCTGACTTTCAACCAATGGTTTGATTCTGTTTGGGTACCGGCCGACTTGGCTGTTACTATAGTGAGCCTCACTTTGGCTTTAGGAAACCTTGATTATATCGCAAATGGCTGCACAAAGGATGACTTCTTGTCCCACCCTGGAGGTAGATGCTGGTGCATTAATCTTTGCCGTTCTCTTATTGGTAATCATTTAACTCTCTGCACCAATAATATCCTTGTGATAAAAGCACCAACAACAAAAAGTGACATATTTTGAAAAAAATCGAATTAATATTGTCAATTAATTCTAGGGCCAAAAAGGAAAGAAAAATAAAGAGGTTATAACCTCAGGCTATGAGTATGGGTAGGGAAGTAGGTATTCGGCTATTTATTGGTGGGCAAGTTCCCAACAACGGGGCTAAAAATTGTTCAAACTTAACTCTAAAGTTTCCCAAAATTTGAAAATTTCAATTAACTTACTCAAATTTTTTGAGTCTTATTGATTGAATTCAATTTTAATATTTCATTTTATACCAAACAATCCCTCAATCTTTCCTTTTGTCTGATTAAAAAAGTAACTTATACAGATATTAAAGATTTAATTAAAAATCTAGATTTGAATGATCATACTTTTTTTCATAAAAAAATATAAATTATTAAAAATTTAGGTTTGTGTTTAAGCCCCTACTGAGGAGGAATCTTACTATCTTAATGCTATAACTTGAGTCAAAATCTATATTGTATGTTTGAGAAAGAAGAATTTAAATACAAATAATATCTATTTTATTTTTACCGTGTTTCAGTGATTTACTCAACTACTCTTATACCTGTGATAGCCCCGCCCAACTGGGTGCAGACTCCGGATGCATTGTTTACTGCGGTCCGTGTGAATGACCCAGTGACAGGCATGGATCGTACGAATGACCCTAGAATATTGCTAACGCCAAGGGCTATCATTTCTTGTGTTGCATCAACTGCTTTTCCCTTTGCTGCAACAAAAACACGCAAGTCTATGATAGATTCTACCATTGTCGAGAGATCTAAAGACAGGAAAAAGACACTCACAAATATTTGGTTCACAAAACCAGTAGGAGAATTGGAATACAATTCGATGATTAAAAATTGTAGCAGAAAGTTTATTTTCAAAAAATTATCATACAACAGATATGAATTCTTAAGAGCGTAACTTACTGTGGATTTACAAGTTTTCCGAAAAACAAGACCAAACCATAAATGTAAACGCGTGATTAGCTCTGAACCTATCACGAGATTTCAGCCTCACTGGCGTTGTTCACAAGGCATGATTGGAAATAACGTCGGCTTTTTTTTTCCGCGCGACATACGTTTGGGAGATCCAATTAAATTTCAAAACCGACCAAATAAATCAGTGCACATGGGGCTAAACCAATCGATTCAATTGATGTGCCTACAAAACAAGATACTAACAGACAGATGCATCTACTGTTGTGAAATGATTTGAAATAACTCATTAAATTAAAATCAGGAATGGGCCCTTGAACCTTTCGATCCCTTAAGGATATTCAAGTTTTTAGGATTCAAGAAAATTTCAGATTTGAGACTTGAATCCTAAATTATTATTTTTTCCCCCCCAATTTGTCTAGTGAAATTTGTTTTAGAGCTTTAATACTGCTTAATGGTGGTTCAGAACCAATTATAATTATAGGTTGAACTTAACAACTAGACCCCAGACCTGTAATTTAACACTTAACTGAATGTATGAATATTAATGAATGGATTATAAGAAAGAATGTTAACGTTTATTTACTATTTGGTTTTCTATTATTCTGTTAGATTTATTCTTCCTTTCAAGTTAATTAATTTTCCCAAGATTCAGATCTGGGATTCGAAGTTTTTTTTTTTTGAAGTTTTTACAGCATAAACATTTTTGGCCAAAATAAATCAAATATTTTTTTCTATAGAAACATATAGTTTGTGTTTTCTGCACATGCTAATCTCAACAGTCCTTGAATATCTGTCAAGGGGGTCCTAGAATTTAATGACAACTTTTTCTTTTAATTTAAAAAGATTGTCACCAAATGCCACCATGCTCATGCCAGATATACAAAAACTGTTGAGATTAGCACGTGCAGAAAACTAAACTATATGTTTCTATAGAAGAAATTTTTTATTTATTTTGTTCAACAAATGTTTATGCTATAAAAACTGCAGAATTAGCGCACTAAATTCGCGCTCACTAGCACCCAGCCTTAAAACAGTGGATTAGACCCACCTATAATTAAAATCTCATGTGTTCTTTGTTTTGTTTTGTTTCAAAACACAACAGAATAATTTAAAACATCCACTGTGGTATGAATCTTTTATCTTTCTATCTATTAGAAAATAAGATTTGTTTGAAATAAACTGTTTCTACATTGTGTAGCAAAGCATCATGGGCAAGGCCGTAGCCAGCCAATAATTTCAGGGGGGTTTGGTGGGCACATCCCCAATTGCCAGAAGCCAGAAAAAATTCTAAAGGATAAATAGTTCTAGAAGCTATCTGAAGTGTTTTTTTATAGCAAAATTACCCCTTAACTGCCGAAGGCTAGGATAATCTCTAAATATTTAACACCTTTAAAAGCTCTCTGAAGTGCTTTTTAGGGTAACACAGCCCCCTAATTTGTACTTGTATCTTAATTTTGATATTTTTTGAACCATAAATAAAGCCATATATATTTTGTCCATAGAATTTCGGAGGGGGTTTCAACCCCCAAAACCCTACCCTGGCTACGGCCTTGATCATGGGTCAAATCACATTAATTCTGCTATCGTGTTAATTGCTGCACCACTCACACAGATTCTGCTCTCTATTTTCGATGAACATGTGACTTAAACTTTATTTGGTTAAGTTCAGATTACTTAAATATGTATTTTTGCTACATTCTTAAATAATGGCAAAAAAAGAATTGAATGTTTATCTAATGCTTACAAACTTAACTACACACTTTCCAAATCTTCTTAACTGAGATGTCATCATTTTACCTGTTTAAACGTTAAGATAAAGCAAAACTACTCTTTTCTAGACCTTAGTTCATTTTTAATTCAACGCCTTGGCTCAGTCGGTAGCTTGTCTGTCTACTGAGCTAAAGGTCCCGGGTTCGATTCCCGGCATGGCCGAAATATCATTGGTGAAATGTGGATTTACCCTTTCACAATGACAAATTAACGGCTGGGGATTGGATGTTGTGTCTGTCCTAGTCTTAAGTTAGATTATAAGGCATATGAAGCTACAACAAGCCTGTAGTGGAAAATATATTACTTGAATAAAAAATTGACCCAGGCCACAGGCTGGAAACAGTAAGAGATGTAAAGTAAAAGTTCATTTTTGATCCTCATTTCATTGTAAAAGCCATATTATGTTTGTTACTTTTATTTGGTCCAATCCTTCATTGCTGTACCTTCATTTAAGAATAATTAACAGAAGTATCCGGTGTTGTCCAGGCTAACGCTTTTCTTTGATTCAAACAGACAGAATAAAAAAATCTTCATTTTATTTTAGGGCTGGGCTGACACTGATAACTGATCTGATTTATCAGCTGATATTGGTACAATCGGCCAAGGATGGTCGGTTTTTTTACTATGCAGATTTTTTATGCCGATAATTCAAAATCTATAGATATATTTTAAATTCTCAAGTCATGAAAATATAATTCATAGTTCAAACAAAAAGATTTAAATAAAGTCTCTTGCATGTAAACACAAATTCTTTAATCCTGCGTTAGATATTTTATTTTATAATAAACAGCAAAACCAATATGCTAAACAAAATAAACCATTTAATTTTATTTACCTTAAGGCTTATTTCAAATTATGAAATACATGATAAATATACTAGAGATAAAGATTTCCTCAAGTAACAAAGTTAACCACTATAAAACCAATATTAGGTGGGCCAGTATGATTTCATTTGTTGTGGATTTATTAAAACCACACCATATTATGGTGAGTGATGTTGGCTGCATGCCGATTACTGAGCGATCCAAGATCCGTTCGATTGATCACTCACTGAGCGCTCCTCGAGAGTTCCTAGTGCGTGTTAAAAACTTAATATCAAAGTACCAATTTACCACTGTTGTAAATAGTTTTTTAGTTATTTTGTAATTTAACTGAGAGTTAATAAATTGATCATTAAAAAAAACTAAGTAAGCATCGGTTACCGGCAATATCGGCATCGGCAATCTGCAAAAGGGCTTATCGGCCCAGCCCTATTTTATTTATTATGACAGTTTTTGATAACTTTAAAAGAAAGTCGAATTGAAAATAAAAAAAATTCCGGATCCGAGGTGTACATGTTCGTGCACAGGGGCTGCTGATTTTAAAACGTCAGTCCTCTGCGTGCAGCAGGCATCGCACAACGCTCATCACAGACAGATTCTTCATTTTATTAATATGAGATTAAACAGTGGAAGTATGATAGAAGGGCAAGCCCTACACACTTACCAGGAAACTGTAGCCCTCAAAGTTTACAACTAAAAGACAACAAAACACAATAATTATGATATTTTCATGGTACATCAGTCCCCTTCGTCAGCAGAAGAGAGTAAAACACAGACTTGACTTTGGCAGCATGGATAGAGGTAGTTCATGGTCGCTTGGATATTAAGATATTAATTAAGATACTGAGTATCCAAGTGACCATGAACTACCTCTACCCATGCTGTCATAGTTCAGTCTGTGTTTTACTCTCTTCTGCTGAAGAAGGGGACTGATGTACCCCAAAAATTACATAGGGCCAGTTTCATAGTCAGATTTAGTACGCCTCAAATGCGGCGCTATACTAAATACAAGACTTCACCTACCTGAAATTGAATGGAATGGGCCAGTTTCATATGCGAAACTGGCCCATTCCATTTTGGTCTATGTAGGTGTCGTCCTTTATTTAGTATCGATTTGCACTTTAGGCGTACTAAGTCTGACTATGAAACTGGCCCATAGTTATGAACTTTGAGGCATATAGATTTCTGCGAAGTGTGTAGTCCTTGCTCCTTTCAATGTTTAATTTAACTGAACCGTTTGGCGAAATTTTTCCTTTATCATTATCAATATAGTTATTAATAATAAATTTGTATTGTTAATTTAAAAAATCAAAACTATTTTGTTTGATCTAAAAATATATATCCTTTATGTTCAAATAGGTAAGGACAAAGGTCGGATTAATTTTAAAATTTTCAAAACCATTCATCAGTTTATCCCTTTGGTTGGCATTGAACATCTATTCTAAACATTTCCTCAAACAACAAAATATAAGATTTTAAAAAGGCATAGGTATGAAACATTTGTGTATGGAGGAAGAAAGCTAAAACACACAAAACCACAAAACTGACTTACAAAATGATTTCGCAATAGCAACACTTTCCAAAATAGAAATGAGAGGGACAACAGCCACCGATGTGCCCATCTCCTGCACCATGTCGATGAATGTATAGTTGGTGCCATTGAAACTGGTACTGAAGGGGGGCGGCGCAAATGGTGGCAGCCCCTCAGTAATTTTACCTGAAACATGTGTATGTAAAAGAGAGTGCATTAAACGACCTATTTAGAATGCTTTGTGGTGTTCCAGGGGGCCGAAGGCAGGAGTTAAATCCAAGGGTGTGTGAGTACTCGACAATATGAGTTCAACTCCAATATTTAAGTAAATGGTTCCAACTCGACTTGAAGTTTTTCCCGAAACTGGAAATTTTTGAGTTTTATTGATTTGATTTAATTTAAGATATTATTTCAAGGGAAGGCCCAAACTAAGATGGTTGGAGCGAGTTAAGAATAGTGTGAGAAGAAGAAATTTGGGCTGGAACAGGATGGTGAAGGAGGAATGGTGGAGAAAGAAGATGATGATTTCATAATTAACAGTCCCTCAATCTTTCCTTTTGTCTGATTAGAAAAATAAAAACTTGTACAAATATATGAGATTTAGTTGAACATTTATATTTGTGTGACCATTCATATTTTTAACAAAAAAAAAAAAAAAAAACACTTAAGAATGTGAGTTTGTGTTTATAGCTTATGCATGGACATATCATAGAAATTCAACTTGAAATACATTCAATTCAAATATTTTTCTATGCTACTCAAACTCGAATAAAACGTGACATTTTCATGTGGATTTGATTTGAACTAAGCTCATAGCGAGAATGTGCACAAACATGCCTAGTTCAATCCCCAGTACTAGGGATGTTTTATTTTAGCAAATCTGATTCATCATGATTTCAATACGTGAAGTCAGTTAAAGTCGACCCTTATTGCGTTCATTTAATACCTTTTTATAGTAATCCATTCAACACTAGGGTTTTTAATGATTTATTATAAATGGGGATTGATAGGGTGAGTTGATAGGAAATGCATCCACATTAGTGTGGAAAGGGGATGTGAAAACAACCCCCAGTGCACCTGGCCAAGATTCCCACATAGACCATACCGTCCATCAGTCTATTGTAAGACCCACACCAAAGACTGTGTAGCCACTGACATGGGCCTCTGTTTACGCATGTGTCAGCCCACAAAGTAAAGAGTTAAGCTTCCATTTACATGGATCAATAATTATCAACTAAAAGAGTTTTTTTCATCACACTTATTAATCAGGGTGTATACTCAATTTTGGGAGGGGACAAAAAAATAAAATCCTTAGAAATCGAGGCTTAAAAAATCCTATATTTTTAACCATAATTCCATCATAATTAAAAAGTACCTGTAATATACTTGGCATTTGAATGTATATTTTAATCTTAGTTAATTTTTATTCCTTAAAAGCATTAAATCTTAGTAAAATTTTTTTTTAAGAAAATGTGCAATCTGTTTTTAAATTGTAGTTGTAAAAATCATTTAAAAACTTATAGATTGCTTTCTCTAATGCTTTCATAATTGATTAAAAATGCAATATAATTTTTATTCTAATACCAATTTTAAATTGCTTTTTGTTAAATTTTTGATAGTCAGAAAATATATGTTCATCAGGGCTTACATCTTCCTAGCTTGGTTTTCTTAAAAATTCATAAATGTATTTCTTAAAATATGCCCAATGTAAAATTGAAATACAAATTCAGTTTGTGAGTTAATGAATTGACTTTTGCAAAGTAAAATACTTCAAACACTTTCCTGTCCCTCAATTAATAAATGTTAAAATGACAACTTTGTTTATACTAAACATATATCCTTGTCACATGTCCCTATTTGCTATTTGCTTGTAGGATCCTGTCTCTGCATGTTGCAAATGTTGTCGTTTCCGTCGTCATTACCGCTGCTAATGTGAAATGTTTCCACCATGTAGCCAGGACAGTTTAGTAAACTGTCTCCATCTTCCTCTATCCTTCCACCATTCTTCTTCCTTTAATCACTTCCATTCTTATCCTCTCATTTGCATACTTTCTGTTATCTGCTCATCCCATTTTTTTTTTACCTCCCTTGCGGGTTTTTATCTACCCACTTCATTTCCATCGTTTTATTTGGTATCCTCTCTTTTTCCATCCTCATTACATGCCCATACCATCTCAACCTTGCTTCCTCTACTATCTCATGTACTACAACATCCTCATTACATGCCTATACCATCTCATCCTTGCTTCCTCTACTATCTCATGTACTCCAACATCCTCATTACATGCCTATACCATCTCAGTCTTGTTTCCTCTTCTATCTCATGTACTCCAACATCCTCATTACATGCCCATACCATCTCAGTCTTGTTTCCTCTTCTATCTCATGTACTCCAACATCCTCATTACATGCCTATACCATCTCAGTCTTGTTTCCTCTTCTATCTCATGTACTCCAACATCCTCATTACATGCCTATACCATCTCAGCCTTGTTTCCTCTTCTATCTCATGTACTCCAACATCCTCATTACCTGTCCATACCATCTCAGCCTTGTTTCCTCTTCTATCTCATGTACTCCAACATCCTCATTACATATTTATACCATCTCAGTCTTGCTTCCTCTACTATCTCATGTACCTCCAACTTTCCCAGGTAACTTCATTCCTAATCTTGTTTCTCCTCGTAACAGCTAACTTGCTCCTTACAAACGTCATTCCCATGGCCTCCACTTTCCCATTATCTTTTACATATTCAATATCCATGTTTTAGCTACATATGTGACAATGAGTAAAAGTACTTAGTACATTTTCAATATGTCCATGCAATGAATTGTACAAGTTGCCTATAGTTGATTTTTTTATGATTTATCTTTAATGTTTCATAATAATTATCTATGACAATAGAAGCTAAGCAATTCTATCCAGTTTTTAAATACATATTGGATACTCGAAAAATTCGCTGCGTCATCCCAAAATTCCCTTATTTTCGCAAAGAGAATGGTATGTTTTTTAGATGAGTTAATCTTACACAAATAAAGAGTCTTTATTAAACAAAGGTAAGCTATACCAACCTGTAAGTTTGAAAGGAGTCTGACCCCTGCTATCTAAGATATAGGCTGCCAATGCTCCGAGAACAACTACAACAGCATTCCTCGCGATGCAGATCATCCACAAGGTTTGATTCAACACCCTTTGCCATGCACTCATTTCTGACAAATTTCTACCTTTATAAACATCTTTTAAGTTCTGAAAAATAAAACATTTGAATTAATAAAATCATAGTTTTTCAAAATGTGGCAATACATTATCTAAAGTACAAAACCACAACAACCAGCGTATTTACTCACAAATAAGAAGGGTACTGCTGACATACCCCAAAATTTTTATAATTATGTGTTTTGTTGTGTTATAATTGTGAACTATGAGGCCTACATATTTCTGGTAGGTTGGTAGACCTGGCCCTTCTATCCTTTCAATGTTTAATTTAATAAGACACTTCCTGATTTTTGAAGAGCAAAAAATTATTTATGAATATTTCGCTTCGCCTATTGGAACCCAAATTTTCTTTTTTCAACTAAATATTACCGTTAGATTTAACAATGCCGGGCGAGAGAACTAAGGAAATACCAGTTTTTTCTGTTCAAACTTTTAAAGCTTAATTTCTTGTACCAGCATCTGCTGAAAGTTTGAGCGCTAACTGGTTGGTTGTATAGATTAGACCTGCGATTTTTCAACCTTTTTCAACTCACGACACACTGAAGAAGGTGCTAAATTTGTCAAGGCACTTCATGAGTTTTTTTTAAGGAGCAATTTTATCATTTAAAATAATGAGTATTTAAAATGTATACACCTGAAATTCTAATAATTTGTTATTATTAAAAATAATTTTTCTCACCGATTTAAAAAGAGTCATTTCTACCCCTCATTTTTTCTTTCTCTTCTTTTGGATCTTCCTTTAAACTATCTCGATACATCTGCTGATCCTTCATGGCACATTAATTTGCCATGGCACACCAGTTTAAAAAGGCTATATTAGACAGTATATTTAAATAACGGAAAACATTTTAAGAGTCCATAGTTTTTTTTTCCAAGCCGCGGTGATAAAATACTGTTTTGTAATCTATTTTAGAGCCTTTTGTATGTTTATCGATTATTTGATACTTTTATCACCTACTCATTTTAAAAATATGACACTACTCAACTTTTTAAAATTAAGAAACAACTAAAACATGGATCTTAAATGTGAGTAAATGCGGTATTCTTACAGTCAAGGTTGTTTTTAATTATAGTTCAAAATTAAAAATAAATAAAACAAAAATGTGTCCCAATTTTTACCTTAGTCAACAGCAGAACAATTATGGTGCTCACGCCCAGAACACTATCCCAAAGTCTTGTTTCATGAACATGTTTGACCAGGTTGATGCAAGCACCGATAAAGTCGTTGGAGCTACCTCCGAAACCAAATAAACCCTTCAACTGTGACGAAGCTATCGTGAGTGCGGCGGCCGACGTGAAGCCCACTGTTACAGGCATTGAAATGAAATCCACCAGGAAACCTGTTAAAAGGTTGGAAATGTTGTGTGAGTAAATGCATAGCTACCAATATTTGAAAGAGAAAAAAATCAGTAAATAAAAAGGATGGTAACTATGAATCAACGAATTCTTAAGGGTGTATGAATGTTCAAGATTTAAAAAAATAATTTTTTCTTCTTCAAATATTGAATTGGAATTTGATTTGGCCTAAGATAATTATAGGACCAACTTAATAACCAGACCTTGGGCCCTTAGAACAGGAATTCTCAATCAGTGTGCCACGGCACTTAGGGGTGTCACAAGATCAGCAAGGGGTGCTGCAAGATTATGAAGAGAAAAAATGCTAAGAAAATAAAAAAACTAAAGAAAACATATTAGCACACATAGTGAAAAGAAATAAATGGAAGAAGATTTTGTCTTTTAGGTTGGCCACACACCAAATGCAACATTTTGTTTCACGACAAGACATTTTGTCGCGGCGTGTTGCAACATGTGCAGATGTCTCGATGCCATTAACATGTGAATTTTCAGCATTGTTATTGTTTAAATTATTTTGAAAAACTGAGTTAACTACAAAGCTATTGTATCTTTTATGATTTATCAGGTGAACCCAATATTCTTTTTCTGGTTGCAAGTCAAAAAGCTGTGTGAAATTGTCATAAAAGAATGGTATGTCTACTTCCTCATTAGCAATCATAGTCACCAACTGCATAAGTTCACTCATTTTTAAGAAACCAATTAAACACTGCACTCAACTCTTATATGGCTCACCTAAAAATGGTGGGAAATTAAACAATTGTAACTTGTTGCGAGTCAAAATGTCTCAGACGTTCACCAGAAATTTAGACTGCTAAGTCTTGAGTATGGTTTGTGTGTTGCGTTGTCAACTATTTGGCCAGATATTAATCATCAATTACAAGATTCTTATTAATAATTATTGTTTCCCTAGTTATGATCTTATTAATATTTAGTGATCTCACATTGTGGTTGGATGGTGTTCTAGTTTATTGATTTCCAAAAACAATTACTTAATAATTGTATTTATATGTTTTATTAATTTTTTTGTTATTTACATCTTTCAATTAAATTAGTAAGGGAATAAGTAAAAATGTGTTTTTTATTATAAATAATTAAAAAATCAAAAGATACTGTTAATAATAGGGATGTGCGAGACTCGAAAATTTAAGAAAAAAATAATCTTGATCTCATCTTGAAAGTTAAAAAATAAATCTCGAGAATTCGAGAAATCAAAACAAAAGAGCAAATAATGGCCCTAAGAAATTAAAAAAACCAAACTTGGTATTTATTATTTCCAATAATACCATAATATCCCATAAATAGGCCGCGTTCCCCCCCAAAAAAACAGCCTTCATTAAGAAATGTTTTGGTTATAAATATTGTTTTTCATTATCAAACTTTGACAATATAACTGTTACACTACAAAATTAAATTATAAATGGTGTCATTGTAACTACCTATCACTATTTTATTAATTGCATTTAAAATGTGTATGAGTTATATCTCGAGTGTTTGAATGAACTATATATAAGACAATCTAAATAAAGGCCAGCTCAAATTTAAAAGACTTATAACTGTATATTTACTTTAATAAACATAATTTACTTTTTTTTTTTTACTTTCAAAGGATGTTTTCTCGTCTTGTTCCCATGTCTCGATACTTTCTTATATTAGTCTCAAGATCGTCTCGAAATGAAAAAATGGTTCTCGCAATCCCTAGTTAATGTGTTTAACATGATAATCTGATATATACCACTTAGAATAAAAAATAGAAAATGTGAAAAACAAAACAGGACAAGGGTGCCATGAGATTTAATTTTTCACAAAGGTTCTGGGAGCCTAGAAAAGGTTAAAAATAACCCCCTAGAATATTTATTTACTATTTAACTGTGCATAGAAATATTTATAATAAATCAATGTACAAATGTTTAAAATTAGTTACTATTTCTGTACAAACTTACAAATTAATGGAGTAAAGTAAACCGTTTAAGGGCCGGTCTTATGACTACCCGGATAATATTGTTATCGGAGGTTAAAGTTAGTGACCAGTTAAAGATTATCAGCCACTTTAATATTTTACGTGTATTATGAACTGAATTTATCTCGGATACTATCTGTAAGATAAATATATTTTTATGCAAAAAATCAAGGTTGGTACTGTTTTTACTGGTGCACGCATGCGTATAAACCCTGATGCTAATGCCACAACCTAGCGAGTGGTACAACGTCAATATTTGTTAAATAATGGCGGCTAAAAGAGTGCGAGTAAACAGATGGGTGATGTGGGTGCAGAAGCTAAGGTATTTATGTGATGGATAAATACATTTTATCTGGAAGATAAATGCTATCTGGCGGTCATAAGACGCATTTTAACTTATCGACCAGATAACAATATTTAACGGCCAGATTCATATTTATCCAGAAGTCATAAGACTGCCCTAAGTAGACCAAGTTTTGTAAGATTCAAATTCGGATTCAAGATCATAGGTAAAATGAAGATTTGTATTCATAATATAGTGGATTTGTCCCATCTCTCATAATATAAGTCACAAAAATAGAAAATATCAGTAATATTATTGATTTAATAAAATCACACTAAATAGACCCTGACCTGTTTACTCTTACTAGTTCAAGTAGGTACATAAAAATCAGTCGGGTTACTTTAAATATCCGCTTTTCTGCTTCAAGTGAGAAGAAGAAGAATGAGGTGATTAAAGGAGGAAGAAGGTGGAAGGATAAAGGAAAATAAAAGCATTTTAATAAACTGACACGTCCATAGGTTGGAAACAGTTGTCGATGATGATGAATGATATTATGAGGCATTTAGTTTTCGTTTTGAGTATATGTAAATTTACCAAATTGAGTTTTCATACCTTGTATAATTTGCCCTTGGTGGGAAGTGATTGCGAGCCACTGATCTAAAGGAAGCACGTCAGCCCATCCTACGTGGTTAGTCTGAACTGGTAACCGCAAGTTATAATATGTTTACAATGTATCAAATTGTTTGTCGAAATGGATAAAACTCACCCATTCTAAACAAACCGAGTAAAAATATGATGCACCCCGAGAGGAATGCGAGCAGCACCGCAAAGTCTGGGCCGTGACTGGTAACAAATGTTTTAGTCATGAGAGCCAAGATGGCGGTGGGTCCGATAGTTATATCTTTACAGCTGCCCAGCAACACATACGTGAATGGGCCCATAAACGCTGCGTACAAGCCATACTGTAACACATACACCCTCTGGATCAGCCATCAGGACTACCTGGTTGGTTCTAACCTATATCAACACATAGAATACAACATACATAGATACCTAAACACGCCATTCCTCTACAGGATGAGCAAGAAACTGTGCTTATAGCTCAAAAACATACTTAATCCATCCTCACTAACTTTCTCCATACTTCCCTATTCTTTCACACTATCTTTGCTTCAACAACATCCATACACCGAGTCATACATTTTCTTTTATTCTTAAGACTCTTAATGGTTCTTTTTTAACACATTCATCTAGAAATTTAACCAAGTCTTACATGGCCTACCCTTTAATTTGATCAACACAATCTACCTTCATATAATTTCTTTGTCACTCGATCCACACTCATCCTCTCAACATGTCTGAACCAACGTAAGACGCTTCTTTCACATTGACCTATTGAATTACCTATCAAACTGCACTTCTTAGGCAGCCATTAATAAATGACTGTCCATATGGATTTTTACACATACATTTCCTAGATATCTTTTTATTTAACCTGGTTTTTGTATTTTTAAATTTTCTAGGATTCAAATTTAAATTTAAAAGCCAACCAATGTTAGATTCATATTCGAGAAAAATAGAATTTGAACCTTCATCATAAATTTTGTATCTGGTTTCGGCATAATTTTTATGTAATATTTTGTAGAGATGGGTTAGATCATCTATCTTACGAATCCGAATCTTTATTTAACGTTCAAATCCCAAATTCGAATGTTATGTAAAAGTTTTAGACAGAAGAAGTAGCCCAATTGGAATATAATAGAATAATAAGTCTTTTTTTTTCTATAATCCATTCACTATTACATTTATATATTCAGTGTTAAATTAATAGTCTGGTTAGTAAGTTTTCCTTATCATCATGCTGAGGCTAAACCACCAATTAACAGTGTCAGAACTCTAAAACAAATTCCAACTCAAAATCTAACTTAACTTTATTAAGTTTTTTCTAATCTTGAATCTGATATTTGCTCAAATTCTCAAATTTCCTGAGGATTCGAGGGTGCCAACCCTATTCCTGATATTTTGACATTGTTTTTATGAGGATGTGGTTGGTGTGCAAACGAACAATGTGAGTGTGAGAATGTGTGTTAAATGCAGATGATGTCGGATTAATGGCTGAGAGTGAAAGTGACTTGCAGAATGCATTAAATCGCTTTGAATGTGGTGGACAGGTAGAATGGACTTTAAAGTTAAACTAAGGTGATGAGAATGGATCAGGAAATGATTGTCAGCTTAGTCTAAATGTAAAACTGTCACCACAAGTGAATTATTTTGTTTTCCTGTGCAGAATGTTCTGTAAAAATGGAAGGATTATGGTGAAATCGACAGGCGGGTGAACGCATCTCGGAGAGTAGTTAGATGTAGGCCTATGTGAATTATTACCAAGAAAGAGGCAAAGATGGTAATATATAAAAGTGTGTTAACACCAACATTGGTGTGTGGAGGTGAAGTGTGGGTTTGTCAGGAGAAACACAAGAGCAAGGTGAATGCAGTTGGAATGAGATATCTAAGAAATGTATGTGGAAAAACTGTTGGACTGAGTCAGTAATGAATGGGTGCTGAAGGAGTGTGGTTTGAAAGAGAGTCCAATAGATCAATGTGAAAGAAGTGTCTTACGTTGGTTTGGGCATGTTGAGAGGATGATGTGGATCTAGTGACGAAGATAAATATGAAGGTAGAGTGTGTGGCTCAAATTAAGGATAGGCCATGTAAGACGTGGTTAAATATTGTAGTGTGTGGTGCTAAGAAAAAAACAAAAACACAGTAATGTGTGTGTGGAAAAGGTACACCTTAAAAGTTTTAAGAATAAAAGAACATGTATGACTTGATGTATAGATGTCGTTGAAGTGAAGGGAGTATGCAAGGATAGGGAAATGTGGAGAAAGTTAGTGATGATTGATTTAGTACAGAGTTGTTTTTTGAGCTATAGTACAGTTTTTTTTGCCTACCTTGTAAGGGAATGGAATGATTAGATATGTATGTAAATAAAAAAGGAAATAAAACTCTTTTTGTGTAGAAAATTAGCATCTCACACACACAATATACCATGATTAAGATTTGATTTACAATGAGAACTGATTTTTATGTCTAGGCCTATATGTCATATTTATTAGGTTATAGAAAAAAAAAGAGGACACATACCTACTCCTGGCATTGCCAACTCAAAGTTTATTGCTGCGATTACTAAAGTATGCAATTATCCATCCCTATCTTGAGCTAGTTCTATCCAGTCCACCTCATTATATCCTATCTCTTTCAGGTACACTCTTATGTTATCTTCCCACAATTAGTTTCGGTTTGCCAGTCAATACCTGAACAAGGCTCTAGATTCTCCCATTCACACTGCATGTCCTGCTCACCATAATCTATGAGACTTGATTATCCTTACAACGCTTTTGATGAGTACAGGCTATGCAATTCATCATTATGTAACCTTCTCTACTCCCCAGTCATCCCATTTTTGACAACATATTTTCTTAAGCACCTTGTTTAAAACACCTAAATTTCTTTTGACCACATTCTTAAGCGAATTAGTTACTTTTTATAATTCATACTTATTTTGTGATTTTATTTTATTTTTTGGCAAAATTTAGCTAAAATGTCACTTTTCCCAAATACATTGATCTATATATCTATATGATCTTACATAAATAAATGTGATTTCAAATCAAGGCCATCAAATATGAATTTGAGATATTTATTGCAGATTCTTTTTCAATCTTGGATCTCTTTGTTTAAAGATTGTAGGAATCAAAAATTTGAGATTCCCAATGAACCATTTACTACATAATTTACTAACTTGAGGTTGAAGTCCTGCAACCACTGCGTAAGCTATCCCTTGAGGGATGGCAGTGAGTCCAACCGTCAAACCTGCGATCACATCGTGTATTATGTCCTTCTTATAGTAATCTCGCAGCCATTTGGTGGCAGGTATTGTCTTCTCGAGGAGCGATCTGCTACACATTGTCTTGTCATCCCCTCGGAAAAGTGACGAGATAAAGCTTGTCCAAGAAGGAGGTTCCGAAGAGTAATTTGTCTTTTGACCTGTAAACAAATCAATATTAAAGATAAGGTACAATGAAGAATGGATACTCATTGATTCTAATAATGTGAGATTTTGTTATATAGTCTTGTTCAAAAAAGAGTGTCTTTAAAAATGAATTGTTTTCATAAAAAACATTTAGAGGTGTGCGAAGTTCCCTTTTTCAATTCGAAGAGAAGTTGAATCAAATAATATGAAATACTCCTGAAACTGAATAAAAAATCGTATATTAAAAAAAAGTTTAATATGGATATAAATATTATAGCCTACTTTGTATGACTATGTAAATATAGTTATTAAATATAATTTACAAAATGCTATATTTCAAATATATTTTGTTTTGAAATAATAAATTAAAGTTACTATATCAAAAATATAATTTAATTATTTTAGACTTTTTTATGTGTACACCGATTTGTGATGGAATTAACAGCATAAAATTAAGATAATAAGCATATAAATGTGTATTTTGAAATACTTTTTTTTTTGCGAAGCTTCTAGTTGTCAAATTCAAAATTTTACTTTCAAATCGAGGTCAAAGTGAAAGAATTCACGAAGCCAAGTCGAAATTTCACGCATCCCTAAAAATATTACAAATATTTTGTGCAAAGTAGTGGTACTTAGATGACAATAGTCTAACCTTAGTTTTTAATTATATTCTACATTATGGATTTAAGGATACTATTATCAAACTGTAGGTCTATTTGCAGCAAAAAGAGAACAAATGGTGAATGATGTTGGGTGTGCAGTTATCATGGGTGTAGGGATGGGGCTTAAGGGCAAAATACCCTCTACCCTTCCTAAAAATTGAGCTTTATTTTATCTTTACAACACTTAAGACAACTCAACAAAATCCAAGCTCAAATGTACACATAGGTACTAGATGAACACAGTGGTATGATTCATAATCCTTTAGGCCTATGATATGACATCACCTTAAACTTTAAAAAGCCTACCAGTAATTGTTTATTTTGTGAATATTGATCGAGATTCTAATTTATTAGTGAATGGAAAGGAAACAATCAATTAGATCAATTCAGGCAAGTAATTAACATAATGAAGGTTAGATTAGATTTAAGTATCTAACAATAAAAATAATAATATTTAACTTCTGGTGGGAGTATTTGTTCAGATATTTATATTCCTAGTATAGATTCAATTCCATCAGAGTTAATAAAGGGAGGTGGTTAGTAATAGAAATTAATAAATTGCTATGTTTCATACAGAACTATGAAGCATGGAAGGTATTATAAAAGTGTTTTCAAAAAGGAAGACAAAACCAATTGTAATAATAATGGTGGTATCTCACTTTTACCAACATGCTATAAAATTGTATCCAGTTAACATTATTTTAAGGAGATTGATGCCTTATGCAGAGGAAATAATTGGGGATAATCAGTGGGCCCTATGGCTTTCAACTAAATAGATCAACAATGGATCTGATTTTTACTATTCAACAAATATTTTTAAAAAAAGTGGGAATGCAACATGAAAGTTCATCAATAATTATTTTATTTATTTTAAAAAGGTCTATTATGCAGTTAAAAGAAACAAATTATGTGAAATTTTAGTCAAGTTTGGGATACCCAGAAAACTTGTGAAGCTTATTGAGGAATGTGTGACTATACACGTGGCAGGCTACATGTTTGATGTCCTTTATCAGATTCTTTTGAAATACAGAATGGGTTGAAACAAGGAGATGAACTTTCCCATTACTTTTTAATCTGACCTTAGAGTATGCTATTAGGGTAACACAATAGAATAGGGAAGGCTTTACCTTAAACAATACACTGCGGCTATTAGGATATCAGATGATTTAGCTTTGTTGGGCAATAGTAAGAAAGCTATTGACAGTTTATGCAGACATTTTACCAGTGGCCAGTGAGGAAATTAGTTTAGAAGTGAATGCTCTAGTTCAAGATAAGGATGATGGGTGGCATACTTTTTTTAATTCGCAGTAAACTTTCAAGTTCACAATACCAGAGTAATAATTCCTAACATTTTTGTGTTACGACACTAGTAACTTAACTATAAATTTTGTGATTTCAATTGGCCTAAAAGGTACGGTTCTTTAGCTTCATCCCCAAAAAGGGTTCCCCAATTCATTTGAGAGGGCACCAGAAGTCCATTTTGGCATTACCCTCCCCCTTTCGCTCAAAAAAAAACTGAAAACGTCCCAACTCTCCTTGAGGTTGCCTTATCTGACTCGCACTCAAGATGTCGAGCCAATATTGGATCAATTTGTATTAAAACTCGTACAGCTTTAAGGGAATTACAGTATCCCCATGACTTCTTTGGTGCTGACTGACAGCTGACAGCTGACTTCTGACAGTCAACATTTAGGTGTATACCTAAATGTTGAATGTCAGAAGTGACAGTTGCTAAACAAATGTTTTTGCAGATCATATGGTTCTGCGTAGGGATACATAATTTGGTCTGGTCACTTTTCAAAGCTGTCAGCTGTTAGCTGTCAGTCAACACCAAAGAAGTCATGGGGCTACTGTAGGTACTTTAAGAACATGTAATTCAATTGTCATAAGTCAATAAGATGGAGTAGAATCAAATATAATGGTTACTTAGAATCAAAAGTGTAAGACTACTCTATTGGAATTGAAGTGCATGAAAAAAAAGATCAAATTTTTTAAATGTTGCAGGTGTTATGTTCTAAAACTACTTAAATACCACGTATTTTACTATCCACAAAATGTATGAAAGTAAATAATCTGTGGTTACATAATCCATAGATATGGTTAGGTATAGTAAAGAGGTCGGTATCGCTAATGTATCGAACAAATATAGTTTTCAGCGCTAGAGATAGTGGTGGTTGAACGAAGTACTAAACATCAAACCAATGGCACCCAATTTAAACGTAATGTAGGAATTATTTTGTTTCCTGGTAAAACAATCTCAAGTGCAGCCAGCCAGAATTAAAAGACTAGCCTACATATCAATGACAGCTCAGTGTAAAAATAAATGTGACCATTTGATCACCGATACAGATTTACTTTATGGAAAACAAACCTATCTTTTGTACATACCTCCACTGTAACTTCGATGTCGTAGCTGAAAGTCAATTTGACTATTTTTTTTAGGTGACTTTTGACTTTCTTTTTATGGCTTTAACAGAACTAGTCCTACGTTATGCAGCAATATTACTAATTGTATGGTAAGGCAATAAGATAAAAACCAAAATAACAATTTTTATAAACAACACTAAGCTCTATTTAAAAATGAGGATAGGGAAGTCAAAATAAAGACTAGGCTTTTTTAGCCTATATTTTTTTCAGATAGTACATAAATACTGTACATACCTAACTACGCCGTTCCCTTACGAGGTAGGCAAGAACCTATGAATAGACCAATAGCTCGTTTATATAATGCCATTGTTGCCTCTTTAATTTGCAATAGTCCACATTCTTACAACTACTCTCCGAGTTGATACATACATACATACATACATACATACATACAACACATACATACATACATACACACACACACACAACACTAATCACGCCATTCCCGTACGGTGAAGGCAAGAAACTGTGAATATAACTAAAAAAAACAACTTTGTACTTAATCAATCCTCACTAACTTTCTCCACACTTCCCTATCCTTGCATACTTCCTTCGCTTCAACAACATATATACACTGAGCAATACATGCTCTATTATTCTTAAAACTCTTAATGTTTCTATTTTTCACCCCTTTGTCTACATAATTTAGGCACGTTTACATACCCTAAACCTTCCTTTTGATCCATACACTTTACCTTCATATATTTGTTCATCACTCGATCCACACTCATCCTCTCAATATGCCTAAACCACCGTAAGACACTTCTTTAATATTGACCTATTGGATTCCCTTTCAAACGCACTCCTTCAGCACCAAATTTATTACTGACTCTGTCCATACGAGTTTTCCCACATACTTGTCTTAGATATCTCATTCCAACCGCATTCACCCTGTTCGTGTGTTTCTCCTGACAAACCCAAGCTTCACACCTATGAAACAATATTGGCGTTAACACACTTTTATGTACTGCCATTTTGCCTCTTTTGATATTACCTCATTCTTTGCAATAGTCCACATACACCCAACTACTCTCTATTTACACGTCTATCGACTTCACCATCTATCCTTCAATTTTTACAGAACATTCTGCTCAGATACACCAAAAATTCACTTGTTGGAACAGTTTTCTATCTATACTCGCATGTAGCAAAATGCCAGATCTGGCCCAGAACTGGAATTGACCAGATCTAGGAATGTAAGATCTACCCCAGTTTTGGGCATATCTAGGCCAGATATGATTTTTCAACATGGGTAAGTTGACAATCATTTCCTGATCCGTCCTTACCAAAAACCAATACCTTAGTTTTAGAAACATTTATACAAAGATCCAATGAAAATCCTATGATCATAAGCTGATAAAAGTTGTGGTGGACACAATTGTAATCAGCCTAAATGCTAACCAAATGCCGTACTTAACTAAATACCTTGTCTATTTCCATAATGATATGTGTATCCGCACAGTTGTCGTCGTACTACCGGCACCATAAAACCCTCCCGAGTTGAAGGTGGTTGCGTTATCTGACAGCCGCGATCTTAATTGATCATTCATATATGTATCTGACTACATACGCACGTCCATCACAAACTCCTCCTTAAAACTATGAGGTAAGAATGACAGTGGGCCACAGAGAAGTAAGAAACAAACTCTCTACCTTACTGGGGCTTCGCTACGCTCCTTTTGCCAGCTTGAATCCTTAAACACTGGGCTTCGCTATGTCACTACTGGGTGATGATAGGACTAACCGCAGCAATCCTAGTGTTGAAGGACTCAAGCTGCCAAAAGGAGCGCAACCATTTTAACCTGGAGGTTGAGTGTCTGGATATATTATTTGTCTGTGCCCTGGGCATGGGATGATTACTGGATACTTAAGATGTACGAGTTGGCGTACCAAGACAAAGTTTCCGGGTTCGATTCCAATGTACAGTTGTCATTTTTCAATTTAAAAAGTACAATCTGTATAATATATTTGTAAGATAAATGTATGCACTTGACGTGGAAATCACGCTAGATCTGATGCTAACGTAACTTAATAAAGTCCCACAAAGTTTGTGTGGCACTGGCACTCACCCATCTGGCAGATGTTACTAATTCTCTAATCTCGTCTCCGTTCTGTTACAGGGCCTGTTGTAAATAGATAAGAGTATTATCAGTCTCTGTGTCCACAGTCGTGAGTGATTGAACCGCTGTTAAAATAACGTCCAGTCCTTTTGACTGCAAGTTCGCCACTGGTGTAAACATGTCTAATCTTAAACTAACTGTAACAATCACCTTGTGTCCACAGAAGGGATGACCTCAGGGACTCAGGGTCAAAATAAACAAATATAAGTTTTCTGATCATGCGCAATCTTGGTAATTAGGTCTTACCCACTTCGGTGGCCACATGGTCTAAGGAAAGCGTCATTCTCGCAATAGACTGGACTAGCAATGACGGGGAGATTGAGGTTTAAATCTTTCGGGTGTATTGTGGTTCCTCCTAAATTGTTCTGCCACTCTTTCTCCACGCAAATGTGGTTACACTTCCTCTAAATTCAACCCTTCTCGATCCTAGCACATTAGCGTAGTTATTAGTACATAAGTGTACAACCCGAACGGGAATGAATCATGATTAGAATAATTTTTTTAGCACCGCTTCTTACTACACGTTCAGGTTATGGGCTTATGTATTAATTACGCTAGTATTTTTAGGGTTTAGAAAGCTTATATTTATGAGAAATGTACCCACATTTGCGTGGAGGGAGAGTGAAAAAAACACTTTGGAAAAACCACTCTCAATACACCCGACCGAGAGTCGAACCACGATCCCCCCGTCATCGGCAGTCTAGTGTACTGCGAGAGTAGCGCGTTGGACCACGCGGCCACCAGATCGGTCAAAACAGATTTTCAACAACTGTTGGTATCAATATGTGGAGAAAATTAACGTTTGTACTGGAGAATTATTTGAAATATACTGCTGAAAAAATGTGTTTGTTATAAAAACAGTAAAAACACTTAACTTTTCTCGCGCCCCCCCCCTTCCATCCGAACCACCCTAATTGCTTCTCTGAGACCAGATGCTAATGATATAAGCTCGCGCTTAAGTGATCGCTAATGGATTGAACTTAAGGTGGGGGAAGGGGGGAAGAAGGCTGTCACTTAAGAGTGTCCTTCACTTATTAAGGGCGCAAGGGAAACGTATTGAAATCTTATTGGTGAACGTGTTCTTCTCTGGCGAAGACTATAAAACCCTGGTCTACCTACGCGCGATCACTTTAGTTTTCATGCCATCCTGAAAGTGAGATCTTATTTTTTCGAGTGTAGAGTCAAGACATAGCTCGTGTGACATGGAATCGTTCTATTCTCTCATGTGTGTGATGGGAATGACGTCAGAGACGTACCTGGAGGAGTTACAGTGCAAGGCGATGGACATTTTGAGCCGGCTACCTGTGGAAATAGCCGTCATCATTTTCAGGTAAGTGTCAACGTCGATCAGAGACGGTGGGAATGTATATTTAACCAAGAAATGCTATTATTTTCAGTTATAATATCGACTTGTTCTTTTTCAAAAGTCAATTACTATTTGGTTTAGGTGTCACTTTCTTTAAAATATAATTAATGTTTTTTGTTGTTTTCTTAGCATCACTTCTAACTACCTTTTCGATTTGTACGGGTATGCATTAATTATGTTAGTATGCATGAGATGAGAAAGGTAAATTTAAGAATAAATGTATCCACAAGGACAGAAAGTGTTACACTATTTAGGGAAAACCACCCTCAGTATACCTAACCGAGATTCGAACCCCGATCTCCCTGCCATCGGCAGTATAGTCTTTTGCGAGAGTGATGTCTTAGAGTAGACGAAGCGGCCAACAACGCGTTTTTTTTTAAGAAACTTCAATTTGGAATATTTTTATTGACTAATTCAAGTTCATAATATATATATTCCCTTGTGGTTAAATCCCAATAAACATTGATTTTTAATTCAAACGCACCCGCTTTGGTGGCTGCGTGGTCTAGCGCACTAACCTCGTGTTGGACTAGACTGCCAAGAGACGAGTAGATCAGGGTTCGATCTTGGTTGGGTACACTGAGGGTGGTATTCCCCTAAATGGTTTTCCACTATCCTTCTACGCAGATGTGGTGCACTTCCTCCCGATTAAACTTTAATAATTCCTAAGCCATCAGTGTAATTAGTACATAGGCGTATCACCCGAACGAGTAGTAAGACATGGTGCTAAAGATATATACTCCGGCTGTGAAGCCTTCCAAACATTTATGGTGTCATTATGACTATACATACTTTTGCTCTAGCTTATTAATTTTTTTATCACTGCTTGTCTTCAGGCTACACGCATAAAATCACTAATTACGTTAATGAGTTAGGGATGAGGAAACTTGAATCTAGAGGAAATATACCTGAATTTTCGTGGAAAACTTATTTTGGAAAAACCAGTCTCACTACACCCGCACGGGATTCGATCTACCCATCATCGCTGATCTATCTAGTCTAGCATTAAAGTGACGCCTTAATCCGTGCGGCCACCAAATCAGGTGCTTCTTAATCGCTTTCTCGAGTGCGACACCTTAGATCAGTCGATAGTCTGTCTGAGCTTAGCATCCCGGGTTTGATTCCTGGAAAGACCGAAACATTAGTAATTTTTTTTAAATTATGAGAACCCCATTCTAAGTGTCGTAGAATTATAAGCGAGTTCACGTTCTGATATTGGCCTAACCAATTTATTCAGAAAGATAACATTAAATATTATTATTAATATTTGTGTTTAGCATTGAGATTTTTAAAAATATTGGGGGCCTGTTAATATAACTAGCATTTTTTATCTTACCCGCTTCGGTGGCCGCATGGTCTAAGGGGCGTCAATCTCGCGTAGACTAGTCTGCCGACGACGAGGAGATCGAGGTTCGAATCTGTTGGTTATACTGAGTGTGACTTTTTCAATACAGTTTTCCACTCTCTCTCCAAGCAAATTCCGGTACACTTTCTTGAAATATAACCTTCCAACTCTCTAGAGCTACTAACGTAATTATTACCTAAGCGAGTAGTAAGATGTGGTGCTACAAAAATTATATTTTTCTGCTAATATGCTAGTGATACTTAAATTCACATGATTTGTCAAAAGTGACATAATTTTTAAATGTGACGTAATTTGTCAAAAGTACCTTCTAGTGATAGCTTTGTAACACACATTTTGACCTATAAATAGGCTAACCTTTTTTTTTGGTCACCACATATTTGATTATTACTCTATCGCGGTAGGGTCGAGAAAGGAAGCATTTTAGAAGTAATATACCCGCATTTGCGTGGAAGGAGAGCTGGAAACCATTTAGGAAAAACCACCCATCGGCCACTGAAGTGGGTAACATTAGATTTGATATTGTTGGATGTTGTTGTTAGATAATTGTCAATAAATAGTATGTTGTCACCTTCCCCTTCGTGGGTCTAGTCTGTCAGGATGTGTGGCGGCCGGCCGTGGATAGGGGTGGTGACTGGATATATATAACTGTGTGGGTTCCCAGTTGATGTACGGTTTTGTTGTCCAGGGTTTTATTGTACTACTTTGCACTACTACAAAATGTGATGTTGTTAAGTTGCTATACTAAAAATACACATATAAAGGATTTGAAAAGGAGCTAGTGACAGAACGAAGTAATGTATATCAAGGAGTGCTTAACCAATGGCCTGACTGACACTTTAGGTGGCAGGTATGAACCACGGTACTTTGGGCACGATGGTAGTCCTCCACGTGCACTCGATGACCTGGCATTCTAACCCGTGCGGACCCAGAAACGGGCAGTGACCCCTTAGAATTGATGGTGAATTGTCAGCCCTGTTATCTCGAAATATAGTACACTTTTTTCATACTACAACCAAAAGGAATGCTGACAAAACATTCTGGCCGTCAGTACTTGTGTCCTATTATTTACTCACTCATCAAAACACGTTGCTATAATCGTTCTGTTACTTGCAATTCACAACATTACAATGCCAAAATAAACAAACACCCCAATTTAGGGCATGTCGATTACAGTGCCGAGAATAGCTCTCTTAAAACCAAGGTTCGACTCCTATCGTATGCAATGTTGTGCTTGCAGGCTGCTGGACCCCGGCTCCCTCCTGTCTTCTGCCCTCGTCAACCGGAAGTGGCTGCGCGTCTGTCGCGGGGACGCGGTCCTGCGCGCGAGGATCCGACGTCAACTGCGGCGAGTCCGACGGAATCGCGTGGAGCATGCCGGGAGTAGGGTTACCGTCACCAGGGACCTACAACAGCAATCCTCCAACAGGCTGTTCGCACACAGGAACCACAAAGTCAAGGTCGTTAGTGGTGGGAAGCAGGCGGGTGAGTGTCATTTTTTATTGATAAAGCTAGATATATAATAGTAAATACTTTATTTCCTGATTTAACTCACTTTTAAAATAACTCAGAAGATACAAAAATACCTCTTAGATTAGTAAGACTTTTACAGTGCAGCCTAGCATACTACACTTTACAATGCATCCTAGCATACTATATTCTTATACCATATATTGTATGTAGTACTTTATAGAGCAGGGGTCTTCAACCTTTTTATGTCCAAGGGCCAAATTTCCTGTATCGTGTTGGCTCGTGGACCGCTATAATTTAACGACAATATTTGGATTGAATACATATTAAAATATTCATATTAGCTCATTATTATTATTATTATCATACAATAAGGATTAGACCTGTCTGACGAATTTCTCCTGATATATGCTCTCAGTTTTTTCCTTTTTTTAAGGTTTTTTCACAGCAGGGGGTAGCATGATTTTTCTTGTCTACCATAATCATCATATCCCGGTTCAAAGTACATTTTGTATAAAAACGTAATACTTTTCTTCTCGTTAAAGGCAGAAATTGTTTATAAAAATAACATAAAATAAGTATTTATTTGATTAATTAACTATCTGTATTTGTCATTTTTTCTCTTGAAATAATTTTATATTTCTCATGGGCCAGCGGGCTGCAAAAAAAAAAAAAAAAGACGTTACCTCGCGCCCTGAGCTGAATATCCTTGTTATAGACCATCATTTGCCAGATAATATTCGCACAAAACCAATTGTTTCATTAAATTTGCTTACGGGATTTATGAACATAAATCAAAAAGTATCTCAACGATACTGTTGATTTATACGGTATATTGTTTATTCAAAATAATGTAACACGTGTTATATTCAAAATTCTAAGCGGTGGAATAGAACCAAAAATAACATTTGAAATGGAGTGTTTTTACAAAACGCTCAACTGTGATTCCAGCACTTCCTCGTATTCATTGTTGAACAATGTATAACATTGATAGTCAAGTCAAACACTACCAGTTATTTAGTTTATGGGCATTTCGTAGGGATGGGGAATGATAATTCGATAGAAATGAATACACATTTTTGTGGAGGGCGAGTGTAAAATCCATTAATGATAAAACTCTTCATCACACTCGGTCGCTATTCGAGCCTCAACCTCACCATCATGTGACACCGTTGTCAACATACTTATCAGTACAAGTCACCTTTAAGTGATAGTTCACAATGTTGGTCATTGATGGTCCATCTATATATTTAGTAGTTTACAGTTATACAACGGGTAAAATATGAACAGGGAAAACATTAAATGTTAAAATTAAAAGTGAGTTCTTGTGGCCACCCTGTATAGTAAACTTCATAAACAGGGTGTCGACCAGGTCATGAACGTCCCAAAAGTCACTAAAAAGTTACTGATTGCAATAAAGGTCACTAAAGTCCCTGAAAAGTCACGAATTTTCAATATTTTGGTCATGAAATCACGAAAATATTTTTGTTTGAATTTCCTGTGCATCGTAACGGCGCGAACGCGTCTAATGTCGAGACACCCGTTACCCATGATGCCTTGCGTTAGCCCCAAGTTGCCTGATTGCTTCTACCATGATACCAAGGACAAACTTAACGTTCGCCATCTAGTTAAAGTTTAATGTTGAATTATGCCAATATATGCATAATATAATGTTCGACCTATATTGAAGGTCACCAAAAAGTCAATAATTTTTGTTTATCCAACTCAGTAGACACCCTGATAAAGTGCATGGTACTTTAGTTAACCTAGTAAAATGTAGCACACTATAGTAACACTCATAATGAATCATACTACAGTAACCCTCACAAAATGAACCCTAATATAGAGCCCTCATCAAATGCACCCCACTATAGTAACTCTCACACAGTGCATCCTGGTATAGTAATCCTCACACAGTTCCCCCTAGTACAGTAACCCTTACACAGTGCATCCTAGTACAGTAATCCTCACACAGTGCATCCTAGTATAGTTGCCCTCCCGCAGTGCATCCTAGTATAGTAACAACCAAACCGTGCATCCTAGTATAGTAGCAACCAAACCGTGCATCCTAGTATAGTAACAACCAAACCGTGCATCCTAGCATAGTACCCTTCACACAGTGCATCCTAGTATAGTAACAACCAAACCGTGCATCCTAGTATAGTAACAACCAAACCGTGCATCCTAGTATAGTTGCCTTCACACAGTGCATCCTAGTATAGTAACAACCAAACCGTGCATCCTAGTATAGTAACAACCAAACCGTGCATCCTAGTATAGTAACAACCAAACCGTGCATCCTAGTATAGTTGCCTTCACACAGTGCATCCTAGTATAGTAACAACCAAACCGTACATCCTAGTATAGTTGCCTTCACACAGTGCATCCTAGTATAGTAACAACCAAACCGTGCATCCTAGTATAGTAACAACCAAACCGTGCATCCTAGTATAGTTGCCTTCACACAGTGCATCCTAGTATAGCTGCCCTCGCACAGTGCATCCTAGTATAGTAACAACCAAACCGTGCATCCTAGTATAGTAACAACCAAACCGTGCATCCTAGTATAGTTGCCTTCACACAGTGCATCCTAGTATAGCTGCCCTCGCACAGTGCATCCTAGTATAGTAACAACCAAACCGTGCATCCTAGTATAGTAACAACCAAACCGTGCATCCTAGTATAGTAACAACCAAACCGTGCATCCTAGTATAGTTGCCTTCACACAGTGCATCCTAGTATAGTAACAACCAAACCGTGCATCCTAGTATAGTAACAACCAAACCGTGCATCCTAGTATAGTAACAACCAAACCGTGCATCCTAGTATAGTACCCTTCACACAGTGCATCCTAGTATAGTAACAACCAAACCGTGCATCCTAGTATAGTAACAACCAAACCGTGCATCCTAGTATAGTAACAACCAAACCGTGCATCCTAGTATAGTACCCTTCACACAGTGCATCCTAGTATAGTAACAACCAAACCGTGCATCCTAGTATAGTACCCTTCACACAGTGCATCCTAGTATAGTAACAACCAAACCGTGCATCCTAGTACTGCCCCACGTCTTGTTTTTCTCCTACAGGTCCCCCCATGTCCTCGCAGTTCTGGCCAAACAGAGAAGTTTCCGTGGCCCGCAAGATGACAAGCAGACCTCGAACTCAGTCTTTGAGGTCCCGTCAGGTACCCACAGCAGTCCCGTCAAGACCTCGAGCCAACTCTGCCCCGGAGTCCACCTTGAGGCACCGCCGGCCGTTCAGACTGTGACACCCCTCACTGGTAAGTGTCTGGGACCACTGGTATCTTTTAGCCTCGTCCGAGATATCTACATATTTACACTAACAGATTAGGGCTAAGGGAGGTGTAATTTAGAGGAAATATACCTGCATATATGGGGAGCGATAGTGGGAATGCATTGAGTAAGAAACATCTCAGTACACCTGGCCAGAATTCAAAGTCTGAAGTAAAACCACATCAGTACACCTGGCCAGAATTCAAAGACTGACCTCCTCATCATCAGCAAACCAGTTTCTTGAAAACCTGACACCTTACCTCAAGTAACCACCCATGTGTTCACTACCTTATTATATAGTCATCCACATGTCTTAAAACCACGTGAGGACTAAATTTACACCTCACTAAGTCTCGAACCTAAAGACTTCATCTCACTACAACCTAGGCATTTAGTGTCCCTCTCCATCTAAGGCAGTGTAGTTTTAAGCTGTGGACGGAAGGTCTGAGGCGTCACACTCGTTTAGTATTTAGCCACTCTTGACGAGGAGGTAGAGGTTTCTATCCAGGCCGAGTGCATGGGTTAGGGTTCGACCCATATTTTTTTTTATCATCCTTTCTCTACAAGAATGCGGGTGCTTTTCTTCTAAACTATCTTCTTTATTCCTGCTCTTAAGATCAAGTAGTTTTATTTAATATGTGATATTCTGAAAATTGAAAAATGACACCTGGACACGGGAATCGAACCCGGTACCTTTGGCTTATAACGCCAATGCTCTGACCACTGAGCTATCCAGGAATCGTCCCGTGCCCAGGGTCATTCTTCACTCATATTTTAAGGCAGAGTCTATGATGGACGAAGGTGTGGAAATCCCGGGTTTGATTCCCGTGTCCAGGTGTCAGTATTCAATTAGAATATGATATCTAGATGGAGCTATCATCACTAAAAGAATAAATAATAGCTTCGGCTATTTGATTCTTAATATGTGATACTTAACGTGCTCTTTCTGAACCGAATGATGATGTCCGCGCAAGGGGTTTAAACTAACTTGGTTCTATAATAGACACACCATCCAGCTCCCAGGCCGTTAAATTCTTCAATGTGAAAAGGAGAGTTCGAATTTCACTATACAAATATTTTTCATTTATACTGGGACCCTTAGTTAAGTAGATTAACGCAATATTGACATGAGTTAAGGCAAGGCCGTAGCCAAGGAGGGGTTTTGGGGGGTTCAAACCCCCCGCGAAATTTTATGAACAGAATATATATGGCTTTATTTATGGTTCAAACAATATTAAAATTAAAATACAAATTAGGGGGCTGTGTTACCATAAAAAGCACTTCAGAGAGCTTCTATAGGTGTTAAATATTTCGAAATTTTCCTAGCCTTCGGCAATTAGTGAATTATTTTACCATGAAAAAAAAAACACTTCAGAGAGCTTCTGGAACTGTTTATCATTTAGAACTTTTTTCTAGCTTCCAGCAACTGGGGGATGTGCCCACCAAACCCCCCTGAAATTATTGGCTGGCTACGGCCTTGAGTTAAGGTGTTGGACAGTTAAATAATTAATAAACCTTTTGTTAAATGTATAATCTAAAAAAAATAATTTTCTACCGTTTTTTAAACTTTAAAATTGTTTAACGGCCGTGACTTAGAGAATCTTTGTTTATTTCAGAGGCTGTTATCTGGAATTAAAGTGTCCTGCCGATAATCGAACTACGGAGTTCCTGGGGAATAGATTGTGGTAGATGAGAAATGCAAGTATATGAACCATCGATGTTGTGTCAACAATTTTCTGATATGACCATTTTGAACACACATGGATATGTTGTAAACTTAACCTTGTACTGCACTGTTAATAAATGTTATAAAATACCTTGGTAGTTTGTTGATATTATTAAAACCTCCAAAAATGAGTTAATTTTTAAATAGTAAAATTCACGTAAATAAAATATTGTAACAGTGACAAATTATTGTCCTCGAAAAAATGATTTATCTTGACGTCTTACACGACTCTGAAGTTAAGAAAATGCATTTCATATTTCCGCTTCTTTTTACCTGGGTTTACGACCGAAACATTTTCATAGAATAAGTTCAAACTTGGTATTTGATGTTATATACCTTGAGGAGAAATAGTGATTCTAGTTCAACTAAAAATTAAAGGTGGTTTACTGATTAATTAATTTTGATAAAAGGTGACCTGGTGGTCTAGGGGTAAGGTGTCAGACTTCTGTGCTAGAGGTCTGGGGTTCAATCCTCGGTCCCGGCACAGATTTATCTTATTGCCAAACCCTTCCTTTACCTTTGACAAGATGTGTATTAATCACGACTTGTGAATGTGAGGAATGCCAGGCCTCCACCGTGGTTTGGATTCCACGTTAAACTGTAGGTCCTCCATTTCATCTCACAATCACCCTACCATTGCACATTAGCGTAAGTGCGTATAACCCGAACGGGTAGTAAGACGCGGTGCTAATAATAATAATAATTTTGATAAAGTTGAAATTGTTCGAAAATATTAATTAATGACCATTTTATTCAAAGTGGGTATCTGAGTTTTCTTTTTTAAATTAAAATTAGTTTACAACCAAATTTAAGTTATTTATATAACAAAAAAATATATCATACCATAGAAGATAAATAAAGGCACACTTTATTTACAAAAATTGTTTCATTTGGACATGGAAAAGTTTTATTTATGTCACAACTCACAAGATTTTTAAAAGTGATACTCCCTTGTTTATATGTTATAGGTACCATTTAGGAAATCCATATGTTTATACTAATGGGGTATATAGCTAGGATAAAATGCACTAGTATTTTCTTATAGAGATAGTTAGATACTATCTAGGATAAAATGCCCTCAGTACACCAGACCGGAATTTAAATCCCGATCTCCCCATTATTGGCAGATCAGCCTATTGTAAAAATTACGCCTTAAACCACGTGACCAGTGAAGCTGATAAATTGGTCTTTTATTATTAATCTTAAAAAATATGTTGATTCTTTTCAAATTAACTCTCTGTGACTAGCGCTGCTGCATTTTCGCATCAGCTGTGATTTTATTTAAAATTAAAGGTAATTAGGTCGGATCATCTCCCAGTATTTCTCAATTAGTTCCTGCTGCGTAATATGATGTCATCAAACATTCAACAAAATATTTATTTTCTGAGATACGGGAGTTTTACTGGCGTCATGCAGGAAGATTGTGAATACGCAACGGCGCCAGTCGTGATGTCATACGTCTGGCTGATTACCACCATATGTTTACATTGTAGAGTTTTCACAAGTTCTATCAAGTGTCTGAAAGTTCACTTCCGTTGTTTAATTTCCTGTAGTTGTTATTCACGTGTGGTCATTATTATACTTAAAAATACAAATTGAAGAAAGGAACTTAGAGAAGAAAAATATTTTAAAGCTATGATTTTATAAAAGTTTAACATTATTTTAATTTTTTTAAATAAAATGTACAAAAATACAATATTATTCAAATATTTATTTAATAATATTAACCTCTTCGGTGGCCTCGTGGTCTAACGCACTACTCCCAAATTAGACTAGACTGCCGATAATAGGGAGCTCAAGGTTCGAATCTCAGTCAGGTGAACTGAGGGTGGTTTTTCGTAAATAGTTTTCCATTCTCCCTCCATGCAAATGTGGGTACTCTTCCTTTAAATATAACCTTCTTAATCCCTAAACCCAATAGCGTAGTTAGTACATAAGCGTATAGCCTGATGGATAGTAAGACGCGGTGCTAAAATAATCTAATAATATTGTGTATTAAAGTATGTGTTTTTTATTATTATTTAGAACGTTGTAAGATGTTGCAAATGTGCAAAGGCGCCAGTTCTAGTGTTATTTATTTAGCGCTAGTCCTCAAGGGTTAACATCTTTAAAAAAACACTATTCTTATATTTATTACCAATTGAAATTAAACTTAAATATAATCATAAATAAATGGTACGGCACACCGCACATACTTTCTCTCTCTTTCTATAAACTCGTAAGATTTCTGAACGGAATAATGTACATTGTATCATCACCACTCCACATAAGAACACGCATAAAATAATATACAATGATATAGAATCAATGAGAAAAGAGGCGCATCTTTGTCCACCTAAGAACATTTCAAACAGTTTAATGTCTTCCACAAGGGTCAACACTTCGTATTAAAATTTCGATTTCTGGTTAAAATTTTAACATTTTAAAAGGTGTTGCAGATCTTCAAGTCATCGCATTGATATTTAATTATTCATTTATACAATTTGACTAATAAAAAATGTAAATATTGACTTTTGAGTCTAAAATGGAGATAGATCATTGCTATGCAAACATTTCTCCTAAGAGATTTAAGGAAAAATAACATACTTTTTTTAGATACTTACTTATATTTAATTACTCTATGGCATTGGAGTATTATTGCGTTAAGACTTAAGTAGTATATGTTTACAACTAAAGCTCACAAAATTGTATTAATATATTTGCAAATATCTCAGAAACTGCTGTTTTTATAAAAAATATATGTCAAATAAAAGTTTTTTATTTCTGATAGTCCTACAATTTTGCAATGATAAGTTGTTTAGTTTCTCCAATAGTTGTGGAGATACGGAAATTAACGCTTCTGTAATGTACCCTAAAAATCATTTTCATAGGATAATGAGAATAGCCAGTTTATTTATAATCTTAATCAACGCCTAGATACGAATTTTAATCAAAATCGTTTGAGCAGATTTTGAGAAAACCAAATTTTTCTCTTTTCGTCCTTCAGTAAACTACCCTTAATTTTAAGTTTTTATTGACACACAGAGAGACGGCATTGCAAATACTATTTTTTAGGGTTCGGGGGGTCATGAGACGTCGACATCCATCAACATTTCAGGTTAGTTTTTTTTTTTTTTACGGTCGCAATACTTAAACTTTAATGTCCAAAAAGTTAAAAAAATTCATATAATTGCGTATATATTGAAAGTTATTGATTTTATAAAAATATGTTTCAAATAAAATATTTTTATTATAAATATATATACATATTTGTAATGCTAAGTAATTTCATATCTCAAATAGTTTCGGAGCTATTATAAAAAATGTAAATTTACGCATCAGACCGGAGCCCTTAAAACGATTTTGCCGAAATATTGAGAGTAGCCATTTTGTTTGGAATATTTATTTATGTTCATAAATGAAATTTAATCAAAATCGTTAGAGCCGATTTTGAGAAAATCGACTTTTTCTCTTTTTTGCCCTTCAGTAAACTACCCTTAATTTTAGGGGTAGATATCCAATTCCAAAAACCCCTCGGGGCAACCCTATTAAAACCCTAGATATCAAGTTTCAGCTCAATCGGTAAAATAGTTTTGGCTCTAGTTGGAGGTACAGACAGACAGACAGACAGACAGACAGACGGAAATTCAAAAACCACTTTTTCGGATTCAGGAAGTCATGAAACGTCAAAATTCATCAAAATCTCGAGTTCGATTTTTTTGACGATCACAATACTTTCTCTACCTGTAAGATAGAGAGAAAGTAAAAAGGGTGTCTGAGATTCCAGAACAATACAATTGTCAAAGAAGCGGTCTTTGATTATAAGAAAGGGCCTTAAACTTTACTTTTTTTATTACATGTAGATAAATGAAAATACGTTTAGAAAATTACGAGCATTTAATTCACTTTAATTGAGTCATTAATTTAGATTTGCACATCGATTTTCATATATTTATCTGCATGTGCTTTGTTTTCCATAGCAGTTTGTAAATACATTGTTTATTAAGGTTAAAGTTACTAATTTTTATTGACATTTGACTAGAGTTATCGATATTTACTTACTACGACCAACACTAGTCCTATGCCATGCAAAAATGGCACTATTTTATGCCAAGGCAATACGATAGACAGAATTGCAAGGTTCGATAGCTTTCGATCAAACACTATAGTCAGATAAATAAATTTAACTGTAGGTATCAAGACACTAAACGTATACGCTCCTAGCCTGTGTGTCTTCCGATTGTATCACCTTCTCCCCTTTTTGAACTGAATCATTAGTTTCAGGAAATCGGCCCCAGTGTGAGAATAAGTGTATAAGAAAGAGCTGATATGAATATTTTAATACTTGGTGTTAATTCCGAACATTGTCGGTACAGTATTGCGAGCCAATAAGAGACAAAAAACTTTGGCCCTTGGACATAAAAAGGTTGAGCACCCCTGCATTAGAGGAACGTGTTATGTTGAGGATCAAGGTGGGTGCGGTTGTCGGAATGTTAATTGAGAGTTTCTAATGTCTGGGATTGAGTCCCTGCACAATCTTCAACTCTGCGCATACATGGACTAGTCAGATCCACGTGATCATCACTAGGTTTTTAGACAAGAGACTCCAAGAGTAGTGATTGGTCACTAAGTGAACGAGTTGCTCTTGTTTCGTGAGCTGACCATTCACAGCTCTAGACTGGGGGTCTCCGCACTCGGATCCGGATAACTGGGCACTGGGAAGACTGGGCGCCAAGACAACAGGGCGCAAGGGTCGATTTTTTTTAAAATGTTATAATTGTAAAAAATGAAAACAAACCAGGCGCCAGTTAGGTTAGGTTAATTCAACTTTACATGGTTTATTTTATATAAAATTCTTATTTTTCATGTTTTTTGTGTTATAAAAAATTGTATCATATCAACTTTTTAAATGTACACAAATTTAGTTTCCTCTGTTATTAATTTTTTTTAAAGAATTGCAAAAATTAATATTTAGTAAAAAACAAAACCCCCATTTTTACACTGGAACCCAGTTGTTTTGACGTTCAGTCTTACCAGCGCCCAGTTCGCAAGCGCCTAGTTGACTGCGCCCGGTTGGCGGTGCCCAGTTGTCCTAGACCACCCCAAATTTTGGGCCCCGTGAAAGTCTACCTACATACCTACACACACACACACACACACACACACACACACACACACACACACACACACACACACACACACACACACACACACACATATATATATATATATATATATACTGTACATGTCACGATCTTACCCCCCCAACCCCCCATGATTGTAAATTAAACATAAAGAAATAAAGATACTGGATGCTCGCTCTCATGGAAAAACTAGCTTAACTCGTGGAAACTTAAACCAATGGAATTGACTGACACTGTGCGTGAACCCCACTGAACTCGATCTCGGGATCCTGGGCTCGACAGATGCAGTACAATTGCTACTGATACTGACTATCCGAAAATGTAGTCTGCTATGGTCCGGCGTCGGGAAGCGTAGCTGCCTGCTTATATTGGGAGGAATTGCGACAGTCCCGATGTCAAAAAATAAAAGGCTTATATAGCCCGTTATGGCCCCTTTCCCGGCCAACTAGATCAAATATTGTTATGAATGGTCAGCATTCTCTTTCAGCCTTTCTAGTTCATCAATTCATCTACGATATGCTAGCATTTTTTTTTTGCATGCGCGTCCACTCGAGTTATGTCAATCAAAACAAATATTCAAACAATGCTAAGCGGTTATGACAAATATATAGATACATATCTGATAACACCGTTCCCTTACAAGGTAGGCAAGAAACTGTGCATATAACTCAAAAAACAATTCCGAACTTGATCCATCCTCACTAACTCTTTCCACACTTTCCTATCCTTGCATACTCTCTTCACTTCAACAAAATCCATACACCAAGTCATACATGCTTTTTTTTATTTTTATTCCTTTTCACATACTCGTCTACAACGTTTATCCACATCTTGCATGGCCTACCCCTTCCTTTTGATCCACACTATTAACCTTCATAAATATTTGCTTCGTCACTCGATCCACACTCAACCTCTCAACATGCCAATACCAAAGGTTTCTTTCACATTGATCTGTTGGCTTCCCCTTCAAACAGCACTCCTTCAGCACCCATTCGTTACTGACTCTGTCCATACGAGTTTTTATTCACACATTTATTAGATATTTTTTTCCAACACCATTCAATTTGCTCTTGTATTACACCTGACAAACCCACGCCTTACTACATTTTTTTGTTCGTCCTACAAATTCGTGGAAATTAAACTTCTAGATGACTGATAAAACATATCACAATCGATTGGCCTGACAGGTTAAGTGTTAATGGCTGGAATAAAGACATCATGCCACCCCCAAGGTCCTAGAAAGGTGAAGATTTAAGGGGTGCTGGACCTCCACACCTGTTATTTTGTGGACCCCCTCGTTGGGAAGGCGTTCCATGCATACTTTTTAAAACTTTTACTAGCTAAAGGTATAGTAAGATTTTACAACAAACACCACTTATAAAAATTAGCTTTATACCTCCTTAGAGCCCCTTACCAACCCCATGCTTCCATAAACCCACGTGTCTAATTCTATGTGAAGGGGACGAGGTTTGATCTCAGAAAGAATAGTTTTTATTGGGAAATTGATAAGAACTAAGGAAGTGAAATGTTTTAGAGATAACTCACATCCATCTGGAGCAACCCGAGTAGGAGGACAACAGGACAGCAAAGTCATCCACAGAGTTGTAGATAAAGGTTCGATACTACAACGTTTTGCACAATGGTAATAACATCATTTAATAAGCTATAACTTTCTGTAAATCTAATGAATGCACATTGACTGTTTCTTTATTAGCCTCTCTTACGATAAATATCTTACAGTCTTGTATGTATCTATTTCAATGTATTATCACAGTCCGCCATTAAATAAAATTGTTAAATCAAATTTGTAAGCTCTTCTCCTAGAGCTCTGCTGAATGAGATCAGATATTTTTATTGTTAACCTAAAAATTACATTGTAACATTGACATTAAAAGTGTAAATTGTAAAATATTGTATTTTAAACTTAAACTGTAATAAACTTCAAACTTAAAATAATAATTATAAATATAAGGGATAGGAAGTATATCTAAAGGAAATGCAACAATATTATCTTGGAGAGGGCTGTAAAATAATCACATATGAATGAGAATGGTTTTTAACTTTGAAACCATTGTAATGAATGTATTGAATTTATGAGGAATTCAAAAGTGTGTTTGTAGCCATAGATATTTGTTTTTCTAATTATAATGCATAAACATTCGTTACACCAAAATGTTATGAATAGCTAAACTAAAGCTATTGACTTATTTCTGTTCCACTTAAAATATATTGAAATTGTAAAGTTTAAAAATCTTCTTTTAGGTTTTAAAATAAGAGTAAAAGTGGCAGATACTCCTAGCTATGTTAATTCATCCAAACCTCCTAATCACACTGCTACCTTGCAGGGTAGGCAAGAATCTGTGCATATAGCTCAAAATACAACATATCCGTATTTAATCCCTCCTCACTAATTTCTTCACACTATTTTCAGTAAATATTAATTAAAAGGTGACCTTTAATGATTTTAGATTTTGATTGAATAGGGCCATTTTGTGAAAGCTCTACTATAAATTATTATAGGTGAAATCTCAAAAGTGGGAAAACAGAACAGTAGTAATGCAGCTGCTTCGTGATACAATATTTCGACATGATAACTCTTGTAGCTGATGGTCACCATACCATCAAATCTATATATTCAAGCCTGTTGGGTTTTTTTAAACATGAGTTTGCGGTGATGTTATCATAGGACGGAGACTCAGTCAAGCAAAGCACTCCTTCATATTTTATTTGCAGTCTTATGGCTCGGATTGGCTGCTTCATTCAGTCGATATCACAACTGTTGAGGCATTAGAATACTCTGTACTGGATGGATCTTCTTCTATTTTGTCTGAAAAAAAAACAACAATAATGCATTGTATGACCCCGTTCTTCACATATACCTCATTCGAGGAAGAATATAAAAGTAGCAGTGTAGTCAGGATGTTGTTGTAAGAAGGATAAATTCGAACACCTTTTCTAATGTATAATCCCCAAAAATAATACCACACTTTAAAACTGATCCCAAATGCTTATTGATTTAAAAAAAAGTTCAAAAACATATTTTTATAATTCAAAGTATTAAAAAAACAGACAAAATTTTAAATCCCAGAAGGCAAAATTATGTTTAAAACTATGGTCGTAAGTAAGGTTCAAAACAGCTGGGCAATGATTGGAAGCTAATTTAGGAATTTGTTTTCTAGGTGATATTCAAATTTGACTGACCAGGTCACCTTCAAATTGTGTGATATCTTCTGAATCCTCCAATAAAGTATTGTAGCTTGATTTGGGTTCTGTAAACTCGTTACAGGTGCATAGGATTTTCCTTTACAAAGTGATGATACACCCCCTTGTATTAATGTGTTTTATGTTATTGACGACACACTATTGTTCAAGATAGACTTGGGATTATTTTACTAAGCACGCAAAGCTGGAACTACCAATAAGTTTTACAGCCCTTTTTTTTTTTTAATAATCGAGGAGGGAGTTACAAATAAAATAGAAATAAACCACGAGTGACGATCCGTGACTAGATATTCGTCATGTTGTAAGACACACCTTGAAAGAGGTCGTTTAAAGTGCTTCCGCAACGGAAATATCGCCCCATGGCTGGGTCTAGTGCACAACAGGTCCTCTCTGCAGCCCGTCGCCAGTTCCAGAAGATGAAAGACTGCCTACGTATCACAAGGTCTTCAATTAGTGACTTCAGGTTCTAGGGAAGAAAGACAGACCGTAGAATTGAGTATTATATACGCTGGGCTACCAGTTCCAGAAGATGAAATAATTATTGGCTAGCTCGAGGTATTCAGCTAATGACTGATTAAAATGAAAGACTTATTATCATAGTGAAAACACTTTTAAATTGGAGATGTACCACACACATACACAATCCTCTTCAGCAACACCCCATATTAGAGTGAATCTCATACGCATGTGAATATTATGTGGACATGTTTGTCAATTTATCAAAAGGCCTGAATCAATTTATTCGCTGACCTTTGCAGATGATGTAGATTTTATAGATGACTTTGAGGCGGTAGTTTAGAAAAAAAAGTGCGAAACTTTTGTTTAAAAACTGTAAAGAAATAGGTTTAGGAGTGGATATAGATAAAACAAAATAGATGTCTGTAACTCTATCTCCTATTACAAAGGAATGAATTAGTAAATAATGATGACATGCATTTTTAAAAAGCTGACACATTCACACGTTTGGGAGTTATGCTAAAATTTAGGAGTTCAATTCAAGTGGAGGTCAAAAACAGACCTGGGCCTGACCGAGATCCGAACCTTGACTTCCTCCCAGTATAATTCTAACTTAACACTCAATTTAGAACCTCTTAATCTCTAGAAATAAGTTACCATAAGTAATTATATCTCTCTGGTCTGTACCGTTGCCATGGTGAAGTCGACAGCAGCTATGTGAGTTCCATCCAGTACCAGTGTGACGCGGTCACCCTCGTCGAAACAGGCGTTGCTGTGGATCACCTGCCTGAAAAATTCCGCCGCGGGGAACACCAAACCTTGATCTGGGCGAGCCACCAAAATCTCTCGGCCATAAATCTGTGAACAGCACCAGCCTGGTTAGCAAGGAGAGCTGTTAGAACTCCTGACTCTGCCAAACCATGCTTTGGGTTAGCCACCAAGATACTTCGACCGGCTATCTGTGGACAGTATCAGCTTGGTAAGCTAGGAGAGCTGTTAGAACTCATGACTCTGCCAGACCATGCTTTGGGTGAGCCACCAAGATACTTCGACCGGCTATCTGTGGACAGTATCAGCTTGGTAAGCTAGGAGAGATGTTAGAACTCCTGACTCTGCCAAACCATGCTTTGGGTGAGCCACCAAGATACTTCGACCGGCTATCTGTGGACAGTATCAGCTTGGTAAGCGAGGAGAGCTGTTAGCACTCCTGACTCTGCCAGAACTTGTTCTGTCCGAGCCAGTAGGAGCGTTCGAACATTATTCTATAAACAACATCAGCCTGGTTAGGTTCTGATGTTGCTATTTTCTCCAAGCCCTACTATTTATCCGGGTGGTCTACATATCCACACTGTTGAAATAGATAAGAAAAAGGTTTAATCGAGAAGGAATTTACTCACATTCACATGAAGTTTAAATGGGAAACCCTTTAGGGAAACCCACCCTCACTACACCCAGCCAGGAACCAAACCCTGAACTCACATTCACTGACAAACCAGATTATACGACCTTGGAGTTTTGTATGTGTGTCCAACTGACGTGGGTCATAAAACGTGGATATTCTCACTTCAATGAAGTGCACTTACTTTAAGTCTTTTGATGTGCGTATTGGGTCTAGCAGACTTGTACAGGATGAAGGAAACATTTACCAGGATTCCAACCACAATACCATAGTCCAGGCTGATGAAAAGGCAGCCAAAGAACGTGGCGATAAAAGGTATCAAGTCCAGCTCTATAAAACAAAACAAATATATCTTTACACTTTCAGAATAAAACACAGAAATTAATTGTTTTATAACCATTGCAATAGCAGAAGGTAGTAAAAAGATTTTACGTGTTCTGCGTGATTTTAATAATAGTTATAGTTATATTGTTAGTTTATAAAAATAATTTCAGTTAATAATAATAATTCTAATAATAATAATAATAATAATAATAATAATAATAATAATAGAAGAAGATTTGTAAAAAAATCACTAGAATGAATAAACTTTTTTTAACAGCGCCTTACTTCTAGTTCGGGCTATACGCCTATGTATTGATTACGCTGATGTGTTAGGGATGAGGAAGGTTGTTTTTAGAGGAAGTGTGTCCACATTTGCGTGGTTGAGGGTGAGGGAGAGGGAAGATAAATTTAGGAAAAACCACCCTCGTTATATCCAACCGGGATTCGAGCCCCAATCTCCCCGTCATTGGCAGTCTAATTTATTGCTTTAGTGACGGCCTTAGACCATTCAGTCACACCAAAGCCGGTAGTAGCAAATATTGATCTTGGACTGCGAACAAATTTTTTAAAGTTTGGAGCGCAGCACTTTAGGGTAGTGAAGCTTGGACGCTGGGAAAGCAATAAAAAGAAATTAAAATAAAAGCATTTGAAATGTGGAGGGAGACATAGGAGGATGTTAAATATTAGGTGGACTGATTAGGTACGAAATGGTCCGATTCTAAAAATTATAGGGAGTGAAAGAAGTCTATGGAAAACTCTTATAAAAAGGAGATATAAGATGGCGAGGCCCATTTTGAGGCATACATTATTGGTTAATATGTTAATCGAGGTTACAGGGGAAGGGAAAATCGAGAGGAAGACATTATTATTATTATTATTAGCACCGCGTCTTACTACCCGTTCGGGTTATACGCACTTACGCTAATGTGTAATGGTAGGGTGATTGTGAGATGAAATGGAGGACCTACAGTTTAACGTGGAATCCGAACCACGGTGGAGGCCTGGCATTCTTCACATTCACAAGTTGTGATTAATACACGTCTTGTCAGAAGTGAAGGAAGGGTTTGGCAATCAGAGAGGAAGACAAAGATTAGAGTATAATATGAAGAAGATAATGGAGGATGGGGACTGTAATAAGTATGTAAAGATGAGTTTGGTGTAGGATAGGAAGAAATGGAGAATTAAGACATTTCTTGAATATTTGTCAAAGGTGTCCCGGAATTTAATGACAACTTTTTCTTTGTGTTTAAAAAGTTTCTCATTTAATGCCGCAATGCTCATGACAGATATTCAACAAATGTTGATATCCCCATGGGAAGAAAATTAAACTCTATAGGTGCAAGTTCGAATCTCAATTGGGTGAACTGGAGAAATTTCAATCTCCAATCCAAAGATAAATTTCCATCTCAACTTTAAGGGAAAGTATCAGTATTGATTCCAGATTTAAATCCTAAAAGCTTTAAGAAGTAATTTCAACCACATATCAAAAAATGAAAATTCAGAGAAAATCTTGTCGTTAAATCCAAAAGAGAAATTTTTACGAGACCACTAACTTTGCCCGGGCAACGGAAAGAGTGCTTGCAGGTTGTCCGCTGTAGCTAGTCAGAAATACATCAAACTAAATGAAGCGGCATTTCCCCTCACAAATCATGATATACCGTTTCATGTTTGTGTATCCGGTCGGTTTCCAGTGGTATATCCTCCAAGATCCATTTGTCGTACTTACTTCTCGTTTTCCACAGCTTTGGGACCATTTCGTATTCGACCATGAAGAACATCGCGCTTATGATGAGAGCAGCAAGGCTTGCTTTAGGGATGTACGAAATAAATTTAGTCATAAATCCTAGGGTCAGCAAAAGTAGTACCCCTAGAACAATACAAAATAAAATTTGAATTAGCATTATTATAAAATTCAAATAACTATAAAATGACGACTTGGACATGTGTCCAAAGACCTTTGACCAAAGCTCAAACATTAAGCTTATCTTAACATCATTAATAAACTTACAATTTTGGGCCCCCCAATTAAATTCTCCCTACACCCATGATTGGGGTCATGGCTTCCTAAAACTACTATAGGTCATCCTTGACGATATCTTTTGTACCCCTGAGCCCCATGGCCTTTTGGGATTATGCCATCTTAAAACTACTATAACTCAACTTTAATGAGGTATTTTTACCCCTGAGCCTTTTGGGATCATGCCATCTTAAAACTACTATAACTCATCTTTGATGAGGTATTTTTATCTCACCTGTGAAAAGACCCCCTAGCTGCGTGCGCACCCCGGAAGCGTTGTTGACGGCCGTCCTGGTGAAGGACCCCGTGACTGGCATGGACCGGATAAAGGACCCCACGATGTTGGACAAGCCCAGAGCGATCATCTCCTGGGTGGCGTCCAGGGGCTTCCCCTTCGCTGTGATGGAATATCACCATAGCGAGATTTAAAAAAAAACCGCTTCGATGGTCGAGTGGTCTAAGGCGTCACTATTGCAAATAGACTAGATGACGGGGAGATCAGGGTTTGAATCCCGGTCGGGCGTACTGAAGATGGTTAGATGGTTTTTCTTCAATTGTTTTCCACTCTCCCTCAAGCAAATATGAGTGTTCACTTCCTCTAAAATCAAACTTCCTCATCCCAAACACATTAGTATAATTAGTATATATGCGTGTAGCTCGAACAGGGAGTAAGATGAAGTGCTTAGAAAAAAACACAAAACAATAAGTTCAGCGAATGATAATTTTGAAATATTTTCTTATTTAAACTTAATGAGGAAAATCTTGATTTTGTCAGGTTTTTAAGTACGTTAAATATATATACTTTTTAAAATCCTCCACGTATTACTCCTCGTATGGGCTGTCCTCATATTCATACTTCTGAGGAAGAGAGGAATGGGAGAGAGTAGTCACCTTCAGTATGCCCCAATTTCTCAGTCACCAGCAAATCAAACAACACGACAAGAGACACTCATGTCCACACTCCCAAGAATTCAGGTTATTTTTACCTTCAAGCTTCCTTTGAAATTATCCCGCAATGGTGGACACACGGACATTTACGTCAGACTCATCTTGTCTGTTTTTCCGGTGATGGGAAGGTTAGGGTTTTCAAACCTAAGCTGAGTGACCTTAGGTGACTTCCCTTGATTATATACCTCTCTTCCTTTCCCGCAGATGTGGGTACCCTTCCTCTAAATTCTACCCTCCCCTTACTATCAATTTAGTGTTAATATTGGGGGAGGGAAAAAGGAGGATTTTTTGTTTTGTTTGATTACTACGCTTAAGACTCTTAAGGGTCACAGATGAGGAGGGCAGTTTAGAAGTAGTGTATCCATCACTAGAATGGTGAGAGGATGTGAACCCCGTCCCCCCTCCTCCAAATGTACCTAGCCAAGATTTGAGCCTTGATCTCCCCCGTCAACCAGCAATTTAATTTATAGCGAACCTGGTGTATTAGACCATATGAACACAGGTGTGGATCCTTGAGGCAATAAATATTATTTAGTTAATTGATAAACTTACCGAAAGATTTGGCGACGGCGACGCTCTCTAGGATCGATATCAAAGGGACGATGACGACGCCGGTGCCGAGGACTCCGGTCATCTTCGCGAAAGAGTATTCAGTGCCGTTCTCCGTCGTGGAGAAGGGCGGGGGCTGGAGGGGTGGGAAACCCTCGGTGACCTCACCTGGTCAGGGGGGGTTAAGGGGAGGAATGAGTTGCTTGTGAGGAACGTCCGAATGCCGCTGGTATCAAAGGAGGGAACTAAACTGAATCTGCACTCGGATGAACGTGTGCACGGTCAGCGAGAAGGTATAAATCGCTATCGGGTCACACGGCTTAAAGGTCATTCGACCATCAACATTTTATTTCATAGTCTTAACAAATGTATAATTATTAATGATTTCAAATCATTACAGTTCAAGAGCTATATGGGGTCAAACTTGCTATTTTCTGCTTTGTGCGTATCATTGTTAAAGTAAAGTAATAATGATAGTGATAAAATTTAATATAACTGTTCATATGAGGTGGAATGGAGTATTTATAATAATATTACTAATTAAATTGAAAAATGAAACCTGTACACAGGAATCGAACCTAGGACCTTATAATTTTTCTTTTAGTTTCATGTGTTTAAAAAAAATTCGCAAATCAAAACGTAAATAGATTTCACATAGGGAACACCCAATATAATCTCGGAGGAAACCGCATGTCTTATGAAGAAAAGCTTTAGCTTTACTCTTTCTCGGTTAACTGTTGCCAACTCTTCCCGCTCTCAGTTATGTCGTGAAGGTGGTGTGTTGGGGGTAAGAAGTAGCTACTGGCAACCTTGACTAACCAGCGTTGACAAACTTGTCTTTATTTAAGGGGTGATTTACCACATGAAAACAAGAGAATTACAACGCTGTTTCCCAATATTAGCCATGCAGTTCTCTCAGAGATGATATTCAGTGTACGTCACAGGTAGTCAATGATCTTAAAAAGTTTTGCAAAACATCTCCTTCACTCCTCCCAAATTCTGTTTATCTTGTTTCATAATTTTTCTGGAACTTCTAATGGTTAAAAGTCGTACCAAAATTGCTTGAATTAGTTTTACACTTGTTGAATTGGTTTTGTAAAAATGTATTTGAACTATTTTACTTATATTACGAATTAATATATTGTTTGATGATATTTACCTGTCAATCTGAAAGGATGGCCCCCGTTAACCTGACAGATGTAAGCTATGACAGCTCCAATCACAACAATCAGCGCGTTCCTGGCAACGGAAACCAACCATAGACATTTACCCACAACTCGTTTAAACATTCCAATTTCCCTCGAATCCTTTCTGAGATCCAAGTTTTTCAGTTCCTGAGAGAAGAAAAAAACGAACCAAAATATTATCAACTTTTAGTTGTGGTGGTCAAATGGTTTAATACATCACTCTTGCAATAAATTGGACTGGATCGGGGTTTTATTACATACCCTGGCCACGAAGAGCACCACTATAGACAGCTACATACCCTGGCCACGAGGAGTGCCACTATAGACGTTACTATTATCATGCTGAAATAGATACTCCTAACAGTTACATACTCTGGCCACTAGGAGCGCCACTATAGAGTCACTGTTTCAGGCTGAGGTGGATCAACACGACATAGCTACATACCCTGGCCACTAGGAGCACCACTGTAGACGTCACCCCTAGAAGACTGAGGCAGATCTACACATAAAGGACCTCGCACACCGGCATAGTAGCGTAGCAGTACGGTATCGTAGCAGTATCGTATGTTTTTCGCTTGCCATGCTTTGCAATGGAGCTGCGCACACCGACAACCATCGTAGCACCATGGTAGCAGCATAGTAGCGTAGCAGTACAGTGCGTGGTTTTCTATTCCGCTTTGAAAGCGGACAGACACGTACGCTACTGTCATGGCGGCCGTTGCCTACCCCACTACACCCTTTCAAACACTCCCTCCTCTCTTCCCCTCAAGTCTACACTCTTAGTGAGGCGGTATTGTTGTTGTTTTGTATTCGAGTAAAGCTGTGAAATGTGCAATTTTGAAGAAGAGCTTATTATTGTCGTACAAGAGTACAAATTGATTTACGACATTGGAGATCCATTTTATTTTATTTTCTTATTTATATCATGTATCCACTTCTTTTTCTCTGGCTCCAGCAACATAGCCGCTACCACAATGTCCTCATCAGAGGAAGAAGACAAGGTATCACTCATTATAAGAAACAGAACCACAACAATACACTCGCTTATTCTCTCTGCGCTGCACTCAGAGGGAGGAGAGCTGTAGGGTGTGTTGGGGGAAAACATCAGGGAGCGAAGGAGAACGGTATGGTGTGGTGGGGGAAACAAGCTCATGGGGTATACGTCGTATCTACGATGCCGGTGTGCGCGACCGTCGCGGCAATACGATACCATACTGCTACCATACTGGCACCGTACTGCTACGATACTGCTACGATACTATGCCGGTGTGCGAGGAGCTTAAGAGTTACACACCCTGGCCACTAGGAGCGCCACTATAGACGTCAACCCTAGAAGAGTGAGCTAGATCTATAGCTGACAGCTACATACCCTGGCCACCAGCAGTGCCACTATAGACATCCCCCCTCGAAGACTGAGCTAATGATGCACCTGACAGTTACATACCCTGGCCACCAGGAGCGCCACTATAGACATAACCCCTAAAAGACTGTCTGTCAGTCTCGAGTGGGAGGCGTTCTCCTTGAGGTTTTTCCACGCCTGAAGGAAGTCGTCGTTTTCCCCGCCGTAGCCCAGCAGGTCTTTCACTTGTGTCGAGGCTATAGTCACCGCCGCGGCTGATGTGAATCCCACAGTGACAGGTAAGGAGATGAAATCCACCAGAAATCCTGAAAACCAACCGAACAAACAGTTAAACTAAATATGGATGATCTACGCATATGATTAACTGTACGCTTCATAATGTAAACCTATATATTAATATGCTGACAGCCCAGTGGTGGAAAGATCAGCCAGTACTAATGTACCGTTGCCCAGGGGACGCCTCAATGTACTAATCGTACATCCTTTCCATGTCCTGATGAGGTGAGGACTGAGGTGATGGTGGTAGTGAGTGTGAGGGTGATAGTGAATTTGAGGGTGTGGAACCAGTGTAAACATTTAAACCTAACTTAAGCTTAACTAACCAATCCCTAATGACCGCTGGGATAAGTCCCCTTCCGGGAAAAATACTCACCCAAATTACCAGCTGGGAATCGAATCCGTGACCGCTGGGCTCGTAGCCAGGTGCATTGACCACTACACTACGGGCCTGGTTACAACAGATCATGGCGAACCCATGCATGCCCCACTTTGGGCTTGGCGTTATGTGAATATACGCCCACGCTTGGGCGACAATTTTTAGTGAAACCCACGCTAGCTCCATTGTCGTAATCGCCCTTTCCTCTGTAGTTATTTCCCGGTGGTTTTAGTATAGTTTCTTGAATTTATTAAAACTGATCAACCATTGTGATGTCCACTACGCCATACACACTTTACAGGTACTTGAATACAAATTATTATTTCATTAAAACGACTTAATTTTTATTTAGTTATCTATATATAGTTCAGAAAATATTCTTTAAACAAAATTACGCTATTTTATACCAGGATTAGTTGGATAAATTTGGATAGCGTAAAACTTTGTCCACACGAGTTAAGTTTTCAGCACAGAGTGATGCCGCTCTCGTTTCGTCTGTCCAGTGTTGTCAGCTCTATAGTCTTCTAGCGGTAGTACATGGACCTGAAATGGATTGTATTTTTACCGGATAAACCCGCTGATTTTCTTCAAAAAATAATAATTGATGTAAAATTTGTTACCTTATAGGATATCCCTTTTAGAAAATATCCTAAAATTGGATAGTACAGGTGGTGAAATTATATCAAAAGTAGTATCCAGATCGTACAGTTGGCAACACTGCGTCTGTCAGGATCCAGGAATTCACTTTTCTCTATACTGAGACTTCCCCATCCGAACAAAGGAGGATGACGTCGTTTTGGAAAGTGTTTAGAAAATGGCAACAGCAAAATTTAGTACCATGAAATAAACACAGCGCTATTGTGGTGTGGTTACCAAATTGAATGATATAAAAGTATTAATATTAAATAAAACAAAATGGTTGAATAGATAGATAGAAAAATGTTATAGATATTAAAAAATTTCATTTGGAAAAATATGAAATATAAAAATGAGGATCATTACAATTGTAATATTCACAAAGGTTTTTTTAATATCGTTGATCTACCACAATGTTTACTATCCTCCCGGGCTATCTGCATATTAATTAGAACTAGGGGTGAGTTGTGTATAGAGATGGGAGACGAAAAAATTTTCCTACATATTTTCCGGATTTTTTTACAAAAAATAACATTTTCAATTATTATTTCTGTAAAATAATTTCAACTGATTAAATATAACTAATGTAATCGAGATATAGATATCCCAAATGTTAACTTTTATACTTAAGGTTGATTTTCCCAAGGGCGTTAACACCAAAAACATCATCAAACGAGCTTCGGTGGCCGCACGGTCTAAAGCGTGACTCTCGCGATAGACTAGATTACCGATAACAGGAAGATCGGTGTTCGATTCCGGTTGGGTGCACTGAGGGTGGTTTTCCTAAATGGTTTTCTAATCTCCATCTACGCAAATTTCATTGCAATTCCTATAAATTCAAACTTCCTCATCCCTAACAAATGGACTTAGGTGGTGGGTACTCGATTGACTCTGATGGTGTGTACGTCGGTGACTCTGGGGGTTGGGGCGGTGGCTGCGGCGTCGTGAAGTGTTGTGGTGGATGGTATGGAGCTCGGAAGGGTGATGGAGGCCCGGGAAACACGGCCACAACGTCCCCTTGGCGGAAATTGTACACAGTACATGTCATATCACACAGGTAAGTCTCCACGATTCTCTCATAGGTAGTACTTCGGTCGCTCTTATCGTGTGACAGGTAGAGTCGCAGAACTCGATGTAGCCTCGCTCCTCTCTGTTTTGGTTCACTACTTTGTAAATTACATGTCTATCGCTCACAGCCACACTGTGAATATTTTCTACAGTCATATAGGCACGACCCTCAATCATATAACCCACAAACGTTAAATTTATATAGCCGGTTCTAAGCATGGTGAACGTATCTGAGAGCTAAACGTGCTGTATGGTTTGTAGGATCCACCGTGCAATACGGTGCACATGTATTAACTGCCCGGCTGCCCAATGTTGTTAACTGCTTGACTCTTATACGCGTTCAAGGTTCACAATGGTAGGTGAACCTGGTTTTACTCCAGCGCAGCTAAATACCAATTTTTCGTTATTAAGCTCACCCACGTCTTCATCTGTTAGAGTACAAAAACGACAGGGTAAAAATACATAAAACTCGCCATCTAGAAAGGCTATTAGGCGTCTCCCAAACTTTGTATTGACAGCTTTTAATTTATCTACCGAGTACTTTTGATCGACGGTTAGATCACACAATTTTACGGTCTGCACGGCGTCAACAATATTTACCAACTGCTGTAACTTGTCCATCTTGAACCGCTCTATAAACGCTTATAAATAGACGACGGAGCGGGCCCCTATATATCCACCCCTCCCTCCCGCGAGTGACGTCACGTGGTACGAGATGAACAGGGTCAATGACCCCCGTGATCTATTCTTGTCTCGACTTGTCTTGTCTAGCCACCCAACTGGCGCCAGTCATCAGGGAAAACCCATTGCCACATAGGGTGGGGAGAGGTTGCGACACCAATGAGGTGGAAGGGGTGGGTGGATTACGACATCCTTCAGGGTCGTGATCTATTCTTGTCTTGTCGAGCCGTCAAACTGGCGTCAGTCATCAGGAAAACCCATGTCGTGGAAAGGGGGAGGGTTGCCAGGGTTCAATGACCTCATGTACTAGCTCACGGTTCCAAGGTCATGATCTATTCCTGTCTTGTCGAGCTGTCAAACTGGCGTCAGTCATCAGGGAAAACCCATTGCCACATATAAAACCAGAAATAAACCTTTGCGACATTGATGGAGGACAACAGGTTGCTAACCCCATATCGTCATGAAAATAACCAGAGGGGAAAGGGGTCAAACTTGGAGGGGGAGGGGAAAGCAGCCAGTGATATAAATAATAGCCAATCACAGCACTGTTCCCATACGTCCCACACATACAAACCGTGGAAAGGGGGATCAGGGGGATGGGGAAGCCAACAGCCAATTTGAGCGAGAGGGCGTGGTCACGTGACGAGCTCTAAGCCAATCAGCGTCGAGTACCATGTGGTCATCCCAACTACTGATACTAACTTAAGTTTTAACGCAATAATTCTCCAATGCCATAGAGTAATTAAATATAAGTAAGTCTCTCAAATAGTTTGTTATTTTTCCTTAAACCTCTTAGGAGAAATGTTTGTACAACAATGATCTATATCCATTTTGGACTCAATAGTCAATATTTATATTTTTTATTGGTCAAAATTTATAAATGAGGAATTTAATAGCAATGCGATGACATGAAGATGTGCAACACCTAATAAAATGTCGAAAATTTTAGCCGAAAGTCGACATTTTAATACGAAATGTTGACCCTTGTGGACCCATTATTGATCTTTTTTATTGGTCCAAACATACAAATGAGGACATTAGTTCTTTAAAAATAAAATTATAAAATTTTAAACCGGGACTCAATTTTTTTTACATAGGTATAGTGCAATATATGCTTGGGTTTGCTAGTGTATGTTATTTCGTTTCACATATATTATGAGTTTTGAGTAAATATCTCCATTTTTAAACAATAGAGCGAGAAAGTCCGTGCGGAGTTCTGTACCATTTATTTTATTGGTTTAAGATAATTAATAGAAAAAAATTCTTATTTATTTATCTCTAACCCGCCTCGGTGGCGTAGTTGGCTAACGCGCCAGTCGTGTTGAGCCAGACCACCGAGGACGGGGAGATCGAGGTTCGAATCTCGGACGGGTGAACTGGGGGTGATTTTTCCTAAGTGGTTTTCCACTCTCCTCCACGCAATACGGTTCACTTCCTCTAAATTCAACCTTCCCAATTCCTCATACCATTAATGTAATTAGTACTTAAGCGTATAACCCGAATGGTAGTAAGACGCGGTGCTAAATATAATAAAATAATAATAATAACAATAATAATAATATTTATCTCTATCACATTTATTATAAATTTTCACACGATAAGTATAACTTTGGTGTTTGTGTGTTGAGAACCACCTTAAAGACTATCATCATATGGCTATTTAATGAATGGTGCATGGTAGCACCAAAGAGGAGAAATGAAGTAAAAGTAGATATCAACCTATCACACCCAGTAGTACAATCTATGTTTATCCAAAGCACAATAAATGTTTTTTTAAAGTAAATAATATCAGCTTATCAAAATTAATGGAATAAATTATAAAGATTATTAGAGAGATGGATTATGTTGCTGATTAAATTTGATGATCGCCTTTATTTTGCAGCAAGTTAAAAAATATACTTTTAGCTTTATGAGAAAATCGTGTTGAATGTAGTAACATATAAATGTACTTAATTTATGGTTTGTTCCACGACAATCTGCCACCGATATTATGAACATGAATGACTTAACGGATTGCATAATACACTATATAATTATTGAAAGATATAAATATATTGATATATCTGAACATAATATAACGATATAATACAATTTTAACACTTGATTAGGTTGCAGTGTGTATTTTCAATCAATGGAAACATTAATTTATATTGTTTGCCATTCAAATTTATTTTGCTTATTTGTTGTATAGGTGTTGTCTATTGTTCTTAGTTACTATTCCATCTTTGAAATAAATTTTTATATCCTTAAAATAAGTGTAAATGTTTAAATCATTTGATTGTTTCAGCTTTATGCTAAGTGGTGAGAAATAAAAATTTAAGTAGAGAATTCTTTAAAAAAATAATAATTATATATACATAGTTTTTTTAGCACTGCGTCTTACTACCCATTCGGGTTATACGCGTATGTACTAATTGCTGATGGCTTATATAATTAGAGAGGTTATAGGTTTAGGAAGTGTAACCGAATTTGCGTGGAAGGAGAGTGAAAAACAGTTTTGGAGTAACCACTTTCAGTACACATGACTGAGATTCGAACCTTGATCTCTTCTTCATCGGCAGCCTAGTATACTGCTAGATTACAGTAGTGCGTAAGACCACGTGGCCACCGAAGGGGGCTATTATTACTATTATTATTTACTAATGTTTGTTTAAATGAATTCTCTATTATTTGTTTTGTTGAAACTTGACTTTCCACTGACAATGTAAATGAAAACAAACCCGCCTCGGTGGCGTAGTTAGCTAACGCGCCAGTCGTGTTGAGCTAGACCACCGAGGACGGGAGATCGAGCTTCGAATCTCTGTCGGGTGAACTGGGGGTGGTTTTTCCTAAATGGTTTTCCACTCTACCTCCACGCAAATGCGGGTTCACTTCCTCTAAATTCAACCTTACCAATTCCTAATCCATTAATTTAATTAGTACTTAAGCGTATAACCCGAACGGGTAGTAAGACGCAGTGCTAAATAAATCTAAATGAAAACTACTTTCTCCCTCAGTTTATTGTTCATAGGTCTGATAGGTCTTATGATAAAGTTACTGTCTCAAGGGTGGTAGTAATCTAATTTCTACTATTGATTATATTTATGGTGTGCTCAGAAGATCGGAGCTAGATAATAATTATGGAAAGTGTCCGGATAGAATTCCCTACCCATGATAACCAAAAGTTGTTAAAATCGGAACTTATATATGGCTCCCCAAACAACGGTTGAATTGTTTTGTAGTTACTTTATATTTATTGAAGTTACGTTGGCCAACTTTCCCTTTTAGAATAATACTTTTGGATGATATTAACTGCCCAAAATTTGATTGGAAATTTTCATCATACACAAAATATTTCACATTATTACATAGAATTAAAGGCGACTCAACTCCTAGCATCGACCAATATAATTAGGACTACCACAAAAAATGAAAAAATAGAGAATTTTACTTATGTTTTTCTCACTTTCGTAAATTAGTTGAAACAGTATTATCAGTGGATAGAGCCAATTGGATGAACTCAAAAGTAGCCTCAAAAGCAAACCAAAGGATTTTTGGAAAAAAATGTAAAAAATAATCGTGTAAATAAAGTATCCCCGTCTAACATAGAAATTACTGGTAATATCCCCACAGATTCTTTATTAATAACAAACTAGTTCGGGATCTACTTTCAATACACTTATAATTCTGCATTACTTGTTACATCTTGTTCTGCTAATGAAAATAGTCCTTTTTTTAAATCCATGCCACATTACGCCACGGGATGTGTCTATAGCTATTAAAACATTTAGTCAATCAAAATGGGCTGATTCTGATGGACTACCAAACTTTATTGTCAAAGGCTGTGCCAACAGTCTCAGTCCTGTGCTAGCTAGCCCCTATTTTCAACCTTAGCCTGTCAAGTGAAACTTTTGAGAAATTTCTCAGGAAATATGAGAATAACCGAGGTCACTAAATGCGCCAGACTTGTCATCACTTACCCATCCGGAGCAACCCAAGCAGCGATATGACGCATCCTGAGAGAAAGGCCAATAGGACGGCGAAGTCCTCCCCGTGGTTTGAGACGAAGGTCCGAGTCATGAGGGCAAGGATCGCCGTCGGGCCGATGGTGATGTCCTTACTCCCTCCCAGGAAGACGTAGAGGAATGGTCCTACCAAGGAGGAGTACAACCCGTACTGAAGGACACACACAATCGATTTAGGAGGGGTGATTCCCTAACGCCACTGAGAATATACACAAGTGTAATATCTAGTTGATATACAGCACCATTGTTAGCTTTATATAACAAAACAGCTCTCTCCAACCTTATCTCTTTAATTAAGCCATTACTAGTTTGTGTGTTAAACGTACGGTGGCAAATTAAAAAATATTCCTATTGACGAGCTATTGCAGGTAAATTATTTAATGCATATATTCAAAGAACAAGCTAGAAAGCGGACAAAAGTCACATAGACGTAGACATACCTAATCACGCTGTTCCCTTACAGTGGCGTGTTCTGCTGAGAACATTAATAGGTATGCTGTACTCTAAAAGTTGCAGAGGAGATTTGGGGGCCGAGGACCCTCAACCACCGTTGATCAAGAACGTCAAAGGAAATATTTGACCCCCCTTTTCCCTAATACTACAAATAGTTTTAACAGAAATTTAAATAATATGAAGTATAGCTAAAATATTTAGCATTGAAGATGTGTCTAATGTATAGGTTACATTTTAAAGCCAGGCTTCTGACATAAGCCTAATATTCAAAAGGTTTACCGTTACACACAAAATTAACAATTAAAAAAAACACGCAAATAAGAGCTTTGATACCATTTGCATTATTTAAATCTCTTAATTACTATAAAACTATTCCAAATAATTTCTAAAAGTATTTAATATTCATGAATATTCTCAGCCTTCAGGTATTAGAGGGCTGTGCAACCCCGAACCCGCTCAAAATTTCGTTCTTGCTACAGCCTTGATTGAATGCCTCCTCTAAAGTAAATGGCTGGGTGCGCCACTGATCAAGTACATTTTATGAAAATATATTTTATTTTACCTTTTCCTTCTAAATCATCTTGAAAGGGTGAAATTACACTCATGACTTTTGGGATTCTTTGATGTATAATGATATAAAATCACAATGACTAATAGGTCCTTATTGTAAAATAAAAACTAAAAGAACACTATTAAAACTCCACGAATCCTTTCTACTAAAACAAACACAAGAATTACCGTCAACCATGGTTAAAGTAGCCTCGTCACCCGCTCCCCCCTTCCTCCCTCTACCAGTGCTTAAATGTCTATATTTGAAGGAGTGGTTAAATGTGTTTGCCAAATAAATGAAAATACATGTGACTAGAATGCTTAAACATAACTCAATGTGTTTAATTAGTGTATAATTTAACGCTTGTTACGTAAACTATTATTTTACAATTAATTTTATATATATTCTATGTAATTTTACTTAAACTATACTAAATTAGCTTAATAAATAAACATTGTGATCTTGAATCCTTTTTCAATAGTTTGTGCTTAGCTTGCTTCACATGAACAGCATGACCTGGGGTGTAAAAACCCCAGCTCACTGGCCAATGACTTGTGGGTGAGCGGAAAGGAATGTGTTGCAGCGCCCTAGACATTGGGCAAGGTCATTTGAACCTCCCTAGCTTGCCTTGCGGTTTTCAAGCAGCAGGCCCTGGGTTTTCTATTTTGTTAAGTAGAGCCTTTTGGAAGAAGAATTTATTCTTGGAATACGAATCAATATTAGTTTTAAAATTAGTGATTCATTATATGTATATTAATTGACAATTTAAACATTAGTATCTACACAGTTATCACAGAAAACATTGAATTAAAAAAAAATTGCCCCTATCGTTATGGGTATGCAACGCAGGACTAGCATACCCGGAGAGTACGCCACTGTTCTCTTACGAGGTAAGGAAGAAACTGTGCATATAGCTCAAAAAACAGCTCCGTACTTAATCCATATTCTCTAGCTTTCTCCACACTTCCCTATCCTTGCATACTCCATTCACTTCAACAGCATTCATACACCGAGTCATACAAGCTCTTTTATTCTTAAAACTCTTAATGTATCTATTTCACTATTGAATTCTCTTTCAAACCACACTCCTCCAGCACCAATTCGTTACTACCTCTGTCCATATGAGTTTTTCCACATACATTTATTAAATATCTCATTCCACTCGAATTCACCTTGCTCTCGTGTTTCTCCTGACAAAACCACACTTCACATCCATGAAACAATGTTGGCGCTTACGCACGTTTATATACTGACATCTTTGCCTCTTTCGATATTACCTCATTCTTTGCAATAGTCCACATCCAACCAGCTACTTTCCGAGACACAATCTACCAGAAACTGCGGACGGAAGTTTACATGGTAGATTTAAATTTAAATAGTAGTACCATACCTCAACGCTATAAAACACTTGTACCATGGTATGACTGAGGGAGAAGGGGGTCGTCATTTGTTACATCACTCGTAGCCAAGGCCGTAGCTGGCCAATAATTTCAGGGGGAGGGTGTGGGGTTTGGGGGGCACATTCCCCGATTGCCGGAGGCTAAAATTTTTTTATAAATATTAAACACCTCTAGAAATTCTCTGATGTGCTTTTTATGGTAACACTGCCACTAATTTGTGCTGGTACAATAATTTTTATATGGTTTGAACCATACTAAAGCTTTATATATTTTTTGTTCATTAAATTTCTGGGGGAAAGAGTTGAACCCCCAACTACAGTCTTGCTCATAGCCCAGTGTTGTGGAAATATTAGCCAGTACTAATGTACCGTAGCCCCCAAGGGACGCCCGAATGTACTCATCGTACATCCTTTACGTGGCGTCTCTTTCCATGTTCCGGTGAGATAAGGTGATAGTGATAGTGAGTTTGAGGGTGTGGAACCAGTGGAAACACTTACACCTAACTTAAGCCTAACCAACAAAACTCTAGTGACTATTGGGATGATTCCCTTTGTGGGAAAGTTACCCAAGGTAACAGCCGGGAATAGAACCCGGGATCCCTAGGTTGGTAGCCAGGTGCTTTGACCACTATATCACGAGGCCAGTTATCCTTTCTTTCAGGGTCACGTGTTTGGGAGAAGAGACAAAGAGAAAAAAATCATAAGCTTAACTTTTTTTGCCACCGCGTCTTACTACCTTTTTGGGTTATACGCTCATGTACTAATTACGCTATTGGTTTTAGGGATGATAAAAGTTATATTTAAAGGAAGTGTACCCGAATTTTCGTGGAGGGAGAGTGGAAAACAATTTTGGATAAACCTCCCTTAGTACACCCGACCGAGATTTGAGCCTCGATCTCCCCATTATTGGCAGTCTAGTCTACTGCGAGAGTAGCGCTTAGAGCATACGCACTACAAGTGTTGTGTGACGAGTCTTGATTCACCAGACAGGCCGCAGTGTGTTGGCCTCACCTGCGTACGCAGCCCAGCCACCCCGGCGTAAGCCAGGGCCTGCGGGACTGTGGTTAGTCCCACGGTGATACCCGCCAACGCGTCGTGCACGAGGTCTTGTTTGGCGTAGCGCGGCAGCCACTGCACTATGGGCAGTCTCTTGTCCAGATCCGCCCTGCTGCACGTGCTGCCATCTCTTAGTCGGGCGCGTAACTCGGACTTGAAAGCGCGCCAAGATGACAGCTCGCCATCGGCCAAATCATGACCTAATAAAGGTTTACGGACATTATTTTATGGTGGACGCGCCCTCTAATAATACAAAGTTCCAAGTCTCCCGACATCTATTTTTTCCATTAGTAGGGCTTCTTATAATGATTTTTAAAAGTAAACACAACACATAATACTCCTAAAATTAGTTTACTGCATTTAAAACATTTAACGACTTACTGTGGTTTCACAAGTTCACCGTAAAACAAGAGTAGAGTGTAATCATGTGACGAACTCTTTAAGCCAATCATTATTATTTCAGCCTCATCGACGTAGTCTGCTTGGCGCGACATAAAATAAACTTTTTGTTTTCTGCACGACAACATCAGCTTTGGGATACCCAATCAATTTTAAAACCCATCAAACTGCGTTTCTGCTATGATCTTGTTTTTCATAGTACGTGTAAGTCTACAAGGCGTTGTTGTTAATAGTGCGCTGATTATAATAGATGCGTTTGACGAATTAATTTTTTAAAAACAACGCACTTGTGGGAACTCGAACAAAGGCTTATATCCGGACTTGAATGTTGGGGTTCGAATAACAGCTGGGTGTATTCAGGTGTTTTGTTTTCTTATTTGGTTTCCAGCTCTCCCTGCGTTAAAAATCGGGTACATTTACTCTAATCTCCGCCTTCTTTAAGCCTCCAGTTCTCTTTAGAGTAATTAAACGTGGATAGCCGAACTGGTAGAAAAACGCGGCGCAAAAACGAAAGAAAAAAACACAATTGATTACTACAAAGAAGAACTGGGGGTCACCGAAATATCGCGAAACGTCTTTTTACGAACGTTTAATTAGCACAATTACCCGATTTGGTGGCCGCATAGTCTTAGGCGCTACTATCACAGTAGACTAGACTGCCGATGACAGAGAGGCTGAGGTTAGAATCTCGGTTGGGTCTACTAAGGGTGGTTTTCCCATAGTGGTTTTCCACTTCCCATACACGAAAATGCGGGTAAACTTTATCTAAATATAACCTTCACTAAAACCATTACTGTAATTAGTAAATAAACGTACAGCCTGAACGAGTAGTAAGACGTGGTGTTATAAAATTTATCCCATTAATATTAATAGTATAAAAATATTTTTAAAGTTCTTTGTAGCATTTTTGAATGTATTCGCCAAATTGATTACTTCGTCAATTAGGTCGATTTTAATGAGAGTTAACGATGTCCAAACTAAACACATTTTTACTTAGTAGCAGACGATAATGCTATTTGTCAGAAATGGCCATAAAAAATAGTACCAACTGCCTTATTATAGTTTTTCTTCTTAATATTCCTGTAACAAAATCAAAGTTTTCAGTCCAGACAAATTATTTCCCTCCATCAAAGACTTTTGGTAAAGAAGAAATCAAATATGTGTGTTTGACCCTTATCGCAGTCATATTGTGACCATTAAAGAATTTGAAATTCAGCCGGAATTTATCTATCAATATTACTTAAGTTTTAGTAGTTTACAATTTTTATCTGAAAAATTGTTTTTATTTACCGACGTTTAGTACCGAAACTCAACATTTTATTCAACGGAATCCAATCATTTTATCTACCACAAATCAGAGTCCCAGCGAATAACTAATTTAGAGTACAGGGGAAAAGGGGGAAAAGTCCAATTTTACCTCAACATGAGTTAGTGCTGCCATCTGTTAGCCAACCACGAGTCATTTCTAATGTACTTTAGGCTATGGTCAAAAGAGGTCTCTGTCATATTTAAATTAATTTTCAAAAATATCCATTGTATGGACTTAAACTATGCGAACAATATTTTGATAACTCTTTTTTTTACCTAAATATTTATCTTATAATAAAATAATACTTGACTTTAAAAAAAAAAGTGTATTCAAGTTTGTGCAAACAACTAAATAATCAGTTACTTATCGCTTATTACAAAGGTAGGATAATACGGACTTTAAGATCATAATCAGAGATTGCGTCATTACATTAAGATAGAGCCAATTGTGTTTATTTTTTAAACTGGGACATTCCAATTGCAATTTCTATCCAAACAAATTACACCAGTTCTTAATTTACATACTAGTACCAAGCATTAACTAATAGATATTCACTAATCTGATAGCACGACTTCCAAACTATCTTAATTTAGGACAGCGAGTCTCATATTATATACTCGGCACTAACTCCTAGATGTTTACTATTTAGATAGCAGGACTTACAAACTAGCTTAATCTAAGAGAACAAGTCTCATATTACATACTCAGCACTAACTCCTAGATGTTTACTATTTAGATAGCAGGACTTACAAACTAGCTTAATTTAAGACAACAAATCACATATTACATACTCAGCACTATCTTCTAGATTTTTACTATTTAGATGGCAGGACTTACAAACTAGCTTAACTTAGGACAGCGAGTTTCATATTATATACTCAGCACTAACTCCTAGATATTTACTAATTGAATAGCATGAATATTTAGTTTCATTATTTAAGTAACGCGTACTTTCTGAACCGACTGATTATATCAGCACACCACTTATAACCGAACTTATATTTTTGTAACACACACAACACCCAGCCCCCATCCATTATTTCATAGTTGTGAAAGAGGAAACCCACATTTCATCAATGATACATTTTTTGCTCATGCCAGGAATCGAACCAGGACCCTTAGTTCAGTTGACAAACACGCTACCAACTGAGCTAGAGTGTCGGGATAGTAGGACTTAAGGCAATTGGCCCTTTTCATATGGCGTGGAAATGCAGAGCCATGGGAACAAACAGCTATCTTCAAGAATTTTTATTGTTTTACAATTTTATTTTCGGAAACGGTTTATTCAAGAATAGAAGCATGTTGATAAGTTTTACTTTTTATATACACACCTCCTCTATATTTTTAACACTGATCAAATATCGATAAAATTGACATTTTTCAATAGAAAACTGCCAGCTTCATAACAAAAAATAATAAAATGTAACAATTAATAAACATAGGCACATTATCTTAGAAGGGGTGTTGAAAATATTAACATAAAATTTCCACTCGTTCTCGAGAAAACTAATATTTCTAAACGTATGATTTTCCCGCAAGACCTGTCCGGTAGCTAGCGCCATCTACGGTTTCCGTGATCCATCTGTTCTTGTTGGCGCGGAAGGATACTTTGGTCAGTTATGAAGCCACGTCACGCCTTTTTACCCTCCCACCCACCATCCCCCAAAATTGGTTTTAGACTTGCACTCGACAAGGCCAAGGGCCTTAAAGCCAGCTACAGATGACATGGTTTGGTTAAGCAGATTTGGTAACACCAGACGCAATAAATATCAGGTCGTATGTATATGTACCATCTAACATAAGTTTCAATTTTATGTCGAGTGATAGTCCAATACCTTAGCTCAGTCGGTAGAATGTTTGTCTACTGAGCTAAGGGTCCCGGCAGTGCATAATTAAGCTAGTGCGGAGCCTGTAGCATAATATTATAAAGGCGCTCCAAATTTATAAAAATGCACATGAATATTAAAATATAAGTCATCTACTTGAATATTAAAGTAATTGAATATTTTAATTTGCTATTCAGCCAGTTAGACGTTAGTACATTATTCAGAGGTGGTTTAGCCTGGCGTGGTTTTGATAAAAAATAAAATATAAGTGCTTGTGTGTAATGAATAAAGTAGTGAAAAAAAGCATTCACAATTTTCACCAGACAGCTTACACGCATCTATTTTTATGAAATTGTCAATATATTTATTTTATTTTTCTATCAAGGGCCCTAGAAAACGCGAGGCCCTGCGAAGCGTGGGGTCCATAGCATAAGCTACTTTTGCTACTGTGTTAATCTAGCACTGGGTCCCGGGCTTGATTCCTGGCATGGCCGAAAAATGGGGTAAAACGTCTAGGGAAAAACCCAAGACCATAACCAGCCAATAATTTCGAGGGGGGGAATTTGCTGGACTCATCTCTCAATTGCCGGAGGCTAGAAAAAACTATAAATTATAAACTGTTCTAGAAGCTATCTGATGTGTTTTTTTATGGCAACATAACACCATAACTGCCAAAGGCTAGAAAAAATTATAAATATTAAACATCTTTAGAAACACTCTGAAGTGCTTTTTACGGTAACACAACTTCCTAATTTGTACTTGTGTCTTAATTTTGATATTATTTGAACCATAAATAAAGCCATATATATTTTGTTCATTAAATTTCGGGGGTTTGAACCCCCCCCCCCCAAAAAAAAACCTGACTACGGCCTTGGAAAAACCATTCTCCGTTCACCCAACCGGGGTTCTGAATCCCGACATTCCCCGTTACAAACAACTAGAGACGTCCTTGTCACGACGCATTAGAACCTACCCATCTCGTCCGGCGCGGCGAACATGGAGTTGAGGTCCGGCTGCGTTTTCTCCGCCGCCGACGCCATCTTGTTGCCGGCACCACCTTAATAAACACACGAGACGGTCAATAGGAGAATGGCGTCTGAACCACGGGGGGTTTTTTTTTTTAGTGTCTTTCTCACCTCGACACTTGTCACCACTCGTTTATCTGTAAACAATGGTTTTATCATTTGATCAGCACTTCACGTTCGTTTTCACCTAGGTGACATAAACAGGGGAGATAGGAATAACGACCTATATCCATATTTTAATTAATAATTACTGACGACAACTCACAAACCAAGCGGCGCGTTTGAATGATTCTTTGTCACATATGTCCCCCAAGGTTTTCGGTTGGGGGTAATGGTGAGTAATAACTTATTAAAAAATAGATTTTGGCTCCACTTATTAAAGTCCATTTTAATTTTAAAAGGCAATTTTTTCCCCCCATTTTTAATTTTTAAAGTTCATGTACTTTAAGACATTTTCACCGAATACATTTTTTGTAGGTTTAAGTAAACGTTTCGACTTTATTTATCATTTAAAAATCGACATATTAATTTCCTTAATATAATTAGATTAAGTTTCCATATATTTAATTTTAGTTTTAAAATATTCATTTTGATAAAAAATATATTTATATTCATAGCAAGGCCGTAGCCAGGGAGGGGTTTTGGGGTTCAAACCCCCCGCGAAATTTTATGAACAGAATATATATGGCTTTATTTATGGTTCAAACAATATTAAAATTAAGATACAAATACAAACTAGGGGGCTGTGTTACCATAAAAATCACTTCAGAGAGCTTCTAGAGGTGTTAAATATTTCGAAATTTTCCTAGCCTTCGGCATTTTGGGGGTTATTTTACCAAAAAAAAATCTTCACAGTGCTTAAAAAAGTGTTTAATATTTAGAAATTTTCCAAGACTTCGGCAGTTAATGGGTTATTTTACCATAAAAAAACCCACTTCAGAGAGCTTCTAGAACTGTTTATCATTTATAATTTTTTTCTAGCTTCCAGCAATTGGGGGATGTGCCCACCAAACCCCCCCCTGAAATTATTGGCTGGCTACGGCCTTGATTCATAGAGAAGTAATTTTACTTTTTTTTATTTATTTGTTCGATGTATTTGTAACGTGTACTTTCTGAATAGACACACAACCTTGATTACTCCTCAGAACTTCTTCTTGGCATGAATAAAAACGTAAAACAGAAAATACAAAAAATTCAAAACTTCTTTCCAAGATTTATTTTTAACCTAAAAAAAATATGAATATGTTAGTAATCATCTAAAAAACTTAAAGTGACTAAATATGGAAAATGATATCTTTTGAGTTTTAATTCACGTCTTTATAAAATTATATATTCGAAATGCCCGTCTTGTCTTTACTCAGAAGTTACCAAATTATCTTCTATACATTAATATAAAATATGTAATAGAGCTTCTCTACAAGTACCGAAACATCGAACTAAAAACTTTGAAAAATCATTCACCTTCCAAGCGGTTAGGTTTTGGAGTGATGCACCATCAGAATTTAAAGATTTAAAATCTGTGAACACTTTCATAAAAAGGTGAAAGAATCAGTTGCTGGGAAAACAAATATTTTTTTAAATGGAGCATTAAATGTTTACAAAACTATAACAAAAATAGTAGTATATTAGAAATAAGTTTCAACATTAAGTCTAAATATTTGCACTACTCAACCTCTTATAATATCTAAAATAATATTAGCATAAGTATCTCTCAAATTTTAATAAGCTGAAATTTGCAGAGTATAAATAAATAAAAAGTGACTAGCTTAGATCTAGAACAGACGCAATATCCAGCCCCCAGCCATTAATTCATCACTGTGAAAGGACGAACTCACATTTAAATAATGATAATATTTCTAGCCATGCTGGGAATCGAACCCTTTACCATTAGCTCAGTAGGCAGACACGCTAACGATTGAGCTAGCTAATAATTTTACTCTCCCAAACTTAGTGCAGGATATCAAACACTTTGTGAATAGCTATTAAGTAGCTACCAGCACCGATGGCAACACCGTCTGAGATGTAAGGTTCGCAATATGCTGGATTGCCTGTGACGGGGAAGGTCGAACTTAGAGGCTCGGAGTGATGTGTTGTTTTCTCATATTCTCTCAACGTCAATGAGGGTGCATTTCCGCTAAAGCACTCCCCTAATCCTAGCTTATAAGAATAATTTGTTAAAAAAACCTTTCTGTTACCTGCGTCAGTGGCCGAACGGTCTAAGGTGTCACTCTCGTGTTAGACTGGCCTGCTGATGACGGAGAGATCGGGGCTCGAATCACAGTCCGGTCTATTGAGGATGTTTTACCACTCTCCTTCCACGCAAATGCCTCTACCTCTAAAATGCTTCCTTCTCCTTACCCCATTAGAATAATAACTGCAGTAGAATTTTTTAATGCGAAATCCAAATTTCGAATTAATCATTTTTATGGGTATGGGTATGGGTATGGGTATAAATAAATCAATAACCTCAAAATATATTCTTCATATAATCACACATATTTTATATTATGCTATATAAAACACACATACACAATAAATACATTCATTAGAGAACAAGAAAAATCCAAACTCAAAATATAAAAACTTGGAAAACTAGCATACGAAGATTGCAGACATCAGAATATTGATGAAAGCCAAGCCAACACATCCCCTAAATTAGGCAGCCCGCTTGTCACCGGTTCATAACCCTCCGCCTTCTCATTAACTATGTGTCAATAGACTAACTCCAACTTTATTTGACATTGGGATGGTTTAATAAATATAGTTAAGTTAGGTTTGAAATGAGTACAAACTAGAAAAAACTAACAATAGGCTTCGAATCATCCAAATATTTCCTTCTAAAATTCGAATTAAATGGGTTTTTTTTAACATTGATTTAAATAGAAATTCATGGAGAATCATGTTGGGTTCGAACCATCCAAGTTTTCGAACTAACCTATGTTGAATTATCCAAATATTACTGTATTATAATTTTATATGCGTATAGCCTGAACAGGAAGTAAGACACGGTGATTAAAAATCCTTCATGTTGATAATGGTTTTAATTTATTTAAAAAAAAGCCTAGATAACAGATGCTCATGGCAGTAGTATCGTTTTTGAACTGAATGTCTCCTAATTATTTCATCTGTATAAAGTGGTTCGAATAATATTAGCACAGGTCGAGCTACGTCACAGGTACACTCGTGGCCATGAAACATGAGAAGCACATTTAAAACACGTGCTGGTATTAATGCAGAAAAAGGCGTCAGTCTCATCTTGTCTGCTTTTTTCCGGGTGATGGGGAAGGGGGTTCGAATCTCGGGTAGCTCCTAGGGATGTCTTTTTCACATTTGGGCTCAAGTGTGGATATTTAGGGTCCTCTCCCCAAGCTAATGTCGGTGCATTTATTCAAAGATACCTTAATCTTCACTACCCTTGATATCAGGTTTCGGCAACCGGCCGATCTCGCAAAAAATGTTCAGTCGCTCGCGTGAGAAAATTACCTCGTCATTAAAAGTGGATCTTGTGTCGTCTAGACTCGAAAATATAATATTAAGTATACCCGATTTGGTGGCCGCATGGTCTAAGGCGTTACTCTCATAATAGATTATACTAGCAATGACGGGGAGATCGTGGTTCGATCCCGTTCAGGTAAACTGAGGTTTTTCCCTAGTTGGTTTCCCACTATCTGACCATGCAAACACGGGTACACTTCCTCTAAATTCAACCTTCCTCATCCCTAGTCCATTAGCGTAGTTAGTGCATAAGCATATAACCCAAATTATTTTATTATTATTATTAGCACCGCGTCTTACTACCCATTCGGGTTATACGCACTTACGCTAATGTGTAATGGTATGGTGATTGTGAGATGAAATGGAGGACCTACAGTTTAACGTGGAATCCTAACCACGGTAGAGCCTGGCATTCCTCACATTCACAAGTTGTGATTATACACATCTTGTCAGAGTGAAGGAAGGTTTGGCAATCAGATAAATCTGTGCCGGGACCGAGATTGAACCCCGGACCCCAGCACAAAAGTCTGACACCTTACCCCTAGACCACCAGGTCACCTCCCAAATTATACATGTTTATATATTATATAGACTATATAAATAAATATATTTATACATATAATGTTTTCAAATAATATTCGCGTGTGACCAAAATTACCTTCATTGTTTATAATCGGTAAGAATTTAAGAAATTTAAACAATTTAATATGAGATGTGAGTGAAGTGAATTTTCTGAGAAGCAGGATCGGCGTGACAAAAATGTTGACCTGATGAGAAATGAGGAATATTAGAGGAGGAGCCAGTCCAGCACAGATAAGAGAAGGCACGGCTAAGGTGGTATGGACGTGTGAGGAGAATGGAGAGGAAAAAGGAGGGGGTAGGATGCTGAAAGGAAGACCAAGGGACAGATGGCTGAAGGGAGTAAGGAGGAGAGAGGAGAGGATTGGGCCAAGGTGGAGGGAGAGAGGTAGTCAGAGGAAGGGAGGCGGTAGAGAGGTTTATCTTCCAAACAGACCCAGCCAGTGGTTGGAAGCTCTTCATGGTGATGATAATAATGAATATGAAAATGTGTATTTTATTTATTCTTTATTTTTAATAGAAAGCTGAGGAACAATGTGTGATCACGAGACCTTTGATGAGTATATTGGAACTTAAAAGGGTTGCCGTTCCCTTTAAATTATTATATTATTATTACCGCGTCTTACTACCCGTTCGGGTTATACGCACTTACTCTAATGTGCGATGGTAGGGTGGTTGTGAGATGAAAGGGAGGACCTACAGTTTAACGTGGGATCCGAACCACGGTGGAGGCCTGGGCATTCCACACATTCACAAGTTGTGATTAATACATGTCTTGTCAGAGGTGAAGGAAGGGTTTGGCAATCAGATAAATCTGTGCCGGGCCCGAGGATTGAACGCCGGACTCTCAGCACAGAAATCTGACACCTTACCCCTGGACCGCCAGGTCACCTACCCCTTTAAATTAAGTAATTAATAGTTATATTGTTGCAATAAACAGGTCCCAAGGACTTTTTCCAACAATTTAAACGAAAATTTTTTTCATATCTATACATCTAACATCACCCTAAATTAATTAAAAAACAAAAACACAAATAGGCAAGCAGTTTTTAAATGTAGGCTATATTTACTAAAAAAAAGTAATTCAATATTAAACTAAAATTTTTGTTTTATTAATTGGTTTGGATTTTATCATACGAATACACTAGTTTCGAACTGTACAGTGTAAAATATTTTTACTTTATTACAATTCAATAATCTAAGATAACATTTACTTCACTTTAGTGAAAACCATGTTTATTTTACTTTAAAAAAACTAAAACGAACTCGTTATACTACGCTGTTAATAATAGTCGTCTCGATATTTTTTTTATTTAACTCTAAGTGTAATATGTATAGTAATAATAATAATGATGATAATAATAATAAATTATATGTAGCAAGAAGGTGGTGGAATTGTTTCCATTTATTATTATTATTATTATTATTATTATTATTATTATTATTATTATTATTATTATCACCGCGTCTTACTACCCATTCGGGTTATACACACTTACGCAAATGTGTAATGGAAGGGTGATTGTTAGATGAAACGGAGGACCTACAGATTAACATGGGATCCGAACCACTCCACACATTCACAAGTTGTGATTTTCATACAAAATAATACATTGACCAAATGTAGAAGTTTTATTTTAACTTTTTGTTTTAGCACCGCGTCTTACTACCCGTTCGGGTGATACGCTTATGTATTAATTACACTAATAGTTTTAGGAATTTCTAAGGTTATATTTGGAGGAAGCGTAACCGCATTTACGTGGAGGTAGAGTGGAAAACACTTTTGGAAAAAAAAAACCTCAGTACCCCCCGACAGAGATTTGAAACTTGATCTTCCCGTCATCGGCATTCGTTTTTACTCCGAGAGTAGCGTGTTAGACCACGCGGCTATTGAAGCGGGTAGGTTAACGGTGTTAATACTGTATATCAAGAGTGGAAGCTGAAGATCACATGACTATACGTGTGAATATATTAAAGTAGTTGAAGTAACTTTCACAAATTTCAGTCATCTCGTGCATTCCCAACATGTTCTTACTAAATCTATAGTTTCTTAAATTTGAAAAATTGTATCTGGACACGGTAATCGAACCCAAGAATCTTGGCTTAAAACACCAATGCTCTAACACTGGTCCATACAGGAATCGTTCCGTGCTTCAGGGTCATTCTTCACTCATGTTTTAAGGCAGAATCTGTGATGGACGTGTGGAAATCTGGATGGATAGAAATCTATGATGCTTCATGCTGATGTGAAAATTCTTAAATAATGTGTTAATAACAATTTATCAGGTTTTGTCTGTTGAGTGTGCATGCAAAGCAAATGTTATCTTTGTCCCACTTTGAAGGCATACGCTCGTATATAGATAGACATGTAAGAAACTAAGCCTATTTCTTCACTTGTTTCACCAAAAATTGTCACAGTAACTAAAATACCAATAGTTTAATATTCATCCAACACCTTAGTTCAGTCGGTAGCGTGTCTGATTACTGAGCAAAGGGTCCCGGGATTTATTCCCTACAAGGCCGAACAATTTATCATTGATGAAATGTGGGTTTACCATTTCACATTGATAAATTAACGGCCGTGGACTAGATGTTGTGCCTGTCCTAGTCTTAAGTTAAATTATAAGACATATGAAGCTACATCAGGCCTAGCAAGCCGGTAGTGGAAAATATATGGCTTGAATAAAAGACTGACCCAGACCAACAATAATGAATGTGAAGAAAAAGTTTCATAATCATCCATAATCATACCAACACACTAGTATAGGAGCGTAGAATGGATCTTTGTGAATAGAATGATGTCATTTAATAGGAGGGTCACAACACACTGGTATAGGAGCGTAGAATGGATCTTTGTGAATAGAATGATGTCATTTAATAGTCACAACACACTGTTATAGGAGCGTAGAATGGATCTTTGAGAATAGAATGATGTCATTTAATAGGAGGGTCACAGCACACTGTTATAGGAGCGTAGAATGGATCTTTGTGAATAGAATGATGTCATTTAATAGGAGGGTCACAACATACTGGTATAGGAGCGTAGAATGGATCTTTCTGAATAGAATGATGTCATTTAATAGGAGGGTCACAGCACACTGTTATAGGAGCGTAGAATGGATCTTTGTGAATAGAATGATGTCATTTAATAGGAGGGTCACAACATACTGGTATAGGAGCGTAGAATGGATCTTTCTGAATAGAATGATGTCATTTAATAGTCACAACACACTGTTATAGGAGCGTAGAATGGATCTTTGTGAATATAATGATGTCATTTAATAGGAGGGTCACAACACACTGGTATAGGAGCGTAGAATGGATATTTGTGAATAGAATGATGTCATTTAATAGTCACAACACACTGTTATAGGAGCGTAGAATGGATCTTTGTGAATAGAATGATGTCATTTAATAGGAGGGTCACAACACACTGTTATAGGAGCGTAGAATGGATCTTTGTGAATAGAATGATGTCATTTAATAGGAGGGTCACAACACAATGGTATAGGAGCGTAGAATGGATCTTTGTGAATAGAATGATGTCATTTAATAGGAGGGTCACAACACACTGTTATAGGAGCGTAGAATGGATCTTTGAGAATAGAATGATGTCATTTAATAGTCACAACACACTGTTATAGGAGCTTAGAATGGATCTTTGAGAATAGAATGATGTCATTTAATAGTCACAACACACTGTTATAGGAGCGTAGAATAGATCTTTGTGAATAGAATGATGTCATTCAATAGTCACAACACACTGGTATAGGAGCGTAGAATGGATCTTTGTGAATAGAATGATGTCATTTAATAGTCACAACACACTGTTATAAGAGCGTAGAGTGGATCTTTGTGAATAGAATGATGTCATTTAATAGTCACAACACACTGTTATAGGAGCGTAGAATGGATCTTTGTGAATATAATGATGTCATTTAATAGTCACAACACACTGTTATAAGAGCGTAGAGTGGATCTTTGTGAATAGAATGATGTCATTTAATAGTCACAACACACTGTTATAGGAGCGTAGAATGGATCTTTGAGAATAGAATGATGTCATTTAATAGGAGGGTCACAACACACTGGTATAGGAGCGTAGAATGGATCTTTGTGAATAGAATGATGTCATTTAATAGGAGGGTCACAACACCCTGGTATAGGAGCGTAGAATGGATCTTTGTGAATAGAATGATGTCATTTAATAGTCACAACACACTGGTATAGGAGCGTAGAGTGGATCTTTGTGAATAGAATGATGTCATTTAATAGTCACAACACACTGTTATAGGAGCGTAGAATGGATCTTTGTGAATATAATGATGTCATTTAATAGTCACAACACACTGTTATAGGAGCGTAGAATGGATCTTTGTGAATAGAATGATGTCATTTAATAGTCACAACACACTGTTATAGGAGCGTAGAATAGATCTTTGTGAATAGAATGATGTCATTTAATAGTCACAACACAATGTTATAGGAGCGTAGAATGGATCCTTGTGAATAGAATTATGTCATTTAATAGTCACAACACACCGGATATAGGAGCGTAGAATGGATCTTTGTGAATAGAATGATGTCATTTAATAGGAGGGTCACAACACACTGTTATAGGAGCGTAGAATGGATCTTTGTGAATATAATGATGTCATTTAATAGTCACAACACACTGTTATAAGAGCGTAGAGTGGATCTTTGTGAATAGAATGATGTCATTTAATAGTCACAACACACTGTTATAGGAGCGTAGAATGGATCTTTGTGAATAGAATGATGTCATTTAATAGTCACAACACAATGTTATAGGAGCGTAGAATGGATCCTTGTGAATAGAATTATGTCATTTAATAGTCACAACACACCGGTATAGGAGCTTAGAATGGATCTTTGTGAATATAATGATGTCATTTAATAGTCACAACACACTGGTATAGGAGCGTAGAATGGATCTTTGTGAATAGAATGATGTCATTTAATAGTCACAACACACTGTTATAGGAGCGTAGAATAGATCTTTGTGAATAGAATGATGTCATTTAATAGTCACAACACACTGGTATAGGAGCGTAGAATGGATCTTTGTGAATAGAATGATGTCATTTAATAGGAGGGTCACAACACACTGTTATAGGAGCGTAGAATGGATCTTTGTGAATAGAATGATGTCATTTAATAGGAGGGTCACAACACACTGTTATAGGAGCGTAGAATGGATCTTTGTGAATAGAATGATGTCATTTAATAGTTACAACACACTGCTATAGGAGGGTAGAATGGATCTTTGTGAATAGAATGATGTCATTTAATAGGAGGGTCACAACACACTGGTATAGGAGCGTAGAATGGATCTTTGTGAATAGAATGATGTCATTTAATAGTCACAACACACTTATAGGAGCGTAGAATGGATCTTTGTGAATAGAATGATGTCATTTAATAGGAGGGTCACAACACACTGGTATAGGAGCGTAGAATGGATCTTTGGGAATAGAATGATGTCATTTAATAGGAGGGTCACAACACACTGTTATAGGAGCGTAGAATGGATCTTTGGTAATAGAATGATGTCATTTAATAGAAAGGTTACAACACAAATTGTATTTTCATTTTGGACTTTGAAGAAAGTTACATAATGAACTTCATTGCTCGTATGCAGCTCCAAACATATTATCGATAATCAAGGCATACAGGTTGAGATAAAATATATTCCTCCACCCCTTCCCTCACACACACACACACACATATATATATACATATATATATACATATATATATACCACAATTGTAAATCTGATAGTTGCTAAATTTTGGAAGAAAAAAATTATAAGGCAAACTAGAAGAGTAAAAAATGTTAACAATGTTTTCTTGTCAAAGAAAACATAATTCTATGGGTGGGGTGGAGGCAAATGCCCCCCCCCCTTACCCGTCAATGTGGGCGCCCGTGATTCCAAGCTCAACAAAAATGGGCGTGTTTCCAATTGGACCCAAATTTGTTCATGGCTTCAAAAGAGTTCAAAGGATCACATATAGGCCTTCCATATTTTTGTAGAGATGATTAGCAATATAATATAATAATATTAAAATCTCAGCACCATAAGTCTCTAAAGTCTCAATATAGTACTAGGAGTATTTAATTAGGGCTTAACCCTACAATTATTGTAATTTAATTAGGTAATATTCATCTGTGTCTTGCCTGCTTCGGTGGCTGCATGGTCTAACGCACTACTGTCACTGTAGACTAGACTACCAATAACGGGGAGGTCGTGGTTCAAATCTTGGTCGGGTGTACTGAGGTTTTTCAAAAATAGTTTTTTTTGATCTCCCGCCACGAAAATACGGGTACACTTACTATAAATATAAGCTTAATTATCCCTAAAACCACTAGCGTAATAATTACATAAGCGTGTAACCCAAACGGGTAGTAATACGCGGTGCAAAATATATACTTTTTTTCTAGCATTATGTAAGAATTCAGATCTGGGCAAAACTTTTGGCTGAAAGGCCTGCTCTTAGAACTTAAACAAGAATAGGCCACCAAATAAAATACGATCTTTTAGTAGATGCAATTTATTATTTAAAAAATACAATCAAAGGCCTATATGCAAAATCAAAAAGGAGGGCAGTGCATAAAAAATAAGTGATTCTCCAATAAAACAGATCAGTATGAGGCGATTGCCATTTTTTCTTATCTTTTATCATTTCTTTAATGGCAAGTGTAAATTTAGTAATTGAGATTCTTAAAACTGGTTGTCAGCGTGTTAAGTAGAAATGGTATGGTATTCTCTTAAAAAAATTGTTTTTAGTTCTGTTATTCTTAGCACAAAATTATTTGTCTTAGATAAATAGTTAGCCTACATATAGACTGCCGGCTGAACAAAAATACGTGACGAGCTGTAATTTGATCAGGGATGTAATCTAACATATACACTTTGACGACATAACGTAATGTGTGAAAGTATCTGGTACATAAGAATAAAATGCTATAAAAATGTTTATTTTTTCCTTACTAAAACAAATGGTTTGCTTCTAATATCACACCTAAATGCTTTAAGATGTTCACGATTGAGCCTCCGAGCTTAGCGCGCTCTTATAAGTGCTACCAGAGTAATTGTCCAGATAGCAGCACTGTGTAAATAACTGTTATCGTGTTTAGATGGTGGTGTCATAGCAGGCGTCTGAAGTAGAATATAAAGTAGTACGAGTCACCTCATGTTTATTGTTCGTATAAATGAAAGTATTTCTTTATTTTATAACCACCGATTAGTTGACTTAATATAAAAGCGTGGGATGAAAACTACTATGAATTTAGGTATTAATGTCTACAATACAATTAAATAAATTTCACGGCGCACCGCACAGAATTTCTCGCTCATTTACCTAAAAATGAAGATATTTACTATTTGCTAAAAAAAATTTATTTTTAATGGTACTTACTTCAAATTTGCAATAAGAGGTTATTTTGTGTATCAAATAGTTATGGAAAGATTATCAAAATTGGAAATTCACGCTTATGTAAAGCTTACCCTCAAAGTAATTTTAGTGGGTAAACGAGAATTTACATTTTGTTTATAATGTTAAACAATGCTTAGATACTAAATTTAATCAAAATCGTTTGAGCCGATTTTGAAAAAACTGATTCGGTCTCTTTTCGGCCTTAATTAAACTACCCTTCATTTTAAGGTTAGGGAAGAACCTTATGAAAGCCCTGGGTACCAAGTTTTATCCCGATCAGTAAAATTATTTCAGCTCTGTCCCCAGACAGACAGACAGACAGACAGATGGCATTGCAAAAAAACACTTTTTGGAAGTTTAGGGGATCATGAAACTTTGACATCCATCAAAATCTCGAGTTCGATTACTTTGACGATCATAATACTTTTTCTACCCGAGGGGTGTGAGAAAGTAAAAACTAATTAAGGCCACAATTGCAGGAACAATTAGCAGATGCGTTTGTTTATAAACGAATCCACTCAAACAAACATTGTATTGCCCCTTTCTTATATTATACCTGAGCAATATTTGGGGTTTTGCAACCAGGTAGAGACTGATAAAAAGTTTACCTCGGTGGTCTTGTGGTAAAATGCTTGCCTCGGGATCCGATGATCATAGATTCAAACCCAACCGTAGTCAACAGATTCTTTTGAGCGATAAAAATCCTTAGCCCAACTTCCTTCGGAGGGGAAATAAAGCCGTTAGTCTCATGTCAATTGTGGCATGTAAACAAAGCCCTAGAAGGTATGTGAAAATACCTTTCCCGGCAAAATTGGTAGGCCCTTTCACTTTCGCTCATAGAAATTCTTGTGTGCTGATATAATCAGTCTGCTCAGAAGGTACATAATAAATACCTCAAATAAATTAAATGAAATTAATGACTAAAAAGATGGTTTGTTATCCAAAACGTAATATTTAGGTCTCTATAGGTAATATAAAATCTTCGAAATGTATAAATGTTTGGACAATGCCCCTCAATAAATTAATGTTTATAAAATCAAAAGTACCGCTAAACAAATATTCTCTGACTCCGGCTACAGTACAAAAGGTGCAGCTAGATCATCACATAATTCTTTTAATAAGTGTAAACAATAGGAGAAAAAAACTCATCTTTAAATAACACGACTAAAACATTAAATGCAATTCACACAGATATCACCCACTTAACAGAGCTGACAAAGTTTAAAAAACATTACAACTTTTACACCTTTGTCATATTAAACGCAGCCAAACAGTTTACCCATTAAAACTGTTCCCCCCCCTTCCCACCCCCACCCCCATTTTCCTAATTTATGAACTCAATAGTTGTTTTGATTTCTGGTAATCACCTCTCTTTAAATCAGATAGTTATTATTATATATATAGGATATCGCCAATCGGATGTTGCGCTCAGGTGGAACATGGACAAAACCTTTAACACTACACGAGTTTGTTGTTTATAGGAATAAACATGAAACTATTTTCTATGACCCTTATATATATATATATATATATATATGTAAAGATAAAATAAAAATACAGTATATATAAATAGATAAATATATATATATACTGTATTTGTAAACTTTTGTATTTTTTTCTCTTTATAATATATCACATTACTAATTTATAAATGTGTTTATTTTAGTATCTAATTTGTATCTTTACACATATATTCTTACACTTTTTACCACCATCCAGTTTATTATTACTATTATTAGTATAAAACATTAATTATCATATTTGTTAATCAAATTATTAATAAAAAAAAGTAAAATTTACAGTTTCTTAGTGAGCTAACTCTCTTCAGATTATATATGATCCGAGTTAGCTTTCTGTATCATAAAAGCTAATATATATATAATTTAAAATAACTTAATAAATGCGAGCGTGATCTAATAAATGGCTTTTATTTTATTTCCAGGGTATTGTAAAAACATTTTTTTAATTACCTAGCATAATTATCGTGATGCTTGTAACAAAAATTTTGAAATATTTTATACAAATGTCGAAATGGTGTTGAAATAGGTTTTTAATATTTGTTTTTGAACGCCGACATTTAATTAAACACTTGCTATCGAACTACTTTTAGACTAATGTATGTTTGAAAATTGTTCTTTTATAAAAAAACTATCAAAACTATTATTTAATCACTTTGACTTTCTTTAACCCATAATCTTAATTTTAATAATTGAAAAATTTATTATAATTAATCCATAAAGATCGAACTCTTATTTTTAATTTAAGAAAAGCACATTGTCTTATTAAAACCTTAAGATAGGAGGCAAGGATTGTGAGGATAATTAGATAAAATGAACTTGCACTAGCGTGGAAAGAGGATGAGAAAACGATTCCTCCCCTCCCATCACCCGTAAATCGAGTCAATTGCGAGCTTAACGCTTTATACCATGAGACCAAGGTGAAGGTACCTTCATATTAAAATATAAATTAATTAGTATATTATTATTTTAGTTGCAAACATTTGTATTTGCCACTCCTTCCCTCCACTATCAGTTTGATGATATATTATAATATTATGTATATATTGTATACATTATATATTAAATATTGATCATATATAATGTGTAATGCATATATATATATATCTATACATAGAGAGAGGTATTATAATAACTATTGTGTAGGCTACAAAAAGAACAGCAAGAATATCGCAGGAATAAAAGTTTTTCTGTATTATTCTATAGGTATTGTTAATATCCATGTCTATAGAATAATAGAGAAAAACATTTTTCCTTCCTTAACCCTTGTATTTGTTTTAGAGACACGAAATGGCTCATGGCCTTGACCATTTTGTTTTTGACATTCTCACATCCAGCGAATGCTCGCAGCAAAGGTCGATAGGCCAATGTTTTTCTGTTTTTAGTTGGGTTTTTTTTACAATTGTTGGCGTAAATTGTGATCACGAAGTGAAATGGGCGTGTTGAATTTATGTTGTAGTTTTATAGACTTTTTCTTTCAATCGTCGATACTGTTGTTTTTTTTATATCGTGGCGATATTTTCTACTTACTTGTTGAACAGGAAGTACAAGAAAATGTTCTTATTTAGAACTATACACAAACATGATTATGATTAATTATGATATGTTTGGGAAGTACTTGAAAGTGTGACAATAGCTAAAGTTGAACATTTTCCGCAGTGGTGGCTTGCGGCCTACTAAGTAGGTGACGGGGTTGGGTCGGGAAAGGTGATACCTAGAACCTATTACATTTATATATATATGACTATATAGACCTGCTTTGGTGGCCGCGTGGGCTAACGCGCTACCCTCGAGGTATATTAGATTGCCGATGAATGAAAGATCGAGGCCCGAATCCCGGTCGGGTGCACTGAGGGTTATTTTCCCTAAATGGTTTTCCACACTCCCTCCACGAAAATGTGGGTATTCTAAATATAACCTTCCCTAATCCCTAAGACCATTAGAGTAAATAATGACTATCCCGAACGGGTAATAAGATGTGGTGCTAAAAAAATAAAAAAATAATATAAATTTAATCTTTTACTTCATCATGAACGGCGACCTCATGAAATTAAGATTTCAGCGCAGATTTATTGTTGAGGTTATGTTTATTCAACTGCCAAAATATTCTAAAGTTGGAATTTTATTTCATTTTAAGATA